>PVIJ01000048.1:0-454424 GCA_004024925.1 Scalopus aquaticus
GAGGGGAGCAGCGGGCAAGGCAGGAGAGGTCTGCCACGCCATGTGGGATTCGCCCTGGCCGGGTGTGGAACTCGTGTTGCCGCTGCCGACAGCTCCACAGCGCAGCGCCCAACCGCTGCGCCACCGGGGAGGCTCCGGTTCCTGTGGTATTAATGGCACTGTTGCCAGTGATGAGAGGTGGCCCTGGCAAGTTAGGGGAAAAATTCATTTAAAGTAACATTCTTAAATTCCTGTGGTCAAATAAACACAGAAGGCAAGATACAGGGTAATAAAAAAGAAATATTGGAATTTTTTAAATGATAATAGGGATAATAGGGATATAACATAATTAATGGGTGAGAGACCTGTGGGGAGGCTGGCAATGGCAGCTTTGCTCTTGATTTGTACTTTGGTTATGCCTCTTTTGTTCCTGATTTCTCTGGCACCTGTAGCCCCATTCCTGAGGTTCCCTGTCAGAAGGTGCCTTAGACTTGTGGCAAGTGTTTGGGCCACAATTGCCCTGCTTTGAGCCAGTCCCTTCTTGCTGGGTATTTACCGATGAAGAGAAAGGTAACATTGGGTGTTTTATTGGGAAACTGTTACGCTTTCTTCTCGCTCTGTGCACACTATTTTATTCTATTACTGTTCTTACACACTAAGAGTATGGTTTGTCTTTATTTGGTGGATGGCAGAACTATTTTAGAGTGTGCAATTTTGGGGATTCTTGGGTGCCCCTCAGACTGTATACGAACACTAATTCTGCTGATCCTTCTCTGTGGATAGTGACAGCATTTCCTATTGAGGGACCTTGTCTCCCCTTGCCTTAAAATGATTCGCTGATATTATTAAAGACTATTTCAGCTCTTCTTTTTACTCTGGAACTAAATTATTTTCAAATCTGAATTTCCCAATTAATAACATATAAATATTTTCTTGTGGGGAGTGTCAAAAGGATGTAAGACCTTTCTAGTTTATATCACTGCTTTCTAATGATGAATGAGGAAAGAATAAAATAATGTTGGTTCAAGTAATAATTGTTGTTAGATATTCTGGGATTATATCTTGAGTCTAGCTGTTGGGAGAGACTCTAAGAGATTTTTAGATTGTTTGATTGAAATATGGATCCACTGGTGACCTACAATGAATAAAATGGAAATGATACACTCTCTTGGTATACTGTAAAAGAAGGTACCAAGGCAGAGGGGGGTTTAATGATAGAGCAGATTTATCACAAGAAAACTGTTCATTCCCAAACTAACCGGACATATTACACCTTTATTATGCTGTAAGAAATACAGTTGTGATGGAGTCTGGCATTCCTGAAAAACTCTGTGGTGGATTGACCCTGGGACATGTTTCTAGTCCACAGGATTCATGTTAATCATTGGGGAAGATAGTATCTTAGGGTATCAGTGATCTGGCTGTGGTGCCTAGTTGCCAGAGATAAGATGCATGTGGTACCATAATAGGTGGCGAAGTAGACACAGCAATCAGCCTAGTCTGACTAGTAGGGCTGATTAACTTGACTTGTTGATCTTTGAGGAAGTCTCCTGATATGCTACACAATAGTTATACAATAAAATTCTGCTTTAATCCAGAGGTACCTTAAGTTATTTATCATGATGACTGAGCATTTATCACTGTGACTGAGCATTGGGTAATAGACATAATTATACTTTGGGGAAATAACTATATACTGGTTCTCAACTGTCAGTAATTCCTAGAAACCCAAAATGCCATGTGATCTATCAGTAAGAGTCTTGTGGAGGACAGAGCCAAAGTCTTGGCTCAAGCTTTATATACCAGAGCCCCAGTGTGCCACGAAGGTATTGACATGTAGTTTGAACTTCTATTATAAACAAAGTACTATCTAATTTACCGTCAGAAAGTTGACTATAGATGTGGCATATAAAATAATAGGCAATATAACTGTGTTCCAAACAAGTGACTCAAATGTCCATAGACCTTATTATTACCACCTACATCAGTTCACACCTTTCTATCAGTTCACACCTATATCTTCATCATGAGTTCCCTATGATCAATTAACTTAAGAAATAAAAGGTAGGCATATTTTAAATATGAGCCATGTCTCAGGACTCTCCCATCCTGTGATAAACTGTTATAACCTCGGGCAGGTAAGACTACTACCTCATCAAAATAAAGTTTTGGGCGATCCACAAAGTAAGGAATCATGAAGTGGCAAGTTGCTTTCTGATGGTAAAAGAAATTTGCATTGGATAGTGGAAGAAGCAGATATAAATACCAATGCTGAAATATAAAATGTAGACGTTATATAATTACTTCCTCCTAAAATTCCACTGCTGTGTTGGCAAAAATAAAATATTTTAATGGCAATTAACATTATATATTAGGATTTTAGGCTAGCGAAGTGTTTGTGAGTGATTTATGAGTGTGAGAGATATCAAAGTGATGATATAATAATTATTATGATAAAATAATTTGTAAGATTTATATTATAAATCTGAAACTGTAAAAAGTTCCTTCAAAACAAAATATGAAAGTTAAGAAAAAATATTTTTCCACAGATACTTGTTCATCTTTAGCCCTTAGAGAAATAAAGAAAATCTATATTGGAGCTTTAATGGCAGCATAAACAAGCTACATTGTTCTGGAAGTTGTACAGTCATTTTAAAACTCCTAACAGTATAGAAATATATACGGGAAGTTTTCTCCAGACCAGCCTGCCAAATCTGGCAATAGGGCGATGTTATCTTTGAAGAGAGTCGACAGGACTCCAGAAGGAACATTTGGTGAAGAATCTGCCAACTGCCTTTATTACCTTCTGAAATATCTCTAAGTTACAGGTATTTCCAGTTTTGTTCTGCACATAATTTGAGCCCCATCTGTGGTTGATGAATATTTTTTAGTATGCTATTACAAATTATGGCTTTAGGCACAGTACACCTTCTCCCTGCAAATTTAACTACATAAAATATTGTGTTTCTTGATTGTGGGGATAGTTTCATAGTGTGAAATGTGGTGTGAGAAACAGAGCATTATTTTCTGTTGTAATTTGTTGGCTGGTTTGTTTCCAAAAGAAGAGTGTTTAAAATTTGATGTAAGAATAAGTGATTATTAATTCTGAAGTATAAATTTTTAACAGGATCTATACTAAATATTCTATAAGGAAGTCATAAGTATCTGTAAATAAATTTTAATTCATAAAAAGCCTACATGTTAAACATATAGTTGCTCAACATGGTTTAAAATAAGTATGATTTTACTATGTTTTCATTGTGGATAGTTCATGCAATGCTCAGTTTCTAATTAGAATGCATTTTGGTTAAATTATTCTTATGATTTAAGAAAAGTTTAAAGTAGTGTGTAGTTTGATGTATTACCTTCCAGATGCATTCCTGAAATAGTTTAAGAACATGACCGTTGCGTACTGAATCTGTTCTATACAGATGGCCTAGAATCCTGGCAGGTCAATTACAGCAGAGGTCAGCATAAGGCAGACAATTATGTGTCCTGCATGGTAGAGATGGAAAAGAAGGTCAAGTTAGATGATTAAAAGAGCACAGAAGTGTAGTGAACTGAGGATTCACATTAATTAGCATCTGGAGCAAGTATAAAACAGCCCATAACATCATAGGAATAGAAGGAATTTGAAGTTTTTCTCCCAGTTTTTCTCCTTGGTGCCTTGGAAATATAGTCAAACCATCCTGCGTTTAAACTTACACTCCCTGGCTTGGCTACTTGCTAAATCTATGACTTTAGAAAATATTTTAACTGCCTCTGAGATAATCGTGTTTATTTTCTCCCTTAATCTGTTAATGTGGTAAATTTCATTATTAGATCGCTTGATAAAGCCATCCTACAGTCTAAGTACAAAGTGTTATGATGATGATTTATTTTGGATAAGGTGCTGGATTTAATTTGCTAAATTGTAAGAATGATTTCCATTTATATTAATATGGTGAGGTGGATCTATGTAATTTCCTTTTCTTGTATAATCCTTCACCAATTTAGGTATCAAGATTATATAAACTGCTTAAATGAATCTATAGCTAGCTCCTTTTATTCTACAAAAGTTTGTGCGAGATAGGGATTAAGGATTATTTGTTCCTTGAAGTGTTAATAAAATTTAGCTCTGTTTGTAGGCACGCATGCATATGAAATATTATTACTTATACAACTTCTGCTTATTGGTCTATTTAAAAATTTTTGCGATCTTGAAATTATTTGGTCACTTATGTTTATCTGGAAATGCATCTATATGTATATTCATATTTAGATTTCTAATTTCTTTCATACAATATTCCTTACTTTTAAATCCCATTGTATATATAGATTAATTTAATTTCCTTATTATATTGCAATTTTCAAAGAAATACATCTTGGTTCTATTTTGGAGGAAGATTATTTTAGTGTCTAGTTTATTAAATATCTGCATATATATTACCTCTATCTTACTTGCTTGAATGTAACATTGACTTTCTATTTACTTTTTGCTTTCTCTTACTGCATAAACGGCTACAAATTATTCATTAATAACAGTTTTTCTGCTTAATGTAATTTTTTACATGTAATGATTTCACTGTGACCTAGTTCTAAATATATCTTGATAACCATTACAATTTAAGGATAAATTATGGCTGTAGTTTCGCGTTTTTTAATGTGATTGTGGTTTAACAATGTTTTTAACTATTTTCAATTTTATTTTTTGTTATCAGAGAATTTAACACTTATTTCTTGAGCCATTCTTTTTGGAGTATAAGATGTCAATATTATGTTTCATGTCTACTTTTAAAGCACCACTAATCTTTGCCTGCTTGAACCATCATTCCCTTTGAAAGTTGTGTTAAATACATGTAGTATATTGTTTTAAGTCCCTATGTAATATTTTACTTATCTCTTTGGAAAATTTGAACTTAAGGGCCTCCCTGGTGGCGCGCAGCAGGTTAGCCCAGAACTGTGGAGCTGTCTGGCAGCTGCAGTGCGAGTTCGATGCCCAGCCCGGGAGAATCCCACATGGCATGGGCAGATCTCTCCTGCCTCGCCCGCTGCTCCCCTCAGCGGTGTATATCGGTCGATCTGCCTGTTCTGCTCCCCACTTTGCCTCTGGTGAACCCTCTCATTGCCTCACACCTCAGGCCTGTACACCAGTCTGTATGCAAAAATTAAATCTTTAAAAATAAAAAGAAAATTTGAACTTACATTGATAGATACAAAAGCATTGTATTTCTTTTTGTGGACTACTTTCTTATTTAATTCAGTGCTTATCTTCTACTTTAAGTCTTCTGAAATTACATCATATTGATATGACAGCTATTTTTGGTCGTTTTTGGCTTTCTATACTATTTTTCTCATATTTTTATTTAAAATCTTTTTTAAAAGATTTATTTATTTATGCATATAAGCTGGGGTGTAGGCCAGAGGCATGGGGCGGTGAGAGGGTTCACCAGAGACAGGTGCGGAGCAGCACAGGCAGATTGACGGAAATACACTGCTGAGGGAAGCAGTGGGGTGAGGCAGGAGAGGTCTGCCATGTCATGTGGGAGTCTCCCCTGCCGAGCATCGAACTCGTGTAGCCGCTGCCCCACAGCTCCACAGTGCAGCGCTTAACCGCTGCACCACCAGGGAGGCCCATATTTTAATTTAAAAACTTTTAAATCTTGTTCTAGATAATATGTAATATAAGTGGCTATTTTATAACCAACATGAAAATTTGTCTTAATATGGGTAAGGTTAACAGATTTACACCTTTTTTATCACTGATTTATTTCAGCTATGTTAATTACATTTTCTCTCTTCTCTGCAATTTCCATTGTCTTTTTTTCTCCCCTCCTCTTTGAAGCAAACAGATTTTAATTTTTCTCTTCCCCTTCTGTTAATTACTATTTCATCCTTGGAAATTGTGAATTCTAGTTGCAGTATTTCAGTAGTTACTACAATTTTTAGCTTAAATAACTAGTCATATTTTTCTTATAAGGTGAAAAAGTATTAGGTGTTTCCATTCTGCTTATACATGAGACAGGAATGTATGCATGTTTTTACTTACTTCTAGTCCTCTCTCCTAGTATGTTGCAGTTTTCTAGAACTGAACTTACTTCCCAAACTCAATTAATGTGTGGTATGAGCAGATTACAGGAGATTACAGGCGTGACCAGTGGGAAACCCAGCCAGGGACTGGGGCAGCGGAGCTCCCAACTGTCTGGTTGTGAGAAGTCATACTTTTACCACAGATTTATTTGAAATTTATTTTGACTTTCTATGTATGTCATAATGTGAGGAAGATTGGGAACGCAAGTTAAAATATTTTTCTGCCTTTTAAACATTTATTTATTATTTATTACTTTTTTGAGGTAATACTGGTTTATACTATTGTTGATATTTTGAAAGTGGATTCCCCCTTCAGGTGTAGTTACCTTAGTGCATCTTCCACCAAGGCAGCTATAGACGTTATTTGTTTTCTCTATATTCCACATATAAGTGACGCCATTGATATTATCCGCCTTTTGACTCATTTCACTTAGCATAATCACTTCTAGCTCCATCGAGTTTTTTTTTTTTAACACAGCTAGTTACACTGAATAATTATTAGATTTACTGTCAGTATATTCTAAACCCTTGAAAATCCCTGGTCAGCATTATTCTGAGCCTATAACTCTGATCTGACTTAAATTTTTTAATTGTAATTTTTAAAATGTAATTGAAAGTCAGGAATTTTAATCAAAAATGAATGAAACCCAGCCCTGTTTCTTAAATAAACCAGGTTATTTTATAAAAAATTTAGGGTAGAATGGCTTTAGATGTAAAATTGCTAGCCATGATGGATTTCTCAGTTTTACTGCGCCAGCTGTGGAAATTCTTCTGCTTGCAAATTGGCTGTTGCCATTTGCTTAGGCTACATCTTCCTGTGTTTAGCACATGTAGCAAACATTGTTTTTCTTTTGAACTGATGTTGAATATGTGCCCATTTCTGGGCAAACACTCTATGGTTAGGATGAACAAATTGTGTTGATAAACTTAAAGGTCCTGGCTAATTCTTGGTGCCCTATTATTGTAATTTTGCTGATGAGATTTGACCAGTTTGCAGTCCCACCAACAGTGTAGGAGCATTCCTTTTTCTCCACATCCTCGCCAACATTTGTTGTTTTCCTTTTTTTTTTATGTGTGCCATTCATGTTGGTGTAAGGTGGCATCTCATTGTGGTCTTTATTTGCATTTCCCTGATCATGAGGGATGTTGAACATTTTTTCATATGTCTGTTTGCCATTTGCACTTCTTTGAGAAATGTATTTTAAGTTCTTCTGCCCATTTTTTGAATGGATTTTTTGCTTTGTTTTTGTGGAGTCATGTGAGTTCTTTGTAGATTTTTGTGATCAGACCCTTGTCTGTTGTATGGAATGCAAATATTTTCTCCCAGTCAGTGGGCTGTCTATTTGTTTTGGTGAATGTCTCCTTTGCTGTACATAAGGTTTTTAGTTTGATGTAATCCCAGCTGTTTATCTTTTCCTTCACTGTCTTTACTTTGGGGGAAGTGTCTTTAAAAATGTTACGAAGATATATGTCATGTAGTGTTTTGCCTATGTTTTCTTCTATATATTTTATGGTTTCAGATCTTGTGTCCAAGTCTCTTATCCATTTTGAATTGGTTTTTGTGCATGGTGTGAGGTAGTAGTCTTGTTTCATTTTTCTGCAGGTAGTCATCCAGTTTTCTCAGCATCATTTGTTGAACAAACTGTTCTTGTTCCATTGTATGTTCTTTGCACCTTTATCAAAGATTAACTGTCCATATATATGTGGTTTGATTTCTGGGTTTTCTATTCAGTTCCGTTGGTCTATGTGTCCAGTTTTGTTCCAGTACCATGCAGTTTTAATCATTATGGCTTTGTAGTATAGTTTGAAGTATGGGAGGATGATACCTCCATTCTCCCTCTTGTTGAGGAGGGCTTTTGCTATTCAAGGTTTTGTGGTTCCATATGAACTTTATTAGTATTCTTTCTATCTCTTTGAAGAACGTCATTGGGATTTTTATTGGAATAGCGTTGAATCTGTAAATTGCTTTTGGTAGTATGGCCATTTCGATAATATTAATTCTTCCAATCCATTAGAAGGGGATGTCTTTCCACTTCTTTGTATCTTCCTCTATTTATTTTAATAGTATTTTATAGTTTTCTTTGTATAGGTCCTTTATTTCTTTTGTTAGGTTTATTCCCATGTATTTGATTTTTTTTTTTTTATGTTTTGACTGTAAAAGGGGTGGTTTTCTTGAATTCCTCTTCTTCAGATTGGTTTTTAGCATAGTTTCATATTTTACTATTCTGTTATTTATCTTTCTGTATCACTCCAGATAGAACTGACTGCCCCTTCTTTTTCTACTTATGTTGATAAACTTAAGTATGAAATAATATCTGAATTTAGTGTGCATAAGCTGTTCGATGAATTAACATTTAATTTTTTCATAGTGTTTATATTGTTACCAACACCACTGTATTGTATCAGAAGTGTAATTCTACACCCTCACTAATGAATATTATTTTCAGCAATTGTGGAGGTTCTCTAAAAGTGTATCCATTGTAATTTTCATTTGCATCTCTTCAGTGACTAATGTGTTTGCACACTTTTTTTCTTTTAGTCTTGTGGCTAAATTTCTACTGTGAAATTCTTGTTGAAGTATTCATTGGGTTGATTTTCATATTGTTTTAAAGATTTATTTATTTATTTTATTTATACATACAAGTTGGGGTACAGGCCAGAGGCGTGGGGTGGCGAGAGGGTTCACCAGAGACAGAGCGGGTAGCAGAACAGGCAGATCAGAAATACACTGCTGAGGGGAGCAGCGGGTGAGGCAGGAGAGGTCTGCCGCACCATGCGAGATTCTCCCTGGCCGGGCGTCGAACTCGCGTCGCCGCTGCCGACAGCTCCACAGCGCAGCGCTTAACCGCTGCGCCACCAGGGAGGCCCCGATTTTCATATTGTTTTAGAGAAGATATTGATATGCTAGACAGGAAACCTTTGTTCCTGCCTCATATACACTTTCTGATGAATAGAAATTCTTAATTGCATAGTCTAACTGGTTAATCTTTTCCTTTATGGGATGTGCTTTCCCAACCTTAAACTAATAAAAATATCCTGAGTAAACTTCTAGAAAATTTATTATTCTACCTTTATATCTATATCTACATGTGAATTATAATTTAGATTTGCAATTGCAATTGTGAATAATGTGCACTAGTGATCAACTTAATTTTTGTTTGTTTATTATTTTGGTGTAGATATCCAGTTGATTTCATACCATAAAAAATCTTTTTCCAAGTGTTATACTATCACACCTTTGTCACTAAATGTTATACTATTCCACCTTTTGTACTCCTTTGATAATTAGATAATTTCACACTGATTTTTTTTACTGTGTATCAGTTTTTAAATTTTTCTCTATAAAAGGAATTTTCGAAACAGACATAGTAATACATATGCTGTATCCTATTATTACTTTTTGTTTCATTATAAATGAATTGTTAAGTGTGTATTTTTTCATTGTGGTACCATTTGTAAGGTTAAATAGTATGCTAGATATTTTTGTGAAGGCGTTTTATATTTGTGATTAGTATCTATAAGAAGGAATTTTACCTCAAAAATACAACAGAAATCTTGTTAGTTTCCAGCTCACTGGGCTCACAACAGCTTTGAAATCAAAACTGTAACTATAATTCTTGTGTGAATTTTTTTTTCTATCCTGGACCAGCCTGCCTTAGGAATTTTGGAATGCCAATACCCATAGTCAAATGAGCTAATGACTTAAAATAAATTTCCTTATACACATATATACACACACACGCATCCTTTTGGTCTCTTTTTTTTTTTCCTGCAAAACCTGGAAAAAGACACATAAAATCATAATTTTTTTTTTATTAAATAGCTTTCATAGTTCCATGGATGAAAGTCAAAGTCCTAGTTCAAAACTGAACCAAAGGACAAACACTTATTAAAGAAAGTGGGGAAAAAATAAGGTAGAAGGAGATAAAGACTGTGTTTCTCTTATCTGAGAGCTATATATTTCCCAGTTTTACTAAATGCTAGTAGATTGAAATGCATTATCTAGATATCAGGGAATTAGACATAATAATTAGCTATTCCAGAGTAGAGAATGAGAAAGAGAAGTAGAGGAAGAGAGGAAGGATTGCAGGCAGCTGCAAATATAGAGGTTTGGGAGCTAATATGGTTAAAGAACGGAAAGGAGGTGTATATCTGGAGCACAGTGAACGAGGGTGAGTGAAATAACTTAGGAATTCAGAGCAGTAGCAATGATGAGGCATATAATGGTTTGGCTTAAATAATTTCCTCTGATCTTTGTATTAAAAAAGATATAGGAGACAAGGGTGAAAGTGGGGAATACCACTTGGGAGGTTAGAGCAATAATCCAGGAAGGGGAAAGAAATCATGAGAATTTGGACCAAATTGTTATTGGTGGGTTCTGTGCAAAGAGAACAGATTGTGAATGATTTTTAGTGTAAAGAAAATATAGTTTGAATAGGAATTATAAAAAAGAATATCTATTTTGCCTGGGTAATTGGAAAGATTGTTTGCATTTAAGTATGATGGGGGAAATTATGGAAATAGTAAATCAAGAGTAAAAAATTTTCATGCATTTGAGTAGAGATGTGGAAGTGAAGAGTCTAGAATTCTGGACAGGTAGGCCAATAGAAGTATTTGTTAATCCAACAAGAGATGGTATTTAAAATCCGTCAAGTTGAGCGAAACTGATAAATTAAACAGAATGTGAATGGAAAATTATCCACTGAGTTAGGCAAAGTGAATCCAAATGAACATAATTTGCTGTATGATAAAAGCGAAAAATTAGTGAGTTCAAGAGAGATTGAGAAAAGAAGACGTGAGATAGCATTATTGCTGTAATGTGGTATAACAAGTAGGGATAGCTATGATATGAAAAGATGCTTTTTATGGCTAGATTATAAAATGAGCAATGAGCAAAGAGAAAATAATCAAACAATGTGAGAGGGAATAATTCCTGGAACAATGAGTAAAGACACAAATGGGATCCAGTGAAGTGGAACCAACTATTCTTATTAACAGGAGAAAGGAGAGAATATATGAACAGAGATGTGGCATTAGAAATGGGATGCCAAGCACATCTAGATTTTTTTCCCCTGTGATTATTTCTATTTTGTAAGGGAAATGGAAAAAAGATAAGAGTGGGCTGGGTGCTTTAGCATTTTGAGGAAAGAAGATGGTATTAAAACATTTCTTGAAAAAAAGAGTTGGTGGATTAGGGGAAGGTGGAAGACACAGAGACACATTAAAGACTCACCTGAGATCAGGGATCATGATTTAACGTGAGTCCAGTCAACAAGGTGGAATATTTTTCTTCAAACACAGAATTGATGGAAGATTCCCAGGTAGGGATTCTCTAGGCAGTTTTACGGGTGGTATAGATTATGTAGGCTACTGAGGATGTTTCAAGGGAGTGATAATGATGATAAGCCGTAGTTCTCTCTGGAAGTAAAGAAAAGTGAGAATAGGGAGCTAGAAGAACCAGAAAACTGGTGGCAGGGTCAATGCATTGTCTGTTCCTGTGGGGCCAAATAAAATTAGAGTAAGAAACTGTAAGGAGAGATTGAGCTCTGGACATCACTAGGAAAATCCAGTGAAAGCAAATAAATTCTGTTTTGAGAAAGTGATCAAGAAAAGATCAGGAAATAGAAACAGTAGTTACAGTTTAAATAAATAATTCCTGCCTATTTATACCTTAGCACTGAAAGCCCACAATTTGTTTTTTATGAAGAAAGCATAGTAATCCATAGTTTTAAAACTTCTTTGGACTTTAACTAAGATGTACATTAAGGACCAAGGCATATAAATAGTTTTGAACGACTTATTCCATCTTAAGTATATGCCAACTGCCATAGTCTTAGAATTAAACTAGAATTTTTTATTTCCATTTTATAGGGGGGAAAGCATTTTGTTTGTGAGAGAATGGGATGTTAGTTTTGAATATATCAGAATAAGTACAATAAAAGCATAAAGAGACTTGTCGTTTCAAAGAAAAGTGAACAATTTAAACTCAAATTCTATAGCAATAGGAACTAGGACATATGGAGCAAATCACTAACTTAAATGAGAACCACAGCTGAGAGTTTGTTGTATTTTTGGAATATTGTCTTCTCTTGTGTTGTCTCTCTCTTCTTATCAGGGGATGAGTTAAGGATGAACAACTTTACAGAGTTTAGGTGAGACACGATAAACATTCCAAACAAAATTTCCCAATTACATAAAATTTGACGAATGGAGACGTTTATTCCTAAAGAAACACTTAAAATGCAGCTTGAGTGAGGACAATATAGCAATGGCAGCAGCTCATTATGCACTGCAAAAACCAGAATTTGACAGCTTTTAGCTGCCTTTTCCAACAGAAGACTATTATCAAGATTTTTCATAGTAAATGCTTTTAATGAAGCCCCCGTGGACAAGTTGTCGAGGTGTACACATGTCATTTTGCATGTTCCTCTTTAAAAAGGGAGGTGAAAACTGCTGAGAACACCTAGCACAGTACTCCTCCACAGAGCTGGAGTCCTCTGCTGAGTCTAATGACCATATCCATTAGATCTCAATAATGATACAATTTCCTGCTGACTGTCTTGCGGCTGCCCCGCAGGGGACATAGTTACACTGATGTATCAAAACTGTTTAGTGACAATGCCTATTGTTACAGCCACCATTTTCTACCTTTTGAGCTTTTGACACATTTTTATTATGTAAGGGTTTGGAAAGTACTACAGAGAAACTCCTTTTTATTCCTCGGCTGGAGCAAAAGTAGTTTGCTTGAGAATTTAACCAAATTATCAATTCCTTTAAATCCTGTGGTAAGTTCTAATAGAGGAGAACATATATTTCTTCTAAAATGAGCACAGTGACTATGTGTTTTGTTTAATTTTTTTATGTATGATATTCCTCCTGTGTGTTAATTCAGTTCTGTAAGAAGTAATGGTATAGAATTTTCTAGTTTATTCTGAGTATGAAGAGTATAATGCAAAAAAGGACAAATTCTTTCTTCATATCTACTGTGCTTTCTGTACAGTTTTTCTGTATTAAAATAATTTCTCTGTGAAATATTTAAATGTATAAATGTTTATGTGTTGTTCATTTATAGTGTAGAAAAATGCCCAGGAAGGTGTCTTCACTAGCTGGGTTAATGTGCCCAAACAGGAATGAGATTCAGATTTTTTCACAACATGATGGCAATGCTGAAGTTTAGTTGATACCACTGTGGTCAAGAATAGTAATTAAGGTAGACTGGGCTGAAAAACAGGCCCCCAAAAGTGAAAATGGCACAAAACCTGCACATTTACCTTTGGATCAAATCTGGGGAAAAGAATGGGAGCCTTTTTTATGTCAAGATTCAGGAATGCAGTCTATGAGGCTGATCAGTATCTTTGACACACGACTTTGAAAGTTTTGCTAAGGGTAGAATTAATCCCACTATCTGAAAATAGAAAGAGTTGGTAATAGGGACGTTCCCAAAGGCCAGATAAGATGTGGCACTTACTTCCATTCACATGGAATCTTACTCTAGACCTATACAGGAGGGAGAACTCATTTGGATTTTCAGTCGTCAGTCTCTGCTGAAGTATTTTTCCTTAAGGCCATGAGACCAACATAGATTAATCAATCTAACTATCTATTTAAAACATCAATACATGGAGCATTGGTGTGAGGCTTTATTACTAAACAGACATTCATCCTCAGTAGGGCACTCAGGAAAAGCTTACCCACGTAGTTAATTGATGTCTGTCCCATTGCTTCTGCTGTCACTTTCCTAGTTTTGGTGTGATGTGTTGTTTGACAATAAGATACTCTGTGGTATTTCCTGGCATAGTCAGCTTTTCTATATCAAGTAAAGTGGTAATTTATTTTCCAGTGTTGATACATAAATTGCAAAGAATTCTAGATTTTAACAGAAATCATATTAATTTTTTTGTGCCTATGGCTAGTTTTAAAATATGTAAAAATAATAAAGGTGCAACTTTCAGTTCACACTATTAAATCCATTCAAACACAAATCCTTTATTAAACTTATACTATGTACCATGTACACTACTAGTCCCTGGTCTATAAAGGGTAAATATTTCAAGAAATTACAGTGTAATATGGAGGCAGGATCTATAGATTAGAGAGTAATGTCAAAACAAAAATTTTAAGATATGTTTGTATAACTTGTTATTTTAGATTACTAAGTTAGGAGTATATTAATGACTTTTTAAAGAAATAACAAAATATCTTTGATTGAAATATTATTTAAAAGATCCCCCATTGCCATTATTTAAAAATGAATCATTTCCTGGAGATGCCAATACTCCTTCAATTCAATATATGTGTTTTCAAACTGCTAAATTAAAGTATTAGGGTGATATTATGGAGTCATATCATTGAACAGTATGTCATCTACCAGTGGAATGACTCTGTGAGGAGCTGGACGAAATGGGAGGTTCTCTACAATCAGAGAGAGGGCAGGGCAAGAAAAGAAAGATTATTTTAGGCAAAGGAGCCTGTCCTTAGCTAGAGGCAAAATAGTCTTAAAATTCAGATAACCTTATTATGACTGATCTGGAAATTCCAGTTAGAGTGGTTATAAATTCTGCATCTGGGAGAGACTGAAACTGCAACTAGGTTAGGTATTAAGTTTTGGTAGGACTTGGCATAAAGGATTTCATTTTGGGCTATTATTTCTTTTTAAACACTGCTTAAAATAAAAATGAATAATATGTTTTTTTAAAGTTCTCATTAATATTGAAAATGACAAGATTAAAATTCTAGTAAAAGACTAAAATCAGGATTGTATTTATTAGTTAACTTTTCATAGCATTTATTTTGTTTGGCTGGGAGACATTAAATATAGCCTACAGTAAACCATGCTTGATAAAACCTTAAGGATATTCAGGTAAAGAATATGGATCAACAGTATATGTATATGAGTACAGGGAAAACTGCATCAGAAAATAAAAACAATATTTTAAATTAAGATTTTTAAAGTCAAGGAAAAAATACACAGGGTAAAAATATTCAGAATGTCAGATGTTAAACCTAAGTTCCAGTCTGTACACAACCAGGGAAAATGCAAATATACTATTTAAAAAAGAAGTGTCAGAATTAATTTCAGAAATACAGCAATATGCTCTGAATAAGAAAAAAGCCTGAAATATGAAAACGTAGAAATATCTAAAGGGATTGAAAAAACACCAGCAGTTGCTAACCAAAAGAAATTTTATGTACTTTAATTATATCAGATAGAATATAGCTTATGACAAGCACATTATTAAGTAGAGAATAATGAAAGTTACAATTTACCTGGAAGATAAAAAAAATATGTCTCTTATGTACATTGTAAAACCAGAGGGAAAAGTGAGAACTCTACAGCTACAATGAGAAATTGAAAAGTTAGTGCAATTATAGGCATCTCATAAAAGGAAAGCTTATAAATATGTAGTTACTTTGAAAAATATAATTAATAAACTTGGCTGCTAGTCCATTCATCCATCCATCCTTTCTTTTTTTCTTTTTTTTTTTTTTAAAGATTTTATTTATTTATACATACAGCTGGGGTACAGGCCAGAGGCGTGGGGCGGTGAGAGGCTTCACCAGAGACAGAGCGGGGAGCAGAACAGGCAGATCAGAAACACACTGCTGAGGGGAGCAGTGGGCGAGGCAGGAGAGGTCTGCTGCACCATGTGGGATTCTCCCCGGCTGGGCGTCGAACTCGCATCGCTGCTGCTGACAGCTCCACAGCGCAGCGCTTAACCGCTGCACCACCAGGGAGGCCTACCATCCATCCTTTCATCCATCCATCCATTCATCCATCCATCCATGTATAACTGCTAATTTGAGGTTAGGTATTCTTCTGAAACACATGAAAAATGTTCTAATGCTGTTCATTGTCAGAATATATTAAAAGTTGTTTAAATGATAATATGTATGTCATGAATTTGAGCCCAATAAAATAAATTTGCAATTAGCAAAATAAATTATTAATTAGAATACACATAGAGTTGGCATTCTAAAACCATGCTTGTGAAAAAAGCCACCAATTAAAGAAGAAAGCATAATAGATTGTATTAGGATCCTACAGTGAAAACAACCAATAGTTTGGTATACCCACTTACAGGTGCACACACGCACATATATGTGTGTATGTGTGTGTGTGTATATATATATATATGTGTGTGTGTGTGTATATATATATATATACACACATACACATATGCTAATATACACATGTATGAACACACTAATAACATAAATAAATGTGCAAATATTTTGATATATATTAGAGCTCAATTTATATATAGTTATAGTTATAATTTTCTGTTAGTAATTTGCTAAGGTAATTATGGATGCTGAGAAGTTCCAAGAATGTCAGTACAAATGCCTGAGAACCAGAAAAACTATGGTATAAGGTCTTCTCTGTGTCCAAAGGCAGGAGAAGGATAATGTCCCAATTTGAAGACCAACAGGTAGAGAGACCAAATTCTCTCTTGTTCAGATTTTTGTACTATTCAGACCATCAATAGTTAACAGATTAAATGAGATTTCACTCTCTTTCAAGCAGATAATTTACTTTTTCAGTCTATCAATTCAAATATTAATATCATCCAGAAACATTCTTATAGACACACTTAGAATAATGTTTAACCAAAATCTGTTCATACCATGGTCCAATGAAGTTGACACATTAGCCATTGTATGCATAATTTGAAAATATTCAGAGAGAAATATTGAATAGTTGCAAGTAAATTTATTATTTTAAATGCTTATTTTAGAAAAGAGATTAAAAATAGACTATTGTTCAAATTTAGAATACAGAATATGTTTAAAATGCAAAACATAAAATCTTAAG
This sequence comes from Scalopus aquaticus, assembly GCA_004024925.1. Lineage (NCBI taxonomy): Eukaryota > Metazoa > Chordata > Mammalia > Eulipotyphla > Talpidae > Scalopus > Scalopus aquaticus. The sequence goes on from PVIJ01000048.1 coordinate 16,862, forward strand.
AGCACAGTAAACAGAGAAGCAAAAATTTAAAATTTCCATTTAAAACGGCTCCTAAAATAGACACATTTCTGCTAATATTTACCAAGAACAAAAGTTAGATGTCTATGTTATCCCTTTCTGGAAGATGTATGAAGAAATTCAAAAAGCGTATTTTTGATATGTCAAATAATGTTTTAGGTCAGTCATCTCAATAAAATAAATAAATAAAGCCTTTATACTTATAATGTAAAACAGGAAAAATATTATTAGACAGACTTGATCTTATTATATAGCTATAAGCTTTGAGTTTATACATAAGTCAAAATTTTTATGTCTGTTTACTTTAAAAATCCACGTACTTTAGCTGAGACCCCATGTCTTCTAAGAAGAATAAAGAGGGGATGTTCCAAAGAATACCTACCTAAATGAGATCTTTTTGCCAGTTCTTTCACTTCATATTATCCATAAATGTCACATGTGTGTGATTTCTGGTGGGCTAGGGAGCAGCACAGCTGGTAGCTACCATCAAAACTCAAATCCACATCTGTTGTGATATTGCCGAAAAGATATCTTCACTAATTTATATCATGAAACATCTTTTATCCACCACCCATCCTCATATAAGTGCTAGATATGTCCAAAAACACATCTGGACTCTCTGCTAAAAAGAAACATTTCTTATCTTATAAGGCATTATTTTCATTAGATTCTAGTATAATTTGCTATCATTATGCAACAAATCACTAAAAATATTAATGTCACCTATGTTAATTCAATGATATTTTTGAAATGGTTTTTGAGAGTCCTTCATAATTATGCCGACTCTCTCAAACTTTCCAAGATAGCAAAAAGGAAAAAATTACTTCCTTAGTTCAGCAAATTCATTTTTTGTCTTTTATTTTTTTTTCAATTCAGCATTCCATGGATTTATAGACCTCCAAATGTTGTTTTAATTTCAGTCCTTTAGTATAAAATGACCTCTTTATAATCACACACTTTTAAAATTAAGATTGCACAGAAATTATGTTTATTCATTTAAAAATGTATCAGATGGACCATATAGTAAATAGTTGTGTTAATTTGACCTAAGAACTCTAACTTACCCATTTTCTAAGTTCTCAGAGTTTAATATTCAATATTTATTGTTTATGCTGGGTATATTATCAATTTTAATTGGTGCATATTGGTGTAGGTGATATAACATTATGCATCGCTCTATTGAAAAGTTAAGAAAAGTAATTCAGGAATCAAAATACTCCCCTAATTAGACAAGTATGTTTAAAGTCTGAGATTTTAAGTACGAAAAAAGTTTTATTCAGAGATGTTCAAACCCAGCACAAGAGAAAATACGTAACAATAGTATGCTTGAGTGTAAGCTACAAATTCTCCCCACTTTTGTAAATGTTTCTAAGATCATCATACTATCAATACATTCCCCAAATCATCTTAGTGTCATTAGTCATGAAACAGCTTCCAAAATTTACAGAACTATCTATCTTGAGATTTGGGGAACTTTCAAGAAAATAGTTAATCCACTCAACAAAAAAAGCAGTGGTTTCCCCTTATTTACACTTTAAGTTGCAGTCTGAAATGGTACATATAGTAGATATTTTGAGAGACCACATTCACATAACTTTTATTACAGTATTTTATTGTAATTGTCCTACTTTATTATTAATTATTGCTGCTAATATTTTACTCTGCCTAATGTATTAATTAAATCTTTTCAAGGATATGTATGTATAGGGATGAAAACCTTATGAAATTCTGGTTATAATTCGAGTTATAATTCTGGTTAGAATCTCACTCTGAAGAACAATAATGTTTAGGAAATGTTTGGAAATCATGTGTATTTTTATGTATTTTTTGCAATAAATATTTCTTAACTATTGCATGTTAGAATTCTAGGGTGCTAGTCATGTGTAGCTTTGTCCCATTTTCCACAGTATTCATCATATACTTCTGTTAGTACTGATGTTTATTCCTTTTCTAGTCCCACACTGATATCTTGAGTTAAAAACCTGAACTATAAATTTTGTAGAAACATATGCTTTTTATAAGATAATAGGGAAATGGGAGAGCAGGTCATATGGTTCAAATGTTAGACTGGTACTGTAGCTTGGAACAGTTAAAAAAATCTGCTCTTGAACCCTATTAAAAATTGTAAAAGATTACTTCAAACAATATCTTGGAGACGTTTTTCAACTGTGATGTGTATTACCACTAAAATCCAAAAAGATCAACCGATTCTTAGAGTAGGGAAGTAGGGAATGCAACAATTCGGCTATTGCTATTCCATTTCAGAGACAATATTTTGACATGTCCCAAATTTCGTATTTTGTTATCCCCATCATCTTCATCAGAAAGTTGAAGTAAACCAGAAATAAATATTGTTGTTCTTGTCATATGAAACAAGTTAATTGCCTGGATAGAAAATAAATTACTAGTCTGAACATTTCATAAAAAATGCAGGGTCTATGTTAAATTGGTCAAGTAAAGAGATTATATTAGGAAACTATCTACAATTAGCGTTAATATAGATTACATTTAAATAGTCCACTTATTAGTAAGATTGATGTTTTCTACATAAGATATATAAGGTATAAAATGAGGGAAATGATAGGAATCATCAATTTTCGATATTTTAAGGTTTTTTTTTTTTTTTGAAGATTTTTTTTTATTTTTACATACAAGCTGGGGTACAGGCCAGAGGTGTGGGGCGGCGAGAGGGTTCACTAGAGACAGAGTGGGGAGCAGAACAGGCAGATCAGAAATACACTGCTGAGGGGAGCAGCGGGCAAGGCAGGAGAGGTCTGCCCCACCATGTGGGATTCTCCCTGGCCGGGCGTCGAACTCGCGTGGCCATTGCCGACAGCTCCACAGTGCAGCTTTTAACCGCTGCACCACCAGGGAGGCCCGGTATTTTAAGGTTTTAATAGTGATGTTAAGCTTTGAATTCCATGATAGATGAGCTGTTGTATGTTTTTTTTCTAAACTTTTTTAAGATTTATTTATTTAAGCATACAAGCTGGGGTACAGGCCAGAGGTGTGGGGCAGCGAGTGGGTTCACCAGAGGCAGAGCAGGGAGCAGAACAGGCAGATCAGATCGAAATACACTGCTGAGGGGAGCAGCGGGCGAGGCAGGAGAGGTCTGCCGCGCCATGTGGGAATCTCCCTGGCCTGGTGTTGAACTCGCATCACTGCTGCCGACAGCTCCACAGCGCAGCGCTTAACCACTGTGCCACCAGGAGGGCCCTGTTTCTTACTATTTTATGAAAGAGAGAAAAGGCTTCACCAAAGCTGTCTATCATAAGGAACTCATGTGGATGTTTTTCAAGGTTCCAGTTGTCGTTAATTCACATTTCCATTTAGGAATGAAGTGTGCAAAGGTGGGTTCACATGTCTAGACCTTTTCAAGCTACACTCAAGTCATCCTCTATCTCTCTGGCAGATTTCCACGCCAGTAGTAAATCACAGTGACTTTCTGTGATGCCAGAAATTCATATCAACTCAAAGTTCATCAAATAATAGCCCCCTGAAATGAATATTTCCTTTTCTCTGTAATGCATGTTCACCTTAGTAAGTGGTCACAACTTACACAGGTTACAATTGTGACAATATCAGTATATTCTTCCTCAAAGGAATTTTGTTCTCTCTCCATGCAAAAGGACACTGTCTATGAAATTACTCAGACCTAGAAATTGGCTAAAAAAATCCTGACTCTTCACTGTAGTAACTTAAGTCAGGTCACTTTTTACAGACCTGGAGGGTTTATCTATCTTCTCTGTCTGTCTGTCTGTCATTCGGTCTATCTGTTGTCTATCTATCATTCATCATTTATTTTTTTTAAATCACAAGTCCAATAGGATTTTTAGATTACTCATCTGGTTTAGAGAACCATGATCACTGCCAAAGAACTTGCAGTTCAAACCATTGTGATTACAAGGTTGACCTTGCTATTCATCACCGTGACCATGACCTGTTTCTGGAGCGTACATGTTGCAGTTACTGATGATCTCAAGTACACTATCATTTGGGCTGGTACAGAAGTCAGAAACTACTCAAAGTACTTCTGGCAAAAACTACAGAGTGATTTAATACAAGCAGATAGATATATAGAAAATCATATGGTACTGTGTCAGTGCGGTTTGCTTCAATTTCAGACATGTTGCTGTAAAGGAAGGGTTAATAAGTATTGCAGCCACTGGTGCTATTTCTGTAACACTCACTGTTGAACTGCTTTTGAGACCCAAGCTAATAGTAATTAGGTAAAAGAATCTATTTCACATTCTACCCTGCAGTGACCTCTGTCTCTATTCTGCTTATGGGTTTGCATATAATTGATGTGATATACTTCTTACCTAGAACGTTAGTTGCAAAGAGTCATGGAAAATGTAGTTTGGGCTCAGAAATTTTTCAATATAGGAAGTATAGCTTTTCCTAAAAAACGTGTCATCACTAATCCTATTTATTTGCTTTTCATCATAATATCTCAAACATAAGAATATTGTTGTCAAAAATATTGGCTGAAAGAAAAACACTAGCTAATTTTATTGAGGACTTGTGATGGGCTGAACACAGTTTTTAACATATCACATGTGTTGACATTTAAGTTTTCAGAATAACATTAAGGAGATCTATAATTATTTCATTTTACACATGAGGAAACTGGCATGCAATGTAGTAAGTGAAACACTGATTTCACAGCAGTAAGTGGAACACCCATTCTGACAACTGGTCAACCCCTGAATTACTGTGCTAAACCATTTCTAGTTTAATATTTTCTGAACATAAGGCTCTATCTTACTGGACTCTTGATTATTCTCATTGCTGTTTCTCTCCAGCTATATAGATAATAAAAATCCTTCAATGATCTTGAGTTTTTTTTAAAGATTTATTTATTATGCATATAAGCTGGGTTGTAGGCCAGACGTGTGGGGGGTGAGAGGATTCACCAGAGACAGAGTGGGGAGCAGAATAGGCAGATTGACTGAAATACACGCTGAGGGGAGCAGTGGGAGAGAGGTCTGCTGCGCCATGTGGAAAGCTCCCTGGACGGGGATCGAACTTATGCTGCAGTGGCTCTGGATAGCTTCATAGTGCTGAGATTAACCCGTTGTGCTACCAGGGAGGCCCCTGATCTGGAGTTATTTTACATTGTTTTTCATTTCCTATTAAAGGCTTATTTGACTTGTCCATTCTTCCCTCCAATTACTGAATTAACCTATCCCATGTTTTCTTCATAAACTTGGCATCTTATTTTTGTCAGGAAAGAAACAAATTTAACAAAAATAAAAATATCTATCTTGTAATCAAGCATATCAGATAACTATGTATCTATCATCTATCCTGTATTGTGAGAGTTGGTCACAGAAGAAAATCAAGCTATTACTTAGGCAGTAACTACAGAATAAATTTGCAATAGCTTTATTTTTTTTTATTTTTTTTTTAATTGTAAGATAACTTAGTATTCATTTATTGATATTTTATAACAGATATAGATGCATTAGAAGTGACAAAATGCAAGGGAGTAAACTACAGTTAAAGTTAAACATTTTTTTTTAAATATATGTTTTTATTGTTCTTTATGTCTTTTACATTTTGCATTTGCAATAGCTTTGGAGGTTACTGAAATTAATGTTAGCTGTAAAAGTGTTTTTCCATATATATTCTTTATCTTTCCATTATTAAAAGTACTGTCTGTGATTATCAGAATTGTTTTTGGATTGTGTATAAATGAAATTAAGACTAAAAAGAGAAAGGAGAGTGAAGATAATTAAGAACATTAAAAGACAGCAGATGTTATTTAAAACAATGCAAAGAAGATAGTTCTCAAGTTTGAAATTAATTACCTTGCTCATGAAGATATATAGGATAATCATTATGACCATACCATATGTGTGATTCTCTCAGTGGGAAAGTAATAATTATCTGGACCTCCAGTGTGGTCCAATGTGGATATTTCTTTTGTGTCCCTTACTTGTGCAGTAGGTTACCCGAGGAACAAGAAAGAAATGGCAAAGAGAAAGGCAATATATGTGACAATTTATATGAGCACAAATTTGTAAGCATTTGTATTCTGCCCTAAGCTGATTACCAAGAACAAAAAGTTGGCTTCTCTAAGCTTCAAATATTTGCTTGTGAAAATAGATTACTGAATTCCAGGTTCTAAATAATGTTTCTACTGATTAGCATCATCACCCTCTGTATTTGAAAGGCAAATAATTCTCCAACATCTTTGATAAATGATTTAAATCATATATTATTGTATAATCAATAATTCTTCAAAAACAGTAATTGAGGAATACAGTTTGATTTATAATCAGAGACAGCATCTATAACTGGAAATGTTAGGTTTATAAGACCTTTCAGTCGAGTAACTTGGAGATCAATATACTTTTGTATAAAGCAGCATTTGGAACTTTCCCATCTGGAAAGCTGACCTTTACTAATTCCACCAGTTATTTTTAAACTTAGCACAGATATTATCACATTAGATTGAACCTCTCTGATAATGTTAATAAAAAGAGATTTGTTCTTATACATAGATTTAAGGTTTAAAAATTGTCTTTGCTTTTTTTTTTTTAACTTTTAAGGACATCTAGAAACAGCCTGGAAAGTTTTCATGCAGTTCTGATTTTCTGTATTTTTAAGAAGAACTTGGTTCTCGTTGGGGTAAATTACTTCTACACATTATTTCTGTCTGGAATTTCTTCCAAAGAAAGAGGACTACATTAGCACTTAGAATCTTTCTGTTCAGAAGATATGGTGCCATCTGTAACCTTTTTTCATTTTTAATATAGAATCTGGAAAAGAAAGTTATTTTTTGAGACTATCCTACAATATCCTTCCACCAACCAGATAGTTTTCAATTCAGTTGATAGGAATGAGTGAATTTATTGTCAATGATTTCTAAAGTAACTAGTAAAGCAAATAATCGTCATTATAATAAATAATGGAAATCGGGAATATCATCAAACTGTCCATAAATTTCTGAATACATAAAGTAACCCAAATTTTGTTACATGTACTCTAGAATATACAATATTGAATTAAAAAATTCTTGAATTCTTGAATAATACCAAGCCATTAATATGCTAATTGGTATATTAGTCTGCAAGAAGAAACGAAGCTTCAATCATCCTGGCTTATTGTAATAATGCATAATAAAAACTCCCTTCCTGAACCCTTTTTGGCTGTTACAGGATATTGATAATTAAGATCTTTCTATATAAAAAATATGCCCATTCTCTACCCTGTGACAACTCACTTGAGTTTATATTAAACCACGTTAAGCTGCCAGTCTTGGTGAACTCCATTTTCACTGAGCAGTAGAAATTTAATTATTAATACCATGCTTCTACTGACTGAATGCAGCTTTCAATTTCTGGAAAACTAATCGACTGAATTTAAATTTTATTTTTATTATTTTATAATATCAAACTACAATGATTGTGGAATAGTTATGTCCCATTTCCTATTTCAGAAAATTAAGGGAACCTCCTTTAAAAACAGAGAAAACTAGATCCATTGTGAGTACTATTTATCAAAATATAAATGACTTCCTTTTGAATTTTGAGTTGAACGTAAGTTTGCAATTACCAACTCATTAAATGTTGTTTGAAAATTTTATTGGGTATATATATTTTTCCTATTTTAAAAGTAATTTTTCACTTTAAAGTAATTGTATTGAAAGATACTAGGTATATAAAAATTGCATACATTTAATCTTTTATATATCTTTTATTTGATTCCATTTGTCAACAGTGAGATCTTGTTACTGACTTAAAAAAGGGCCTGATCTGTAGTATCTTGGTGTGCTGAATATGAATATAACCCTGAAAAATTTTTTATTAGCTCTCGTTTTGAAGATATTTCATATAATTAATTTTATATGTTGCACGGTGTAAATTTATCCAGTAGGACTGCAACAACATCCTAAATCAGCCTAGAATGATGTAATATTGCATTGCATTGGATAATACCATCATGCACACATCATCCAGAGGTGATGGCATCATTTTCTAATGCAATGCAATACTACTGCCAGGTGGCTGCTGAAGTAAGCTGCTGTTAGCAGTGCACTATAGAAAGCCTTGTTGGAAAGGTTGAACATTGAAAATATTTCAGACTTTGTGTGAGACAGTTTAAGCTACTGTTCCATAGAACTGTTATTTTTTATCCATTTAGGCACAATACAGAATACTAATGCTTCCAAATTGTGTAAATAGCGTGGACAACTTCTGCTCTATTTGTGGGGAAATGACATTTGCCAACCAGAAGAAAATGTCAATTCTCAAGCGAAGAAGGCTTATCATCTTTGCTTTGGATGCAAGGTTGGTGACCAAGACAAGCCTTGGGCCCCACATCTGTGCTGTGCTACATGTACAACACAGCTTTCACAGCGGTTCAATGGCAAAAGATCATCAATGTTGTTTGCAGAAATCATAGTGTGGAGAGAGCCAAGCAACCACTTAAAAGACTGTTCCTTCTGCTTGGTTCATCTTCTTTCCTGCTGAATGACGAAGCAAAAGAAGTCGAGGATAGTCTGTCCAAACTTTCCATCTGCATTGAGACCAGTTCTACATGGTGAGGGGCTTCCTATTACAGAACCTCCAGCAGAATATTCTCTTGATTCATCTGATGAGGACAAGGGTGAGCTGAAATATTCTTCTGTTCCATCAGCATGCAGTGATCCAGATTTTTACTGTGGTGCATTATCAACCCCACACAGACAAACACAGGAAGAGCTCACTGACCTGGTGCGTGATTTGGACTTCTCCAAGAATAAGGCAGAATTGCTAGGATCAAGACTCCAACAATGGAATCTTCTAGAAGAAGATGACACAATTACTTTCTATTGAAAGCATCACCAGTAGTTGGAGCCTTTCTTCAGAAAGGAAAGTACTCTGGTATTCTGTTCCAATATTGAGGGCCTCATGAATGCCTTAGAAATCACTCACGACCCACACGAATGGAGACTATTTCTCAACTCTTCAAAACTGAGTCTTAAGGCTGTGCTTTTGCACGGTGGAAACCATCTTCCATCTGTTCTATTCCTGAACAGCTGTACAAGAGACAAGCGAAGAATTCTAAGAAGTAGTCTATGACTTGATTTTTTACAGGGATTAACCATAGGTTTGTTAATATTGGCATGTATTTTGTGATGTAAACATCAATTTATTGCAGATTACAAAAACCCCTAGAGCCAAAATTAGAATTTGAATGTCATATTCGTATTGAGCACATACAAATTGATAGGAAATGACTAATTTTATTTCAGTAACATGACTTTTGTAAAAATTTGTTGACCAGTGTTATAGATTATTCTGAACTTTTTTTTTACTATTGTTAGATAAATAGAAATTTTTTACTAAATGTCCTGCATCAGAGTAATTTTTACTTTAATAGTCATCTTCAGTCTTAAGAATTGCAATGAATCCATTTGGCTACTTATCTAGAAGATGTGCTGAGATATCCCCATATATTGGGCAAAACTTCCAATTAACCCAATTTAAGAATATTTATTTTGCATGATTCATTTTCATTATTTCCCTTCTTATTTTATAAATAGTTACAGAGGCAAAAATCTAATTTTCACATTTGACATATTAAAATTTGTACAATTGTCATGGTAGTTGAAAAACAGAAAAATCATCATTTTAAGAAGTCTGCTCTATGGCAAATATTTAAATATACAAAATTTAATAATTATTAATCTTTAAATTACTTTTTGCCAATAGCTTCATGTTATTTATGCCATTAACTTTTTCCTCAAAACTGCTCTGACTCAGTAAATAACTGATTTAATTTTCCTTCTTTCTTCACTTACACACTGCTTTTTAAGTGGATTCATTAATGATCGAGTATAACCGTATTAAGGGTGGTATAAACTAACCAAATATAAACACATTAAGGGAATAAGAGTTGTGGGTAATGCAAAAAAATACCTTAACTTGAATAAACAATTGTTGAATGATTAAAGTGGATAAAAAATTGAACATTTTAAAAATAGGACATTGAAAATAACCTAAAATTGAGCATTTTTAGATTATGACTTTCAAGAAGAGTGAGACAGTGTTCTGTTCCTCCTGCTGACTTTGTTTCCCTGTTTTAGGTGAGTAGATCCACGAATGGCTTGGCTCCTCTGGCTGATCCTGAAAGTTCTTGGAAGGAGCTGGAGCTAAGACTCTGGGGAGGGTGAGGCAGCACCACAGTCCTACCCGTCACCGAATATGATGCTTCAAATTCACAGTTGAGCTCTCAACCCTCATAACTGTCCCCTGTACACCTGAAAATGGACATGTGAAAGGCCGCGCCCCTCAGACAAGGTGAGCATTCCCCACATGTGGCTGTTTTTTTTTTTCAGAGATCCAGGACCTGCCTGGGTTTCTCCTGGATAGAGAGCTGGTCTTTGATTCCCCTCACAGAGTTTTCCACACTCTGGTCAAGGAAGGTGTGAGTGACTTCAGGGTTTCCAAGTCACCACTCTTTTCTTCAGAATTCCCTGCAGAAACACTGGGCCCTTTTTACTAGTGTAAAGTAGGAGGGTGCTCGAGCTCCATGGGACGTTGCTTGGCTGGTTCCTTTTGAGATGTACGTTGAGGGCAATGTGGGTATAATTAGCTTCCTGCCCTTGTCTACCTGGATGAGGTCATTGAACTCATCCTGGATGAGTTCCCCAAAACTGGGCCTGTGTTCTCTAAGCACAGCCCCTCTTTCAAATCTTTCTCCAGATGCAGTAGGTATATGGGTATGTGCGTAAATTCGCACACACATACACTAACAAGTATCTCCCACTTTTCAAAAGTTTGCCTTACACTCTTTAATAAAATACCTACATTTGTGTCTCTTTTTGCTAAAGTCTGAGCATTTCCACCTTTACTACATATATATATATATATATATACACATATATACATATATATATATGTATGGTATATACACCCACATATATATATAGTATATACATACATATATACATATATATGTGTGTGTGTGTGTATGTATGTATGTATGGTCAACCAGTCTAATAATTGCAGAAGTAACAACCTGCCCAATAATAAACCATTTATTTTGTGGGTACTTTTTAGCAGTTGTTCCCCCTTAATTTTAATTTCCACTAGCAGGGGAAAATGAATCTCCATGCACAATCATAATCTTAGAAAATAAATTGATATAACATCTTTGAAGGGCTATTATACAAAATTTGCCAAGTTTTAAAACTGTAGTTTTGAGTTAGCAGTTCTACTGAGGTGATCCACAGCTAACCAGCAAGAATAATAAACACAACAAATGTAAAGAGGCTGATACAGAAATTAGAAACCTTAGATTTAAATCTAAACCAATGTCATTTCTTCCTTTATAACATAGAGTGATAATAGTACTGCTTTATAGTTATTTTAGTACCTCACAACACTTTAAATACAATGATAATATAATTTATAGTAAAATTTCTAAAAAATCAAAGAATCAATACATTTGATAAAATTCTAGTTAACCTATTTTGAATGTGATATTTATTCTGTACTGCCTTTGTTTTCAAAAGTTTCTATTATGAACATATATTATTTTGGAAACATTTATTTACACATCATTGTGCCATTACAAAGGTAGAATTGTGAGTGTGATGAAATGATCAAATTCATTTACCTCATGTGTCTTCCAGCTCTTGACACAATATTTCTACTATCTTTACTTATAGGTGATTCACATACAAAGTGAGTGCCCACTTGCTAATGTTACTTCACATGATATTATATAGTTATATCTTTCTCTTCTATACTCTTTAGCTTTGTCATATCACATAGTTTTACAGTGTTTCATTTCCCTAATGGTAAACATTTGTCTTTTGTTCTTCCCACCTCCAGTAATGTTAGATTTTTAACCTTTATGGCCAATATTATCTTGACCTTTACAACACCCAGTAACACCCAGATGTGTTGAGTAATTATGAACATTCTCCCTCATCGGGAGTGCTCTTATACCATCTCAGTATAAAGGGTCTTCCGCCTTATTTCCCAAGTGTGGCGTAAAGGGTAGATGGAATGCCTGCTTTTCACTTATTGTAAATGCTAAAGGCACACTTTATTTTCTTCTCTGGTCCCAAGTCCACTTCGGCTTTTGTGCTTTCACCACAGGAATTCTGACATGCAGGATGGTTTACAAAACAAGTAATGTCAGATCTATTTGTCTTGTCGCCTCACTCGCTTACAGCCACCCATTTAAAACCAAATACATTTTTGGTTTTATAATTCAGATAATCAGAATTTTTTTGACTCTGTCAATCTTTCTTGTCCTTTGTTGGTTTCTTTGTTTTCCTTTCTGTGTGGCTCATATCCCTGTAATTTATCTTACTCAAAACCTAAAAGAAAATAAAAATTCAGAAATATAATTGGTGACAAAGCTTACATTGTAACTGCCTGACCGTCACTAAGTTTTTCAAAGTGCTTTATGTCTGTTACTGCAGCTTCACATTTGCACGTGTTTTGTGTAGGGAATAAAAAGTTTTAAATGGACATTTTTGTCCAGTTAGAGGAATTATGCCTCTGACCTTTTTTCTAATTTTAACATTAATGCTAATCATTGACTTTTGCTTTGCATATTAAGGAAAACACAGCTGAAGAATGAGACTTAGGTAGGGCTGCCAGTCATCCTGTATAGAGAGAATATGCCTTGTAGTAAAGGCTTTTGTCTGGAGTTTTCTAGTATATTTGTCAGGACAGCCTAAATTCAGTTCATTTGAAAATTCTTAAATTAACTTTCTTCATTTGTTTCCAAAAATTTAACAGAACTATTTTTCAAATGGTACTAGGTAGCCTGTGTCTTATTTGCCAAATCTGCACCCCTAGAGCTTTTCTTATTATGAATATATATTACATAAATAAATACAATATATGTAATTTTATTTAAAAGATCTGTTTTCTAATTCTTTTAGTGACATACATGTATATAAATTAATATTTATGATAAGAAACATAATAAAAAGTAAATAAGGAAAAGAGTCCTGATTTTACATTTGTGTAATTGATTACTGATTAGTCTCCTAATTGACATTTATGTATTCTTAATATTGAGATATTATATTGATACTATTTAACATTTAAAATGTGAAACAATAGAGGAGGAGCATGTGCATGACACACTAATACTGATAAGAGTTTAAGTTATAGACTCTGTTCTCTCTCCTTTTATAATCTATAGAGTAACTGTCACCCAGTCTCTCAATCTCTATGCCTTACACAGACCTATCCAGTAGCGTATCTGCCCCCACAACATTTATTTTGTCAAAATTTCCTTCAGAAAGATCTAAGTAGGGGCCTCCATGGTGGCATAATGGGTTAAGCACAGCACTGTGGAGCTGTCGGCAGCTTCAGCGCGTGTTCGATGCCCGGCCAGGGAGCTTCCCACATGGTGCAGCAGACCTCTCCTGCCTCGCCTGCTGCTCCCCTCAGCAGTGTATTTTGGTTGATCTGCCTGTTCTGCTCCCCATTCTGTCTCTGGTGACCCCTGTCTGGCCTGCACCCCAGCTTGTATGTATAAATAAATACATCTTAAAAAAAAAAGACCTAAGTAGATACTTCTTCAAAGAAAAAAATCAGATGACATGAAAAAAAATATATTCAACATCACTTACTACAGAGGAAATGCAATATCCGTATTATTTAACCCATTTCTTAGTTTAACCTTTTTCTTAGTTTTGAATCAGCAGATCAAAATAATATAAAGAAAGAAATGTATTTTGTAATTGGTGTATCAAATCTATAGTTTATACCTCTTATCAATTTAGAGACTGCCATACCCCTTCAAAAAAAATTGAAAATAAAAATGCAAATCCCTCTACCCTGGAAGTCAGCTCTGCTCACCACTGCCCCATCAGTGCTCAAATCTCTCCTCCCTGACTTAGGAATGAGTTTCAGTATTTACTTTTGGAATTCATGCTTTTTGTTTATACTTTTCTGATCACATCGCTGTCTTTTGTAATTTCATTTTGGCTTACTTTTTTTTTTTGGTAATGTTTGCATTGTTTATGATGAACAAAATCAGAATAATTTGGTCACTGTTTGAACAAACAAGTTTTTCAGATATGTACCTAAAGGTGATGTATTTGAAGAGAATATTCCTTATGGCTTCCAGTAACTTATTCGCATTGTTTAAAATGTATTCTATATAAATAACACATTGTGAAGCTTCTGTACATGTGGAAAAGTTTCTAAGTTAATTCAGCATTAGATATTTAAGATACTTTAACTAAAGGCACTAACTTTTTGCCAAATAAACAAAAATAAATATGGTTATTTCTTTTGGCAATGGATTTGAAAATTGAGTCACTTAAAAATATAACAGAATTTTTAAAGTACATATTAATTTTACATATAAAATTCCATTTTCTGAAAAAAAAAAGAATTCCTTTAGTTCCCCATTAATATATAATGTATTTTTGGAATGAGAATATACTAGAGGCTATTTTCTACAAATCAAACTCCATAACTTTAGAACCACAGAAAAACAGTAATAAAAATAAAAGCTCAAAATGGCTCTGTGATGTAATTCCAAATACTTAGAAGAAATATAATATGTTCCTTTGAATATACAGAATTGGGATTCTTTAATTCCCTTAAGAATTAGTTCAATACGCCCATGCACAGTAAATTCATATGTAGGAGAAATGTATCAAGCAATTTTTAAGTGTATCTTATGTAGGTAGAAATGATAGTATTTGTGCATATTAACTACATATATTTCTATGTTTCTTTTTTATTTTTTTCAGATGCATTTATTTATGCATACGAGCTGGGGTATAGGTCAGAGTTGTAGGGTGGTGAGACAATTCACCATAGACAGAGTAGGGAGAAGAGGCAGATTGATTGAAATACACTGCTGAGGGAAGCAGCGGGAGAGACAGGAGAGGACTGCTGCTCCATTTGGAATTCTCCCTGGCCAGGTATCCTGCAGTGGCTCTGGATAGCTTCATGGTGCTGTGCTTATTAACCAGTTGAGCCACCAGGGAGGCCCTATTTCTATGTTTAAATAAAACTTTAACACTGTTATATTCCTTCTGCTAATAATAGTAACAATGATAAGGATAACTGACATGCTAGGTACTTTATATAGTTAAATCATTGATGTCTCTAAAACTTTAGGGAATAGTCTTTATTAACCTCATTTGACAGATGAGGAAATTGAGACCTAGAGGGGTTAATTAACGTGCTGAAAGTTTCATATCCACCAAATGTAAGAATTAAGTTACATTAAGATCTCTGCAACTGCAGTATACTTGAGATCAAGCTCTACTCTATACTCTTTCTGCTTCTAAATACAGTGACACTGATACATTTTTATTAACTTAGTTGTAGGTAATTTTCTTATGTAAAAATGAAATACATCAGTGGAATTTGCTATCTTTATTTCTTGGACAAAAGTATGCATGCGTACGTATGCATAATATATGTGTAGCTATAGAAAATAATATGAAAATGATAGTAATTAATGTTTTTTTTTCTTAAAATGCTAGACTATAATTACTCTCATACTAGAACTGTTTTCCCTCTTTTTTTTTTTTTTTATGAGGGTGTGCTACAATATAATAACAGCCTGGGACTTTGGGCTCATTTTATATTCTTTTATTGTTACTCTAACTAGATAAATTGGATATTGCCTATATTCTTGCCTATATGTCACACTATTCTTTTCATCTCCCCATTGTTTACTAGGACTATCAGAGCATCTATTTTGTACCATTGACTGGGGACTAAATAAGATAAAATATTAAAGTAGGCACTCAGTGAATCCTTAATCTATTTCTTTCAAAAGGAAGGATAATTCAAAGCGCTATGAATGTGAATTTCTTTTTCCTTCCTTCTCTTGTGTCTAGTTGCATACCGGACACCAGTTAATGTTGCTTTTTCTTTACTTACCTAAAGGAAAAATTGTAGTAAAATTAATTTTACTAATTAATTTTATTAATTTACTAATTAATTATTAATTTTAATAACTTAATGGTATTAATTTAATAACTAATTATTAATTTTACTAATTAAATTTATTTATTAATAAAATTCAACAAAATTTGCTTTGTGAAAAAGGAAAATTCTCTAATCATTGTTTTGTTTAATATGTATTGGGTATGACACACACAGTGAAAAAGTCATTTGATATAGTATCAAAATATTTCATAATATTAAAATACTTTAATTTTTTGCCAAATAATATAAATATATGTCTACACACACATATATGATTCTATGTGCTTTAAATAATTCAATCAAATAAAATTTAGAACTATTTTGTTGTGTCACATGTAGAATAATGAGATAGATGAGGTCAGTCATGGCTCCAATAATACAGAATAATTGAATACATCTGAGCTCTATAGACATGACCCAAGGGAATAGTACTCTTGTAACAACCATTTAAGCTAGAACTAATAAGCTATGTTACTATAGGTCAAGTGACTTTGAAAACACACAAAAAGTGAAAAGACCATGAATTATATTGCCAGAAATGTTTCATTATCCTCATGGAATAGAATTCATAATGAATGCAAACCCAGAGCTACGTGTTCTTTTTTATCATTAATATGAATGAGACATGATGAACAGCTAATTTATTGTACATCCTGAGTCACTAAAATTATTTCTAAACAGTGTGCAGGTAGCTATTTCATAGTTTTGATTTAACAAGATATAAAATTTGGTAGCTGTTGACCAACCATTATGATTTATTTTTTACTGAACTTTCCAGTATTGATTGCTCTGTTTTTCACCTATCATTTTAGAAACTTGACTCTCACTGCCCACTATAATCCTCAAGTGCACATATTGTATATACTTATTTTTTTAAAGTACCTTATTTTAGAATGCGTATTTTATTTATTTATTTATTTATTTTTTAAAGATTTATTTATTTATACAAGCTGGGGTGTAGGCCAGAGTGCAGGGCAGCGAGAGGGTTCACCAGAGACAGAGCAGGGAGCAGAACAGGCAGATCAGAAACACACTGCTGAGGAGAGCAGCAGGCGAGGCAGGAGAGGTCTGCCACGCCATGTGGGATTCTCCCCGGCTGGGCTTCGAACCCGCATCGTGAGCTGCCAACAGCTCCACAGCGCAGCGCTCAACCACTGCGCCACCAGGGAGGCCCTAGAATGCGTATTTTAAACAAGCAGATGTTATTGAAAAATACATTGCATTTGCAGTTAATAATTAGAATAAAATTTCTCTTATTCTCTCTGTCTAATTCTTTCTTTCTCTTCCTAATCTCAATTTCTTTAGTCACGATGAGAATCTAATTATATAATATAATATCCTAAATGTTAGAAATACATAACCAAATTTTATGATCTCTACATGTTTCTATTCAGGACAATAACCAACATGATTTTATATTTTTTACTTAAGACACTTGTGTAAATAGGCTAAGTTATTTTACTTTTAACCAAAACATACCAATATTGTTTCATTTTTCCTTATTTTTAATTTAGTGCTTAGTGTTTCTCTTAAATAGAAATATTTTGCCATTATGTTGATGTAAATTGATATTTATAATAAAATTCTCTGGTCCACATAAAAATAATATAGTGTATCATCTTATTCATTTTCTGAATAGATATTTTATCAGCCTCTCACATATTGTTTTTGAAGTTCTTACTTAATATCTATATTGATGCCAGTAACTTTTTTATACTAGTGCTGTGTTTATGAAAAAAACATGTGTGTAAAAGTAGACATTTTTATATTGCAGAAATTTACATAATATCAGATAACTGTCTCTGAAATTGTTTTTTGTATATCTTACCCAGTATTTAAAGAGACTGGAACAAAACTATATCAGATACCATAAACACATAGAAATAATGAAGAATTATTTCACCTCAATGGTTGGGTCCTTTACTGCAGCCCCTAAATGATCCTGCATCATTTCATAGAGCTCTCACAGTACTAAAGAATCCATAGATTATGAGTTAGTCTTCAGGGCCTCGCTGGTGGCGCAGTGGTTGAGCGCTGCGCTGTGGAGCTGTCGGCAGTGCACAATGTGAGTTCGATGCCCAGCCAGGGAGAATCCCACATGGTGCGGCAGACCTCTCCTGCCTCGCCCGCTGCTCCTCTCAGCAATGTGTTTCTGTAGATCTGCCTGTTCTGCTCCCCACTCTGTCTCTGGTGAACCCTCTAGCCACCCCACGCCTCTCGCCTATACCCCAGCTTGTATGTATAAATAAATAAATCTTTTTTTTTTTTTTTTAAAAAAAAGGAGTTAGTCTTCACCTTGGAAACACAAAACTCAGTTTTAGATAGAAAAACAAAGTTTATCAATGACTCTTTGCTAGTTGTTCAGTAGACAGTCTTATGGACATTCATCAGTGAGTTAATGATTCAAACTTAAATTCCCAAATTGTCCTTGTATATCAGGGAATATGTGCATAAAATTATTCTACGAAAAAAATGTTGAAAGAACAGTTAAATCAAAAGCAGATATGTATCTTTTTCTTAGTAATCTAGTTTTGTCAAATTTACCTCCTCTTGCAACCTAGAGAAAGCAGCTCATGAATGATACTTATAATATTTAACTAAAGTTCAATTCCTCATTTTACAAACTCAAAGGTGTTAAATAACATTAAGGCACACAGCTAGTTTAGGACAAATCAAGCTTAAAAATCCCAACTAAAACTCTTAGAAGAGCAATCTCTCGCTATTCCATAGAGAAAGAAAAGATCAACAAGGAGATCAACATTATTAACTTAATGACCATTATAAGCAATGTAAAGCAACTCTGAGGGGATAGATTATCGCCACATGTGACAATAATGGAACACTTTAATCTCTTGTCAGAATACAGTAACAACCTCTGGGAGAAGGGCAGAATGAATACCTGAACTGATCTGCTAGTGCTGAAGTGTCACAGAGCAATATGGAGACATGACTGGAAATAGGTAGGTTCTCTTTAAATATTGATTTTGCCTAACAATCTCTATTTCTGAACTGCTAACAATGTCAAACCTTGAGAACATAGTTTAGAAAATAAATTAGGTCCTGCATGTCCATCTGACAGAATCTTTATGACTGGATTGAGAAAAAACAATGAATATGATTAGATGTTAAATAAATATGGGACTCATTTATTTGGAAGTCCAAAAAGATCTATTTGGAATGATTACTAAAACCATGTTGACATTTCACTAAAGTGTTACTTTTTGAAACACATTCATACTTATGTTGGTAGTTCTGAAATAAGGAGGTGATAAATATCCAAACTTAAGTAAAAATTATAAACTTAATAAAAAATAAATACTGGAAAGAACATTTGGTAAAGTACCAGAAAACTGAGTTTTGCCATTAATTAACAGGTCTGTTCACCTATTTTGTTTTAGTTTCCAAAGCTACAAGCAGTGTCATGACCAGAATTTCTTAGTGTTCTTCCATCATTTTATGATTTCTCAATTTTTATATTTATGAAATATTCACATCATAACAGATATCACATAAAAGAATGATATAGATATATAAAATTAAGAATATCATTAATAATTTGTATTAAATCTAATAGTCATAATTGAAAATATTCTTGGGGATTTGTTGATGATTTTTCACAGAGGATTTAATTAACAAAATCATGTGCAGTGCAGTGAATATTTGTTGAGTAGGGTCAAGATAATTTGAAGACACAGGCCCTATTTTCAATATGTTCTAAGGAGTTGGAAACACATCCATCAATCCATCTAAGGAGTGGTACACATCCATCAATTATAAAAGAATGTCATGTGTAAAAAAAGTCATGTGTAAATATATGCAGTAAATTTAGACACTACATTTATATTATATACTTGAATGCAGATTCCGGAAAAATGTGTAAACTAAAGAGCTATAATTGTAACAAAATGTTGGAAGAGGAGTTAAAGATTTAGGGAAATATTTGTAAAAGGTAAAACAAAAATCTCCAGCAATGGGTCAGTGAATATTTTCTCACATCTTCCTCTCTTGCATCAGTATAGAAATACGTCTTGGAAATAGGGGATTGTCTATGTTAGAAAAATCCCAAGGATTTCCCTGGCTTTCTGAATAGGAAAAAAAAAAATAGTAGCAAGAGACAGTCTTCGGATAAGTTTTAGCTTTTACCTTCATAGCTGACATCGGAGAGAGGCTCCTTTGTTCCTTCCACTGTCTGTCCTTCTAGTTCTTTCCTTTTACTATAGAGAGCTGAGCAATTATAGATAGAATAATAGAAGTTACTGGTTTTTCTTCCCTGAAGAGGTTGTCGAATGGACAGTTTTATTATCTGGAAATTGTTGCTGGTCCTTTGCAAGCTTGCTTTACAGATGGATACACTTGGTACCACAGGGATCTTATGGGTATTGATCCTAGTAGTTCTAAAACCTAGGGTATGACAGAGATTCACAGTATCTGAACCGGTAAGAGCAGAGCAGACTTCCATGTATTAAGGTTGCCTTCCCTATTATTGCCCTGTTCTTTAGTGAATAGATAGACACATCAGAAGGGGTGTGTGTGTGTGTGTGTGTGTGTGTGTATGTTCTGTACTGGTGCTGAAATGGAGAATAAGGGAGTCCTATATGGAAAGTGGTACAGAAATAAACTAAAACTATTTAGCTAAAGTAGCAGTATTGGGTTAAGTATCATTGATAAGATCACAAATAAAATTAAAATACAAATTAATAGAAGTGAAACAATATGTTTGCTTACTCACTTGAAAGGAATATTTTTGAATGTTTATACTTCCAAATTTTTATATTGTTTATGAAATTGTGTACTATTTTTTAATATTCAAGTAATGATATATATCCAAAACATTCACCTCTAAATTTTTATCATTTAAAAAAAATAATTCTAGAGGAAAACTATGTCATTTGAAATAATTTCAATAAACAAAATAAAATATGTGGATTCAGTTTAAGATTTTTCTCTGTTTTATTTGTATCATTTGTTATAGAAAATCAGGTAATTTACAAGTTGATTGACTAAGGGATTTTAAGTTTGCATATGGGAAAATGTATGTATTAGTGTAATGTTTAGAGGGATGTGCAAATGGAGTATTAGAAATAAATAAAAGTTTAGCAGATAAAGCTGAAATGAGTCAACAGAGTTTGACATCCATAAAAACGTAACAGAAGCTACTAGCACAGTTTTGTGAATTTCCCCAGAAGCCCTTAGCAGTTCAGAAGTAAAAGAAGAAGGAAGATAGTGGAGTTTCTCTTAGTTCTGAGTCAATAAGGCAAGGAAGACAAAACATGTAAGGAAGAAAAAAAGATGGACACTCTTATCCTGGGAAAGCTGAAACCCAAATTTTCTTTTACTACTCTCTTTCCAGGAAGAAATATTTACTGTATAAGTCTATTTGTGGCCTGATATCTGGCAAAAGCAAATATGCTATCAGGTTCAGTGAACACAATTTTGCCAAAGATAACATCTCTAAAAGCTGTGGATTCTAAATGTTTTGTCTGTAGGACCAATTCTAGATAGCCTTACAAATTTTAACTTTAGGGGCTTTCTTAATAAAAGAAAACATAGAGAACTTACTGTTAAATCAATTCAATTTTTTTTCTGCCTTGAAGATATAATATCCACTCCTAGAAAGGACAACCTGGTGGGTGTTGTAGCTGTCTCATTTCCCAGGGGAATCTGTGTGACACGCCTGGGGCTGAGACCAAGTTGATTTCGAATTGCAGGAGATGAGGATTGATGCTGGACATCACTTGTTTAAGGCTTTAGTTCAAAATGAACATGCTTAATTTTGACTTTAATATCTTTGGATTCCAAATAAAACATTAAACATTTCTTCCATTTGATAAAATGAATTTTTATTTCATGAATTCGTAAGTTCCCCAAAATTCTTCAGTCTCGGGGAACTTTACAAAGTTATATACCAGAGGATGTTTTATATGCTGAGGGATTGAGAGGATTTTTTTTTTTACCATGATGAATCTAAATCTGATCTTAGTTGAGAATGCTGATTTTTGCTCATGTTCTTTTCAACATTACATCATGAACAACTTCTAACTGAGGAGCAAGGGTGTAGATTCTATGCAGCCCTGATAGAGAACTTGCCTCAGCATGTACTTTTGCATTCCACTCTGGGGGTTAGAGAGTGTAAATATTCAGGGAATGATAGATAATTTCTCATCTTGGGCATTCTTTATCAATAAACAGGATTTACATTCCCACTTCTAAACCACATAAAATACAGATTTTCTGCAAAAAATTTTTCTTTTCAACTGAGAAATTGGTATTGATTAAAAAAACTTTGTCATCTTCCTTTGTTTGTAAGTAGGTTCTTTGTTTTGCCTGGTTCATCCTTGATGATATTTTTCAGTTTTAATGTGGCATCATTGTTGTTTATAATGAAAACGTCTTGGTGATGATGTCCTTTTCGTGCTCATTGCCTTTTGTTGTCAAATGGCTACCACAGTCTGAAGAAATTCAAGACGCGAAGAAGGGAAGAAATGTGAAGTAATTCGCTCTTCTACTGCCTCTGTCTCTTTCCTTTTGAAGCAAAATATTTGTGCAAGAAATCTCCATAGACCTTTTTTTTTATGTCCTGTTCTTCAGCATTCTCACACAGATATAACTCAAGGGAGGCACAACTATTGAGCATCAAGAAGAAAAGAACAAAATTATCAGAATCAGTTTTAAACATGGGTTGGCAAACTTGATGTAAAGGGTTAGAGCAGTTGTTGCAAACACTCAGCTTTGGGAGTGTGATATGAAAGCGATCACAGATGGAATGCAAATGAATGGGCAGGGCTGTGGTTCAACAAAAGTTTACTTATGAAAACCATCTATGAAACAGATTGGTGCATAGATTTTTCCATTTTCTACTGATTATTATTCATTCACCAAATCAGGATAAATTGTTGCTCCAAGCTGAAAATTAGCAAAGATTAAAGACAGAAAAGGAAAGAAGAAGGAAGTAAGCAAGGAAGAAAGGATTTTTTTTTTTCTGAATAGTGTTGAGGTGTGGAGAGTGGTGATATCAAGTACTATATTCATTTTATTTTAGTTTTGACTCATTTATGACAAAGGCATTAAAGGCTCTACATTTAAATTTCTGATTAAGATTAAATATTTTTTATAGAATGTTCTTGTTTTGATAGTTTTACGGATGGCTTAAAATTTCCAGTTTTATTCATTTTTTTTGGTAAAGGCATTTAGGAACAGACTTTACGTAGTAGTATTTTTGTATTACTATTATTTTAAATCAGAAATTATTACAATCAAATAAGATAGCTTGTAAACATCATCTTTGCAAATATTATAAAGATTTCATTTGTAAAGAAGTACACAAAATACTTAAATCATTTGCAAATGCTTCATAAGAAGCATACATTTACATATATATTTCTGTGTACAGTCTCATATAAAAATGCATATGTGCATATATGTCAATATATTCTAAATTTCCCTACTTAAAAGAAGTTCAGAATGAAATTCAGCTACATGAGATTTATAAAAATAATATTAAAAATAAGGGACAAAATATGCGTGATGAAAGGACCGTATGTATATGTGACTATGATATTGTTTGACTTGCACTCAATCCCACCTATCCAATCATCCCCTGATATAATAGTAACTAGGAAGGTAAAAAATATTTCTTCATATCTTTTGGAGCTAGGAATATCTTCTGTAAATGTGGCACAATGGCACAGACTTTGGAAATGAGATTGATATCATCTTCTTGCATTATATAAGTATTATAATGGTATTAAAAAAAACTCCATTATATATGTTCTTTATCCTGTTTAGTTCCTTATCTATTGCTTTCTTTTTACTTGAATTTTCCTGGTATCACTTTCTCATTTGTATTGATCATATTCAAAGGAGAAAACGAGTGTCAAGTTTTTCAAGGGAGTTTGGTGATTACACATGACTGGGAGGAGAGGTGAGAGGGAGTCAAGAAATTCCTGCTAGCCTGCCGTTACTAAGGTTATCTGACTCCAGTGACAATTTGCAGTAGGAAACTTGCTGCTGCTACTTTCACTCCACTGCTACTTCATGCTAATTATCTTTGTCTATACACACTGCAAATGTAGCCATGAATACTCACAACTATTAACATTTTCTTGCCAGACAGCACAGTTGCAGGGAGATGGAGGCTTCTTTCTTCTAAATTTGGCAACTTTGCACCTCATTAGAAGTAGCTGCATATATACACAATAGAAATTGCTCAGTGATTTAAAAAGAAAACCTCACACCATTTGAGGCAACATGGTGGAGCTGGAAGGGATAATGCTAAGCAAAATAAGGGGAAAAAAATGCCAGATAATGTCACTAATATGTGAAATATCAAGTAAATAAATGAAGAATCAGATAAAGACTAACTAAAAACTAACACTTGAAAGTTGGCTGCAGAACTGAAGTACCAAGATGGGGAGAGAGAGGGAGGGATAAGAACAAAGAAAGGAGGAAGTACAAGGGACTCTGGTGGTGGACTATGAGTGAGTTGATGGTGGGTGTACTACCATGGTGATACCTGATGAGGATACCCAGATATGATCTCAGTTAGGAATAAGTAAGTAAGTAAATAAATAAGCTGTATTGCATTCGAGCGCTAAATATAAAAGAAAATGGGAAATGATTTCTCTATCCTTCTAGTCACTGCTATACCAGGAGAATAGACAGTAGATGGGACTGGGCATGAGTAAAACAAGCAATACCTAATGTTTCTATGCCTTATATAGTCCAACTATTTTGTTAAAATTATATTTAAGATGTTTGTTGTTAATGTCATAGATGGAGCTATTTTTTTAAACTCAATCTGACATTTTTTCTCTTTAGTAAGAAAATTCAGTCTTTTCATTTTCGTAACAAGATGATAAATTGACATTATTTATGTCATATTATAGTTCCCATAAATGCCTTGAATGAGTGTCTTTTCTTCTCTTGGCTTTCTTATTGGTGATATATTCAAATTATTCTTAGCAATCTGTGACTTTTATTACTTTAATATGAAAACAAGACACAACTATTTTCCTCACTAATATTAGATGTGCTCCCCCTCACAATAACAAATATCCTTGTGAACATGTTTGTTTTCTCTCATTCCTTGTCTTTAAGTGAGAGTTTTAAATTGTCCTCTTCCTTCTCTACTTCTTCTTTTGATCTTACACTTTTTCTTCCTCTTCTTTTTTTCCTACCCCTCCCTCTCACTTTTCCTGTCACCTATTTGCCTTCAACTTTGTGTTTTTTTTGAAATAGTGAAATACTTTCAGTTCCAGAATTGGTGGTTAGCATTTAATATTAGGTATTCCTCGAGTATTTATCACTAATCATTAGATGGATAAATAGATTCTACTGCAGTATCTGCTGGGCACACCGGTGACCCAACCTTGGGCAGTAGTAGTTTGCTGTCTGTTTGGATTTCGTAATATTTGAATAGCTTGATAGCAGCCTTCACTAATCTGCACTGCTTTCCTTCCTCTACTTACAAATTATTAAAATAGTTGGCCATCAATATAACTGGAGGGGGTTATAGCAAAATAAGTAAGAAGGAGAAAGAGAAATACTGAGTTGTCATTTTTACATGGAAAATAAATTGTTTAAAAAGGTCAGATCAAACCAAACCATAACAAACCCTAGAAACCTGATTGTAGAATTGAGGTTACCAGAGCAGAGGGAGGTGGGGAGAGTAGAGTAGGGCGGAGGCACAATGGCCTGAGGTGGAGGACTATCAGTGACTGGTGGTAGATGCTGTGTGGTAACGTACACCCAAAAGGTGTGATCTTATACCTCTAAAGCAAATACGATGTTGTAAACTATTGTTATCCAAGTAAAAACAAAATGTATTTTAAAAGTTGATCATCCGTATAAAGGCAGGTGAGGCAAAAGTTGTTTAGTAAAATGACTCTTGATAGATATCATTAATTAGAAATTAGAATATCATAAATAAGTTTATGTATTGGAGATAAAGAAATAAAAGAATTTGATGGGGGAAAATGTCACTCTGACAGAAGTAAGCTTTTGAGAGCATAAAAATGTTAAATCTTTTATAATAGAGGTTAATTCATGATGCTGTCAGAGGTTGTTGAGATTGAATGTTAAATAATTAGCTTTTGAGGGAATTATTAAGAAAGTTAAAGTGTTTTTTTAAGTTGTAAAATGATATGATTTTTAAATAACATTAAAAGCCATTTCCTTCCAATTCTTCCTTGTTTTTTTATTTTCTCTGTTTTCATTTCTGTTATCATTATTGTTATTATTTTATCATTGCATTGCCACAACAAAATGACAATGCCAGTATACAATTATCAGGTTTAACATCAATGTTTTATTTGATAGTTTAATTTTTCTAAATATTAAACATGTTTGAAAGTAATTTGTATGCATACCATAGAGCATAAGTGGAAGCACAGCTATGAAACAAACATGTATTATCAATCCTATATAAATTATTGGAGCAAAACATATAACATATGAAATATAAATACTATGTGAGTGTAGAATATTTAATAGGTCACAAAATGTAAAATGATCACTTTAATGTGATCATTGGATGTACATTTATCATTTTGTATTATCAGATTTGGAGCACATTCTGTACTAACTTTTCAGTTGCTCAAAATGTGCTTTCTAACTTTACTTTAGATGAGTCTTGAAAAATTACTTATTATTTAATTCCAAATACTGTCACTCTGACTCCTTCTTTTACAAGTAACTATCATTTGCTTGAAAATTTTGAGATATCCAGATTCATTATGTATAGATGGATATTTCAAGGTAGAATTAATCATATCATTTTTAATATCATCACATTAACTTTTGACTGAAGAAATTCTTTTTATTAGAGGATTATTTTTATGATACATACACTTAACTTTTTTTCTACTTTCCTTTGAAAATTCTGAAACTGTGAGATGAGACAATTTTTATTACAAATTTAATATGGGCAGTTGTTAAAATTGCACACGTTGATGAAATTTTATACTTGATATATTTTGAATATGTGAAAAATGCAATTTTATACTAAAACTTGGGTGTTGGATAATTGCAGTACACATATAAGAACATTGGACTTAAAACATATATTATTATGATCATTACTTTCACTACTATGTGATCATCATTATTTGATGCCTTTGAGAATGTTGATAAATATGCCTCATAACCATATGTGTGTGATGCCCAGATGGGCACATTTGTTTTCCATGTCATATTGTCCCTACCCCTTTTATATACAGCTGCACACAAATACCACACATCCATGTATATGCAAACACAACTCTTCCAGGAACACTTTACTGGCGGATCTACCCATATTTATACCCTCATTTCTTTAATCATCCTTCAGTTACAGGTGGCCGGATCGCATATTTCTGGGAGAAGAAATACAGATGAACATTACACTCTCACTCAGATTACCTTAATAGAATCCTAATTTACGTATATCTTACATGGACTCCAATGCATTTTCCGTATCACAGCTATTTTTAAGTTACTAATTTAATTCTGTCAGCCTAAATCAGAAACCTGACACTTAACATAAATTAGATAGCAATAGTAGATATTTGGGAGGTAGAAACAAAGGAATGAATTTACTAATTAGGTTGGGATGAGGGGTGAGAAATATGGCTCTGAATGGAGAATAAAATGTCCAAAGCAAGATAGGGTTTTCTGATTTTGAGTAACTGGTTAAATTGTGATTCTACAAAGTAAAGCAAGAATATAGGATAGTAAGTAATTTTGAGAAAATAAATTAATAATTGGAATTGAAATTAAGTAGCTGTTGAAATACTAAAATGTAGCGAACAAGAGCAAATCTGGAGAGAGATCTAAGTAGGTAAATTTTTATGCAGTCTGTATTTTCATCATAAGATTTGCATTAGGAATATATAATATAAAAATTAGAAATTATGATAACCAAAGGCATACAATTATATATATATATATATATATATATTTACATATATATGTGTATTATTGCTAAAGAATGTGTAATTACATGAGGAGTGAAGGTGGTCTGAGAGAAAACCTGAACTGCAACTATGTATTTGGGACATATGGAAGAAAAAGAGCCAGCAAAGAAGGCTGAAGAATGGTTAAAATTACAGATGTCATAGAAAGCTAGGGAAGCAATAGTCTCAGGAAAGAAGCAAATGATGAAGATAATGAATGATCTCTGTTGAGTGTAGGAAGCCAGAGTAATTTGGAATGCAACGAGAATATCATATAAGGGACAATGGAACAAAAGAGATTTAATTAAGCATTGAGCAGTAGCTAAGGAATGAAGATTGAAAATAATAAAGGTGAGAATGCATTCTAAAATACGGGTTATTAAAAACTGTCGGGAATGTTCAGTCATTCCTTTTAAGTTGTGACAAAGAGAACATAGTTTTTAAATTTCACTTTTTT
The DNA here is from genome assembly GCA_004024925.1 of Scalopus aquaticus. Classification (NCBI taxonomy): domain Eukaryota; kingdom Metazoa; phylum Chordata; class Mammalia; order Eulipotyphla; family Talpidae; genus Scalopus; species Scalopus aquaticus. The sequence continues at coordinate 45,193 of PVIJ01000048.1, forward strand.
TTATTGAGGGAACATTGGTTTATAACACTACATATGATTTAGAGGTATCAGTTCACAACACCTCAGATGTATTTTACCACATTAGAGTCACCACCAAAGCACCCAAAATCTTATACCATACTCTGCTGCGTTTCCCCTCCCACTTTGCTCCCTAGTACCCAACTGCCCCCTCTCTTAGTGTCTATAATGTAGTCAGACTTACAGAGTCTATTTTGATTTAGTTTTTTCTTAATTTATTTCTTTATATCCTACGTGTGAATGAATCCATTTGATATTTGTTCATTCTATTTCTACTTGTTTTGCTTAGATTATTCTAAGCAAATATTTCAGTTCTATCCATGTTGTCACAAATGACAAGGTTTCATCTTTTTACAGTTGTATAGTGTTCCACTGTGTATATATGCCACATCTTCTTAAAGTACTCACCAGTCATTGGTCACTTAGGTTGTTTCCATAACTTGGTTACTGTAAATAGTGCTGCAAAGAACATAAGAGTACATATATCCCTTCGAATTAGTGTTTTCCCATTATTCCCATTTATACAGAGGAGTGTGATCAGATAATAGATGTATTTTAATATTTTGAGAATCCTCCATAGTTTTTTTACATAGGGAATGAATCTGTCTACATTCCCAGCAAAAGTATACGGGGATGAGCACCTTATTCAAATATATATGCAGGAATAATAGACAAGAGATAATATAGAGAGACCATTGGTTAAAACAATTAATGGAACAATATCCTAGAGTATGTGAGAGATTAAATGATCCAGGACAACAAAGTTATTCCTCATAGTTTGTCAAGACGGGTTTTGTGAAAGGTATATCTCCCCAGACTACTGCTGGTTTTCAAAGGGAAAATGTGAAGTGAATTTGTGTAATGTATCACAACAGGAATGTTTATATGATGAATGCTGGATTCTTTATTCATTGTGCTAACTAAGATATAAAACCCTGCTGTGCCATATATCAGTGATTAGCCACATGCTGCTGTTGAACACTTGGAATGCAGCTAGTTCAAATTGTGTTTTAAAAGTAATATAGAAGCCAAATTTTTAAGATTTATTATGAAAAATTTCATATATTTACTATTAAAATAAAGCTATTATATTAAGATGAAAGTATTTAGAATATTAAAATGGACGTAGATCAAAATGAAAATATTTAGCTATGTTAAAATAAAAATATTACTACAATTAATTTTACCTATTTCTTTTCTGTTTATTTTAATTTTCTTTTTAATCTGGCTACTAGAAAATTTGAAATTACGTATGTGATACTCATTTATTAATCACATTACATTCCTATTTGATATAAAGTATTTATATTCAAAATAATACCAAAGTAGAATGTATGGTGGTGTTCATTTTATTAATACTGTATTAATTTCAAATGGTGTTAATTGCCCAGTATCTTGGATAATGTAATTTTAAAGATGATGGAACTGTCATATCCTTCATATGACATAGCACATTATAATCAATTTTCATGAAATTAATTAATTTTTAGAATTAAAATCAGATTATCAGAGCCAACTATTTAATGCTGTGCTTAGTGAATATTCTCAAACTAATTTCTAGATGTTTCATAAAATCAAATGTGAAATTTTTGTTCTCACAAGTCATTGAATTTCTAAATTCATGTAATATGTGAATTCATGTAAAATGTAGTATGTAGTAAATTGAAAATATTTTGTAAAATATTTACTCCTGTTCAGGAGTATACAATAAATTTTTCAACATGATAATATTTAATTTGAATATTAAAATCTTATAGTCATCAGGCTATATAATAGAATACATATACACTTAGAAATCTTACATATAAAAGAGTAATAATTGTGTAACATCCATGAAAATAAATAACACTGATGTGACTAAAAAGCAACATAAATTATAGGAGACTCTATCCAATAATCTATGATGATTATCACAGACATTCAAATGTTAAAAAAAAACTGTCCATGATGTCATATTGAAATTTTTTTAGCATTTTATGAAAAAGCATACTATCCTATTTCTTTATGTGTTTACAAAATGTGAGATATATGTTTACTATTATTATTGCTGCTAGAAAAACTTAATTTGTATATTGAAAACAGTAATCTAAAATTTAGTTTGATTTTCATATTTCTTAACCTTGGCTTCTGTTTACACTTACCATCTGTCCATAATGCTCTGAAAGCTGTTCAAAATACTATAATACCAAGAAAAGAAACTTAAAGAAATAGAAACAATTTATAAAAAACCTTTTTGGATAAATAATTCATGTACACTTACATCTAAAATACATATTTTCTGTAGTTTTGTGCTTGTAACTTTATATGTGTGCTACTAAAGGTATTTCCCAGTTTATTCATCTAAAAACTTCTATAGTTAAAAAGATGACATGTACAAAACATTTTATTTTACATTTACTTGTAATATTTTTACCATAATGAATAGTTTTGTGTACAATGCCTTCAACTTCAGTTAGTAATGAATTATTTAACAGAATTTACATTTATTGGTAATGATCATCAAGACTCAGTACCCTCGCAGATAGTTGTTTACGTTTTCTCTTTAAACCAATGAAATCAGAACACAAGAACCCATTATAAACCTAATTGTGAGGAGGAACAATAAGTATATGAATTATGGGAAAAAACAGACATTTTCAAATTCCTGTTATAGAAATCATTTTTCTTATTTGTGGCCATTCAACATTTGTGACAGATTATCCTTCTCATTGGTATTTTATACATTATGGGTCTCATCTTCCTAAAGTTAAAGCCAGAAAATTATTTTACCATGACTGTTTTGTATGTAAAGTAAGTTTCACTAACCATGTGCATTTCCATAAGCACTGTCACTTTATGCTCTGAAAAAGAAAATGATGCATTTTCAATTGACAGCTCCACTTCTCAGCACACACACACACACACACACACACACACACACACACACGTATAATGTGTTTTTATACATACATACAAACACACGCATATATAACATCATCAGGAGTCAAATTCAATCCATATATTTATGTCTTGCAAAAACTATAATTTTCAACATACGTAGGAAATTATATTTGTAACTAGCCATGTAAATTTCTCCATATGTCACCTTTGGATTATCTTATAAATTAGACCAATTATTGCAATGGTTAGGAACATAAAGAACATTCTACATACTTACTATAAGTGATCAGAAAAACCAATGTACAGGTCAAGGAAAAGAATGTAAGAAATAGTTATATCAGTAGAATATTATAGTATTAGCACATCCAATTTATCAAATCCAGACCGAACCAGTGGGCAGAAAAGTTCAATTGTAGCTGGAGTCAGACGCACTAAGGGAAGATTCTGACCTGTTGGTTAAAGAGACTTCAAAGAAACATGGGGAATTTTGGTGTCGGAGTATGAAAGGTAGAAGTCTTGTGGCTAAGAATGTAAAGAATATTGAGCACATACTTATATTACATGTATTTGCAATTACATTATTTAAAAATAAATGCAGTATTGACTGATGGTTCCCTTTCAAACATCAAGGACCTTTTTAAATTTCTGCCACTAATGTTAAATAAAACAGGGCAACTATATGTCCTAAAAGAGTTTGCTATTGCTGAAGCAGGACTTACTTTAAGACATTATATAATGTATAGAGAACCCAGAACTTCAAAAACACATTCATAGCAAATGTGAAGTAAAAATAATGTCATGTTCAAGAGTCATCCTTTGAAAAGTTGAAGTAGAATGATCAAAGTAAAAGTAGAAGACATTAAAGCAAATGAAATTCTGTGTTAACAAGAAAGTCCAGCTCTAGTTTTTTGGTGTAGATCAGCAGTAGAAGCCACAACCTGGCAGTGTATTCAATAAGGAGGATTTATATTTTAAACAAGCCTTTTAGAATATATGTATAAAAGGGAAATAAGAGAGATAGTATTAATTAATAAAAAGAAAGGCCTCAGTCAATTTCAGAATTATTATTAATCAGTAAGTAATGACCTGTAGAAATAGTAGCTATCATAAATTCTTTGAGAAGGTTCAATATAAATGCTATCCAAAAATATTCCAAACATGGTTTAAAATACAGTAATAATCACAGTGCTGAGGAAATGTTTAATAGAAACAAGGGTAGACACTTCTTGAATATAATGCAGTTTGCATAATCAATTACAAACTAAAATTATATAGTTTGAATATTATTTTCCTATGGAAAGTATATGCTATCCTTTCTTGATTCAAAGCTTCATGAGTATCTAAACACATATTTATTAATACAAATTCAAGTATGTACAATGTGTAATATTTCTAGTTGTAAGTAAATATATAGGAAAGGTGAGTAACTAATTAAATATGTTTTCTTTGGCTTTATTTATAATTCAATGAACCTGTCTTGTCTAGATGATGCTAAGTTTTGCTGGACCAAATAAAGCATGAATCAATATAAGATTCTAGCTTCAAGGAATATACAACATTAGAACAATATATATCTGATCAATATTTTCAAAAAGTAAATGTACAAAAGTGAAAACATAATAAAGTGTTTCTGTAAGTTATAACAGAGTGAATTGTAGACAGCGTAGCCTTCTTACCAATCTGACTAGCACAAGAAGGATAAGCAGTGAAAGCTGATAGGCCTAAGGATACATAAGGGTGTGACTCTCTGTTTATGGTTTAGAGCAGCAAAGGGGGAACAAAGGTGCAAAAACTGCAAGGACAAAAAACTAGAGTGGAGCTGCTTGTCAGTTCACCCTAATCCGCTAATACTGACTTTCTGAAACATTGTTATATGGCAGTAGTAACAGATTAATAGTTTGTTTCCTAACCCAGAGTTGGGCTCAGAAAAATGTGGTACTCTGCCTCAACTGTAGACTAGTGTTATAAACATGCACATATTATTAAAGGAGAGAAAGAAAAGTAGGAAATAAGTGAAATTTTCAGAATTGTAAAAGAAACAGGACAGAATTGTGATACAGAGTCTAAAACAATATCGATTCATACAATACTATGATGCACTCTAGAGTTTCAAGTCTATACTTATTTAATTTGTCCTTATTTTTTGTATCCAAATATCAGAATGTGAAAGGGTGCCTTTTATGAATTTATGGAATTTATAATATTTTCCTTGGGGATATTTTGTCAAGCATCGCTGGGATATTCTTGGGAAAACATTCACTTAATTTTTTTTTTCTTTCTAAGAAAATGAAGCAGATAACCTATTTTGTTCTCATGATCTCATTTTGAATATCCATCTAGCAAAGGAAAGTATTAGTGACTTAATAGTGGATCTTTCCTCTAAATTCAATGTGGTGTTATCTTTTGATATATATATTTGGGCAGCCTATGTTAATTTATATTCCTGCTCACATAAGTGGTTTTAGCAAGTCCATAGGTATAATTGGATGAGCACTGTGTGAATCTCTCTAATTAGAATTTTCAGTAAGTTGAGCGGGAACTGCTTCTCCTCTGCTATGCATGTGTAATTTCCACTAAAGTGTGCAAGCATAACTAAGGACAATGTTTTCCCCTTTGAGCACTTTGAATTCTATGCACTCCAGATGCTAGGGAGACTCCTCACACTATTCCCTTATTCAAACTGTTGATTTGTTATGGCAATATAATTCCTTATGAAATCACTTTTGTTTGTTTAAATGAAGTTTTAGACCCCTCAAAAGTAATATGAGTTCTGGTTATGGAGGCGTTAACTTTTCAGGGATGGAGAAATATTTGCTAAGTGAAATGAAAATATTTGTCAAGGCCATCATGCTTCTAGTTTGACGATTCTGGACAGGATGCTGATACTAGCTGGCAGAAAGATACGAACATCCCTGCAGATTAAAATGCAAATTTTATTGCTGAAAACAGCAATACACAGAAAGGCCATAGAGCCTTTCAGCTTTCTGACAGCAGCTTGCAAAATCAGTGCACTGAATCACTCAATATCTTTAAGTGTCTATATTATTCTGGAACTCTCATAAACATCTGCTCATACCATCCCCATGCCAAGTTCCAGTTTTAAGAATATACAAGCTTCAAGATTAAGTAACTGTTGGGCTAAGCACTTTCTCGAGTCAATTGTGAATGAATATACTCTTAATTAAAGAGGGTGAGTTAAAGTAAGAGGTGATAGAATCACATCATATAGAAATCTAGATCAAAGATAATTAACTCCTAATCCAAAGACAAAAATCACAGTTTTAATTTAATTTATACTGAGTTAGAAAATTATGTGCAAAGACAAAATGAAAGAGTTTGATTTGCAGTATAAAAACAAAACTAAGGTTTGTCCAGCACTTGGTGATTTTTAGATGCTAGAGCCTGTCCTAGATTAGTGAAGTAGAAAGAGCAATGAAATTGTCGTTTTATCAAATAGAGTTCAGCTGGGACACAACCCTGTAAACAACTGAATCCAGTAAAATGGGGTAATACCTTGTGAAATAGTGCATTCTAGGCTCAGGATTGATTTTTATAAAATTTCTGATTATAGTGAAACACTCTTCCCTAAGTGGAAGAGAATTTGATTTAAATTGGGCCTTGGTAATCCACATTCAGAAAAAGTGATGTTTAATGTATGGTAATAAATCTAATGCTGTCATAGTCTTATAATAATAACTAGTTGTTCTTTGGAATAGAACTAAGAATGCCAGTTAGATCTTGGCCAATGTTGGAAACAGGGTGATAAATTTGGGAGCTCTTTTTCTATGCTTTATGTTATCTTGATTTTTAAGGATAAACTCTGGCCACTTAGAATTATTTAGGTTTTGCCCAATATCCATTAATAAATAATTTATTAGAAAAGATTATTCTTGAACATTGATCTTGTCATTTTCATTTCCCTAGATTAAATTCTTAGAAGACTACTTTAATTTCAAATATATAAATACCTAATTATTGCCCTGTGTACTTTGAATAAAATCAAAAATTTTTTTGACTATATTATATATAACAGTCAAAACTGAGTTATCTGTAAACCTTTACTAGGTTTCATGTTTATATTTATTTTTTATAACTAATGTAATTCTAGGTTACTATATAAACCTTCCTCATATTAATTTAATATGTCTGGGCAAAGTATAACCGTGTGTGTGTGTAAAAAGCTTCTATATATCTTAATTCAAATTGAAATTCTAAGAAAAAATTTCATTTTTAGTAATTACTTTTTAAATTTACTCATGCCTTTGTTTTACTTCATCACTTTGAATAACCTAGATTTGTTTTCCCTTACCTTTAATTCCATTTATGTGTGCTTTCATTTTCTTTTCTATTATCCCTAGCTTTGATTAGGATTCTAACAGTATTTTACACAGCATAAATAAACATTCTTAATGCACATTTCTGACATTTCCTTACAGTGTGTTCCTTTTTGCTAATATTTTCCAATCATATAACGGCTGAATCTGAAATGTACGAAATATGCATCAGATTTAACAAACTAATTTCTAGTTTATATGTAGCAGAAATTATGTCATATGCTGAAGAGCCCTAGAGGCGAGAAAACACATACACATTAGTGCAATTGTTGTTTAAAACCCAAGAAAGTATCTTTCCCTTTCAGAAGGAAGGAGTTACTATGAGAGAGCACAAGGCAAGGTATTGACCTGTAATTTGAGGGTAGAAAATGACATGAAAGAATGATCGCAAACCAATGTTGCTTAACGTTTGTTTTTTTTTTTTTTTACTCTGTGAGGGAGTTCAAGTATTAAAAATTAACGGATGTTATCCTTTGGCATTAAAAACAAGAGTAAAACAAGCTATGCATGGCTGTGTTCAATGGTCCCAGCATAGTCCTGCTCTTAATAGTTTTTATAATTAAAGCTGCTGAATAAGGGAAGTGAGTTAGTCAGCAGTGGCCGCGCATGCCCATGAGAGCTATGCTCCTTGGCAGCAGCCAGAGCTGGTGGGAGAGAAATGGTCTCAAAAATATAGTCTCTACACATTATTCTATGAAAAAAATTTTCTAAACATCAAGGAGAAAAATAATTTGTTTTAGTAATTTGGAATTACCATATGTTTGATATTTTAAAAATGTGCAAAACAGGGCGTTCCCTCAGCTGATGACTTTACGTATGGAACCCTAGGGTTTTTTTTTTTTTTTAATGTCTCTACGAATTCATGAATTAGAGTACACACACACACACACACACACTTAAATTTGGGTAGTCATGGCTAAATTTATTTTTTCCACCCCAAATATTTTATTTACACCTTTAAACTCAGTCATGAGGGCCTCCCCGGTGGCGTGGTGGTTGAGCGCTGCGCTGTGGAGCTGTCAGCAGCAGCGACGCGAGTTCGACGCCCGGCCGGGGAGATTCCCACATGGCGTGGCAGACCTCTCCTGCCTCGCCCGCTGCTCCCCTCAGCAGTGTGTTTCTGATCTGCCTGTTCTGCTCCCCACTCTGTCTCTGGTGAGCCCTCTCGCTGCCCCACGCCTCTGGCCTGTACCCCAGCTTGTATGTATGAACGAATAAACCTTTGAAAAAAAATTAAAAAAAAATAGACTCAGTCATGATACCCTTTTTCATTCGATTGATTGACTTGAGACGAGAACTGACACCAAGTATATTTTTACTCAAAAATTCATGGTGCCCAGGCCACCAGAAGAAGCCTGGTCTTAAGCCAGCAACTGTAACTCTGATCACACAGTCATTACAAGTCACTGCCAGGGGATGATGAGCACGTGGCAGATGTGTTTCCAATGCTAATTCTTCCATGTTGGTCTTTAGGATCCAAAGGCTGTTCACATCCTCTGACTAAGCTTCATAAAATGATATATCTTCATAAAGTCACATACACCATTATATAAATCAGTGTTGCTTCAATAACTAAAATACTGTGGCTTTAATATTGTATTTGGAATGCCATATTATTTTATTTAAGGCATGAAATACATTCTATATTTTAAGGTATAGTCAAGGGGAAGATGTCCTGTTATAATGTTATCATAATTTGTCACATAGTTGATAAATTTCAGACATAATATTTATCTAATCAAGATAATCTACAGTTTATTTTTTAGGAACTTGATGAACATGTGTAGGAAGGTATATATTCATATATTTTTAAAAGGAAATACAGAAAATCAATCATCCAAAATGCAATGCATGGCAATCAAGTGATGGTGTATATATTTAATAAATAATGATATTCTCTATCATATTTACATATCTTTATGCATGATATTTGATATTCATTGAATATTTGTTGTTTACTAGGCACTGACTAAGTTCTTATCATAATTCTAGTCCCTAAAATGTTAAAAGTCACCTAATACGTCTATGAGTCCAGAGTTTGGAGAGATTTCCCTGTAATAGAAGGCTTACATTTTATTTTGAAATGTGGGAAAAAAATTTGATGTATCCTTATAAGTCGTCTAGTTAGTAGTACTTGAAATTTCTTCCCTAAAGTGTGGAAGAGGAATTATACATAGAGCACATACTTTTTGGAAAAGTTATGTCAATAGATTTGAGATAGCATCATTTAGAAGATATTGGCAAGATTAGTTTGTCTGCTAGGAAGTAGTGAATGCAATGTTCTGGGAATTGCTATAATTTTGGTATGAAGTTTACAGAGGATTTTGTAGACTTAGTAAAAAAAGCTCATTTTATGTGTTGCTTAATATATGTAAAATGTGTAAATGACTAGATATATATGAAATAATATCTTTTACTTATAGGAAACACATGATATCAGTACTTTTACTTTCTACATTTTGCATTGAAAAAGCTGAAGTACAGAGTTATTTAATGTGCCCAATACCATATAAGAAGTAAAGGTTAAAGTGAGTTTTCTCACTTAGGATTAAATTGTACAGGAGAGAGAGATCAAAGATTACTGGCGTATTAAGACTAGAAAAATGGAAATATAACCACCATCAATATTGGAAGTAACACAGAGTATCTAATAGGGAGGATTTAACTTAAATAATGTTCTTTCTTCTGCAATTTCAAGGCAAGAAGGAACTAAGATAAATTCTTCAAAGATACTACAATGTTACTGAATAAATACCTATTCTTTCTCTGTCTTTCTCTTTTTAATTTTACTTAATTTTCTACAAAGATGGAATCACCACCATCACCATCAGACCATTAAAAATTCCCAGAGGGATGGTTTTGGATGATATTTTGGTACATGCCACATCCGTATTATAGTTCTCAATATCTTTATTTTAAATATGTGAATAACTTTAGAACTAGCGAAGAGTATTGTTTAAATGATAGAACATATACAGGTACATTGTAAATTATTGTATTGGGTTCCAAGGCTTTCCAAGGATGAGTATAAGTTGTATACCAACACTTTCACAGTAAGAAAAAGTGCAGCATTGAGTATCTCTTCATTGAAAGAAACTGATCTCATTATGATAAAGAATCTGTTAAATTTTGGGGTTTTGAGTTACATGATAGAATGTAGAAATGACATAAGTTGAACCAACAGACAGATTTAATTACTTGTTTAGAAAAAGTTACATGGATCATTCTATGTTTTATTTTAATGAAAAGCAGTTAGTTGCAATTTATTTTCTACATTTCTTAGGCTATCAGAGGAAAAGGCAAAACTGAAACCAAAAATATGTTTGTGCATCCGTGTGTGCCTGATGAATTTGTCGGTTAATCAAAATGTATAATACACTGTTTCTGCAATCTCTATCTTTCAGTCTGGCCACCCATTTCATCAAAATTTAATTTCCTGCTACTTTTAATTATTTTATTGCAACCCCTCTATACTGGACTAGCCTTTGAAGTAGTCATTTGGCTATTTTAATAATCCCTGTCTGGTTTAAAATGCTCACTATATAATCTCTCAGATCATTCATAGCTCTAGATTTTGGAATCTGTATAATTCAGAATTAGTTAGTAAATGAGGATTATAATGATAGAATTTCAGTCTTCAAAAACAATGCCTAACTAGGCAAGAATGCCTTTGGAGAAACGTCCTTGACAACTACATTATCAAACAACATCACTTGGGTTGGCAAAGGTTAAGACTGACAATTACCTCTGGTTGCTGCTCACATGGTCACTGTGCTTTCTGGCATTTTATTCATCTTATTTCAACAGAATGAGAGTTTAAGTACACAAAGTAATTACCTGAAGGCTGAAAAGATTGGATTGGACATTGCATCCTCATCAGAATTCAGCAGCAGAGTAAAGGAATAAAAATGAACGTAAAGTAGGGAGGAAATAAAAGATTGGCATTGAGAAAGAAAAATCTATGTTGTTCCTTAATTGATATGAGGAAGAAAGAGTGCTTGTATGGCCTTAAATTTAGTTTCTCACCACTTTTTAGGTTGGCATATGATTATAAACTTAATTGCTTTGAAGATTTTTACTTACGATTCATGCAATCTTAGAGAACCAAGTCTGGTCAGAAAGGAAACAGATGAAGAGGGCATTGCCACGTACCCTTCTATGGGCTTTGCTACTACATTGTCATTCAAAGCATAAATCCACAGAGTTAAAATAGCATCACGCAAAGGATGCACAACCATCACAACTGGACTACACAACTGTGTAAAAAAATAACTATTTTTAATAAAGATCCTCAGCATATTCTGTAAGGTAATTTTTGTTACATTAAGAAGATCTCTGGAATAAATCCAGTTTATATTAAAATAAAACAGATGTCTTACTTTATATTTACTCAGACTTGGATTGACACCTAATTATTTTACTTGTGAGTCTGGAAGTAAATATGTACTGCAGCTTATTTTCCAGACCAAAAAAAAAAAAAAAAGTTGACAAGTAGAACAAGCAAATAAATATGACAACGACCTTCATTGGAAATTCTTTGTAGTTGCTATGAATTTCAGTTATGAGATACTGTCCCAAATTTAGAAACCTAGAAATAATTTGAATGGATAACATTAAACGCAGCCAAATATTTGGGGAGAACTTCATGATTGAGCCTAATTGACTCATTGAATATACACATAACAGTGAGGAGAAATCAACCTGAGATATGTGGTGAATTTGGCACTAACACAGATAAATAGTGTGAAGTCGATGAAGAAAGTATAACATGGTAGAAATATATACATAGCTAAATTCTTTTTTTGAGTATTGGTAATAGAATAAAAATATAACTAAAATTAAATGATTGTCCATAAGTATAACATTCTTGAGGAAATTGGGCCTCCCTGGTGGCACAGCGGTTAAGCGCTGGTCTGTGGAGCTGTCGGCAGCGGCGACGCGAGTTCGATGCCCGGCCAGGGAGAATCCCACATCGTGTGGCAGACCTCTCCTGCCTCACCCGCTGCTCCCCTCAGCAGTATATTTCTGATCTGCCTGTTCTGCTACCCACTCTGTCTCTGGTGAACCCTCTCGCCGCCCCATGCCTCTGGCCTGTACCCCAGCTTGTATGTAAAAATAAAAAATAAACCTTTAAAAAAAGTTCTTGAGGAAATTATGGGAAACTCATAAGAAAAGTAAAGTGTCATCCTAAAAAAGAATGAAGATAATTCCTATGCAGTGAACATAAAAATGGTCTTTATGCTAAACATCAAATTTAGATTAGGGTGTCTAAAATAAATCCAGTTTAATAGTGAATTAAATTTGTGTTTAAATAATAAAAAAATATTAAAGATAATGATTGCACATTTAAATATAATTTCTGGAAGAAAGTACTAGAAACTGCAGTCACCTCTAGTAACTAACAAATTAGAGTAAATGCAGGGAGGGAACTACTAATATTTTCTGTTTATTCTTTCATGAAGTTTGAAAATTTCAACTTAATAAGGTATTTATTTTTTTTAAAGATTTATTTATGCATACAAGCTGGGGTACAGGCCAGAGGCGTGGGGCAGCGAGAGGGTTCACCAGAGACAGAGTGGGGAGCAGAACAGGCAGATCAGAAATACACTGCTGAGGGGAGCAGCGGGCGAGGCAGGAGAGGTCTCCCTCACCATGTGGGATTCTCCCCTGCTGGGTGTTGAACTCGCATTGCGCACTACCAACAGACAGCTCCACAGAGCAGCTCTCAACCGCTGCGCCACCGGGGAGGCTCTTAATAAAGTATTTATAACAAAGTTTTTTTTTAAAGGCAATGGCTCTGTTTTAATTATCACCCCTAATTTTGTCCATCTTTCATAAACTGGCTATATATCTTTCGCAAAAGAATCAGAAATACCCTTCTTAGCTGTATCACCACGACTTCCTATGTGATTCTTCCTGTTATTTTAAGTATAAGTATTCTTTGCCAGAAAATTTATGTCTCATACCTTTGATTAAGAAACTAATTTCTGGATGAATTATTTAGTGGTATTGTCCAAATCAATCAGAAAATGGTAATGATTTATATTTGATTTAAATCTCTCTTAGAAGTAAATACAATAACTTTTAATTGCAATCCTAAAGTCATTTTCAATATTCTAAATTATTGAACTTAATGTTTCAAATTTAATGACCATTTTTATGATCTATATTGTAGATTGTTCCTTATATAATGTCATGAAGATGATCATTTACATTTTTTCAATTTTTATTTTTTAAATTTATGTTGAAATGATGTTGGTTTCCATTGTTGTTTATATTTTGGAAGTATGGGGTCATTTTAAATTAAATATTTAATTAAATGAAGATACAATTAAAACTACCATTGTGCAAAAATGAGTGAATTTTGCCTTATTCATCAAGTTTCAATTTTGTTATTTCTTTCTGTGATTATAATATTCAAGAATTTAATGAAAAAGTGATAAGTTTTTATCTAAATCTTTATTGCGCATAAAAAGAATTGCATACTTTTTAAACATTAAAAAAACTTTAAAAAGTTTTCAAATTCTGGAAAACTTAGCAAGGTAATATATATCACTTATTTATTTTTTACTAATTAAGATTGGGAGAAGTAAGCAAATAGCCATATGCTCTCCACTGCTGCAAATTTCAGTCAAAGGCTTTAGGAAGAGAAAAGATGCAGATTCAAAATACCTATGAATTAATTTAGGAAACCCTACCTGACTTGCAATGAGACAAATAGTAACACATTTGCTGCAAATGGGGACGCCTGAATGAGATCACCCTTCAGGTTAGCACTCTTTAGTTTGTAAATTTTACTTGTCAATATTTTTGTACTAATATTTGTGAAGCTCTTAGGAAAGTTCAGTGTAAATACTGGAATTATTTACAAAGTTACAGTGGATTTAGGATTAGATTGTAAGAAATCATGCTAAGCAGATTCAGTAGAAATCAAGTTTTAGTGAACTGAGAACTAAAGGCAGAGAGTAAAATTATGTACAGTCCATCTTCAAAAGATCTTAAATAAGAAATAAAATAAAGAGGTATCACCCTAATTTTATTTATAGGGACAAAAATGATATGACTAATTTATTTATAGTGAATAAAATAGCTCATTTGTGATGGCGTCTTGGGATCTGAATTCAGTAGAAAAGTACTGAAAATCTTTGGGTCGAATAAGGTTTCTACAAAGGAGAAAAAAATGTCCTACTGTCAGTAGGGGCATATGCTCATTACTTGCATCCTCTGATTTTATCTTTAAACTTCTCCCACGTAAGGTGAGTGAGGGAGGGAATTGTCCATGTTCACTTATTCATGTTAGCATATTCTCAATATAGTAGTGCTCACTTTCCCTATGTAAAAATACTTAAGATCTGTATATATTCCTTAAGCAATGCAAATATTTTCATGCTAGAAAATAGGTAAAAATATAATGTGAACTAACCTGTGATCACAGTTACTGGCAATGTTGGTTCAGGTTACAAGCCTTTCCTAATAGGATACGCTTATACGGGTAGGCCATATGGTAGGAAAATGAGTCACTTCTGCTTTTGTAGTTCATTTTTAAATTTCCTTTCTGTTACTCAGTTTTACATTGATAAGGGAATACAGAGAAGGTATTTTAAACACCTAACAAACAATGATTATAGACATTTGGTACTAATGAATTTTCCTTCACAAAATCTGTTGTGTTATGTCCTTAGAATTTGTTTCTAGCTCAGCAACTCCTTATGATGGAGGGGGATAACTCTTGGAAATCATGATTAAAGAGAGGAAGTATAAATCTCTTACACTGAAATGAGAATGCTAGAACAGGAGTTTCTCCTATATCTTCCCTGATAGTTTGAATTAGAAATGGTGCAGTGTAATAAATAAGACAGCAGCACTAGTTAGCAGTAGTCAATAAAAGTTGCATATCACTCATGGAAGACTAAGTGAAATTCCTTAGGTGACTCCATAGCAGAACACATGGTATCCCACATTACCTCATCAATAGAATACTGGAGACACTTCTTTAAAACCTGGCCTGCCTTTGCAGACTATCTCATGGAAAAAAAAAAAAATGTCAACCTCTCCATAACCCTGACTGAACATGAAATGAGAATCTTACTAAAAACAGCTGCAGCTGTTGTTTCATGAGTAGAGGAGGTGATGATGTGATAACAGATGCTCTGCTTCTTCTCCCTTGGTAGCAAAGCATATTGGTGATTTCAAGTAGGGCTGGCATCTCAAAGAAAGCAATTAGGTGCTTTGTGAGTGATGGTGGTAAAGAAACCAAAGTAATTAGGACAGATAAAGTATAAAAAGATAAATCTCTTGCCCAAGCAGAGGTTGAAACAACATGACCACAATTACTTAAGCAAGAACAAAGTGGTACATATGTTTATGGACAGTAATGCTTTGATATCCCAAAAGTATATGCCACATGAAACAACTATTAAAAAGCATTTATACAATGTCATATGTATTCACTTCACGAAAGTACATTTGGTGGAAAGATTTGCTGTTTGTCTTTTAAAAAGAATTCATATATAGATAAATTTCAAAACTACTATTTTTGAGAATAACTTCAAATATTACACCAGAAGGACACTTAGAAAGGAATCTGGGATTCATGCATAAGTTTGAAATCAGTTTCCAAACTTTGCATAGATCTTATCTCCTTGGATTTTGTAAAGTTATTTTTCTTCTCAACACTCTTAGTTATTTCTACATTCCTGCTAGCCTGCCATTGTGATAGAGTGGAATAGCATCCTGACTATTATTTGCTGGTGACATGTGGTTGCACAGGTAACAATATGTAAATTACTTTGTTTAGGCATTGCAACTAATAAATACATTTGAGTGACTGGTTTAGGCGTATATATATATATTTTTTTCAATTGACTTAAAAGTCTTTAAAGGTGGGAGTAATTTTATGGGTCTAAGACGGCAAATTGTGAAGTTAAATATATATGAGTTGTTTCAAAAGATAAGATTAAAAACCCAACCTCCTTCAATAGAATTTAAATTTTCAGTTGATCTGCATAATTCTTACCTGTTTGACATGAATAATTCTTACCTGTAAGGAAATACAAGACCTTCTCTGACTTTCCCTTCCCCGCCTTCACATGGGTGACTATTCTCGATGGAGATTTTGGGAGTTATTCCTGAAAATACTTAAGGAGTATGGACTAATAATAAAGTGGCAATTATGACTGTTACTAGTTCTTCTCCCCTTCTTCACACCTACCTTTAGATGTTTGGAGCTCTTAAGGTCCTACAAAATGAAGCAAGGCAGAGACACATCCACATTTTTACTGTATTCAGAGAATGCGTGTGTCTAAAGTTGATACTATAAAATTGCATTGAATTTTTAGAAATCTGAAATGTCACTAAGTCCTCCGACTTCTTCCCAGTTGTATCTCCTGTCAACATTATGGCAATTCTCACAATAACAGAGAATAAAGACAAGATTTCTGATGCTGTATTTTGGAGAACCTCTTTAATTTTTTTCTTTGATGTTTCACTGTTCACAGTACTTGAAAATAATTTACCCATTGCACAGCAAATATTCTAAAATACATCTTCTTTTTTTCTTTTTTTTAATATTTATTTATTTATTTATACATGCAAGCTGGGGTACAGGCCAGAGGCATGGGACGGCGAGAGGGTTCACCAGAGACAGCGGGGAGCAGAACAGGCAGATCAGAAATACACCACTGAGGGGAGCAGCGGGCGAGGCAGGAGAGGTCTGCCGCGCCATGTGGGACTCTCCCCTGCTGGGCATCGAACTCGCATCGTGCACGCTGCCGCTGCCGACAGCACCGCTGAGCCACCAGGGAGGCCCCTTCTTTTTTCTTTTTGAGAATATTGGCTTGAAACTAAGTAGCTGAAATAAAAGGCAACAGAGAAGAAAAACAATAATTGCAATTCCATGACAGTTGAAAGGCATATTGAGAATGATATAATAGGAAATAGGGAAATATATGAAAATTTTATTTTTTTCATATGTGATACTATTTAATTTTTTAATATTTGTCAATAAATACAATCACTGATAGACTAACTGTTATAGTTTTGTGTATCATTAGGAAAAAGGAAAGAAAATAACTGTAGCAGACCACTTGCTAATTTTTAAAATCTTAGTTTTTAGATGATAGTTGCATTATACATGAAATAAAAACATATGAAATTAAAGTATGCTTTAAAGATCTGAGATTTTTACATATACAAATAAACTAATAAAAATTTAGCCTGTCACTAAGGCAAAATGTTTTAAGTTTAGGAAAATAAACACACTGAGTATAAATATGTCTGAAATTTCAAGAAGCTTATAGATTACTTTATGAAGAAGAGTAACTTGGAGGCTAAGAGAAGGGAAAATAATAATCATAATTTGAAAGACTATAAATTAAATTCATTCTAACACCTGTAAGATTTTGACATTGCTATTATACTCATCATATTTTTTTTACTTGACTAAAGAATACTTTATCTTTTACAAATTTGGTTCCAGATGTGATAACATGTAAATCTAGCAGCAATATTGTGAACTGATGAAATAACCGCATCATTCAAAATCATGGAGAAATACCAAATATAGATTGTTGTATAGCTGGATGGCATTATCTTATTGCTTAGCTGGCACTAAATAAAGCTAATTAAAATGACACTACATGTATGTTATAAGCAGGCATATCAGTATGATTGGTATGGTAAATGCTAGGACTAGCCATCTTAAGACATTAAAACACTAATGGAAATTTGTTTTTGAAGAGTGTTAGGCAATTTTAGTAGTAGTTGTAGTAGTAATAGTAGTAGTAGTAGCAGCAGCAGCAGCAGCAGCAGCAGTAGTAGTAGTAGTAGTAGTAGTCATAATAGTATTGTGGTGATGATGGTTATTATTATTTGAGCTAGGATTGGTGAAAAATTTTAAAAAGATTTCAAAGACTCCATCCATAACATGGTGGAATAAGGAGTTTTAATAAACCTCTCTCGTAAGTGCAACTGGGAAGAAGTTAATTTTCCCCAAGAAGAAATCTTACTAGTTCATTGCCGGTGATGGGGGAGATCCATGGATATTTGCCTTTGAGATTGGCAGCTCCCCATGGAGGCAGAACAGGGAGAGGCAAAAGGAGTTGCAGACCAGGACAGTCACCAGCCAGCCAGACAAACTGGGCATTGGCTACAGACAGTGTGACACAAGGGTCAGGCATGGTGAATCTTTAATTTTTTTAAATTTATTTTATCTATTGTTTTAAAGACTTATTTGTTTATGCATACAAGAACTTGGGTGAATCTTTATAGTGAGGAGGCATTGCAAACACAGGCACTGGAACCATCGGTTTGGCTGTAGAGTATCTGACTACTCTCAGCACAGGTGACGAGGTCCCCTCCTCCCTTCCCGCTGGGAGGTCAGAGGGAAAGACCTGCTGTACACCCTACTGTGGATCAGATCTTGATAACAGTATCTACAGAACCTTCCATCCCTAAAGAAATGAGTACACATCTTTGGACATGGAACATTCTGAAGGAAGGGAAGGGCGGTCCAAAGTGTCTCATTTCTAGAGGGATGCTTCTGAAATTGATTGATCTCAGCACTTAATGTGGTGAGAGATGCCTGCTGGGACAGATGTACTTTCTGCTGTGCTGTGCTTCTGGATTTATGTTGACAAAACGATGCCTCCTCACTAATCTGCTTCTTTTCCATGTATGCCCAGTTCAGATTGGGGCACAGATCAGCCTATTGAATTCAAGCTTAAGTGTTTTGAGTTTTATAAATTTTCACTGTTCCAATCCCATAACCTGGTTTGATAATGTTTTCAAAGTAATGTATATTGTCCAAGCATTTCTAGGCTGTATATAATTTATTTCTTGGAGCACCACATACCAATTTCCTGATTCAGAGTAGCACCTTTTACAGACTGGCATCAAGTGCTCTCTCTTCCAAAAGTAAACACTGGAGTTGAGAAATAGAACTACAGAATAAATGTATGGCTAGACGTTGTTGAAGTCAGTCAGTTTGAAGGTCTGAACAATGCTCTGTTTAAAATTTCTGTTGCCGGGTGGGAGAGAGACACTCAGCGGTGGGGGAGGAGGGAGGGGAGGATAAGGGCACAAAATGGAAGAGAGGAGAATACAGGGGACCATGGAAATGGATCACGGGTGAATTGGTGGTGGGCTGCCCAAGGGGAATACAAAATGTAAAAGACATAAATAACAATAAAAAAAAATGGAGAAAAAAAATTTTCTGTTGCACCTCATACAATTTTAATCATTTATGTAATGGCAATTATTTCATTAGAATTAAGTTTAAAGGTCTCTAGCAAAAACTTTTTTAGTGGTAATAATGTTCTAGTAGTGTTAATGTTTACTTTATAAACTTTTAACTACTCTGAAGTACTTTAAACCCATTTCTAATTTAACAAGTGTGAAGGAATATTAAATCTCAATATTAAATTTCAAATATTAAAATCTCAAAAGAAACCCATTCTTTCAAAATAATACATAGATTTTATTATTAACTGATTAAACTCAAGTATAACAACATGTATTAACACAATTGCAGAGAATGTCAACATAAAATAATTTCAAATAATGTAGGTTTATGCTGCTTGTGTAATATAGTTAGATTTAGTAAATCTATCATTTATTGAAAAACAGAAAACCAGTTGAGAGCGAAAATATTCTTTTGTTTAATCTGTCAGAGTCTAAGTTAGACCAAAAAACAGTTCACTTCTAGATTTGTATTGAGAAAATGATCTTTCTCAGTCCTTTTTGTTTAGATCTCCATGTGGTTAACTGACAATTTTTTGTTTGAGTATTCATTTTGAGCTGCTTTGCCAATTTTAGAAGATCTCTATTGCTGGAGTCAGCATGCATAAAATGTAACATAGTTGACAAAAAGAATAGCAAGTCCAAGTCTAGATTACATACTCTGAAAAAACAGCATGTGAAAAAGATAAGGCAAGGGAAATAGAAATGAATATATATATATGGAGTGCCCGGTGATGCATAATGAATTCTTACAAGCTGTTGCTGAGCATATTAAAGGTATTACAGTTTTCAACTTGTATAAAAGAGAAAGTTGTGATGCTGTCTTCTAGGAAGGAGAAAAGCAGATTTAATTTCCCACTGGTTTTCTTGACTCTTTTGGACAGAATTTTTCATTACTTGCATCTTCAAATATTTTTTAAGTATGATTTGTTGTTTAAGTTGTTGAAACACTACCAATGAAAAGATGTCACATTAGTTATAGACAGGTTAAAAAGTTCCTGCTTTTTCTTAGCTGTTGACTTTGTAGTTTGAATAACCCCTGGTTTATCGCACCCCCATTTGCTTGGAGTAGACATTCAATATTAGACAACCGAGACCTCAGATGACAAGAGAAATATTACATCAAAAACTGAAGTTTTAGTTTGTTCTAAATCTTTTCTCTATGAACTATAAGACTTATAAGATAATGATTTTGTGGTAACCCTCACAGAATCCAAGGTTGGCTGTTTGGTTGTCCATATATGACATAACATAGTTGGGCCTATGCCTATTA
Organism: Scalopus aquaticus; assembly: GCA_004024925.1. Lineage (NCBI taxonomy): Eukaryota > Metazoa > Chordata > Mammalia > Eulipotyphla > Talpidae > Scalopus > Scalopus aquaticus. The sequence continues at coordinate 65,935 of PVIJ01000048.1, forward strand.
AACTATCTGCTTCTGTCTCCACACACATTCACTGTATCTAGGATTCCATTTCTGTCTCTACATACCTATTCCCCTCTGTTCTATTTCCATTAGGTTCTGAAGTTTTTCCCCTAACTAAATCCATAAGGTATTGGTCAGAGAACTGCCAGCGATCCTGACCCAAATAGTGAAACTCTCACCACATTGCAAAAGTCTTAAATTTACATTTTTTTCATAACCATAGATGAGATACATGATAATATGATAGTAATACTCTAAAATGTCTATAAATGGAAAAATACCCTCAGTAGGAACACAGTGTGCTGTTTTCTCCATTAAATCAGTATTAAAAACTAAAGCAGAAGTCCAATGCAATGTTCAATTCTAAAAGCATAAACATGTGATTAATTGTTGGCCTCACGCAGAATATTCATTATCATATGCTAGATAAGATAATTACTTAAATAATTGACTAAGATCTGACAATATTGGTAAAAAAATAATTAGTAAAAATTTTGTCCTTATCAAGTTAGTTTTCATTCATTTTTTCCCCCTGCTTTCAGAATTCCAAATTGCTACCAAAATGTTTGTGGGGAAATTGTAAAAAAAGCTATGTAAGAAATATTTATTTTTCCCTTTTGTAATTTTATTGTATGCTGTCTTTTCAGTGCAGTACTATTTTAAAGGAGTTCTGTTAATTTATAGAATGAAAAAAGAGAGAAGAAAAATTAATTACATTCCAAGTTAGAGAAGACTTACATTCCTCTTAGATACCGTGTATAATGTTTTTGCTTTTTTGTAGTATAGCACAATTTTGGAAATTACAAAATTAATGAGCTATTTATAACATTTCTCTATTATTCTGAATATTATTTAAGATAGCTCACCACAGGATGTTACATATAAACTGCCCTCTTCACTGTGAGGTAACAGAGTAACTTTTAGATTTTGGAGGCATTAGCTAGGTGATTCCAAAGTAAGGTTTATACTCAAGGTACTCGGTTTATTATCATATATGGGAACCAACTATATAGTTGTTACAACTGAGAGTCACTGATCATTTATTGGCAATATTAAAATCAAAGAATGTCTCAAAATTATCCTTTTACTAGATCTTTATTATAGTACTCCAATGCATCAAGTCCTGTTCCAGGACCGGGGAATGTAGAATTAAACAGAGAAGTTACAGGCCATTGAAGGAGACATAATTCAATAATTACATAAATACCTACTCAAGAAATAGGACTGTATAGAATATACATGCCATATAAAATATAAATCAGGGTGATATGATACAGCACGTATGTCTTCCTTAGGGTGTATGTTTAAAAAGTGCCTGTTTGAGAGGGTATCATACATACCCCAAATTAGAACTACTAATGGGAAGAATGAGTAAAATGATATCACAAGCAGAGTCTCTGAAATAAGAGTTACCTACATTCAGGAAACTAAAGAAGACTGGACCCCAAAAGTAAGAGAAATAGAAACTACTGGGTATGATCATCTTTCAGGGCCTGTGAAAATGAAGATGAACTAGAACTATTCTACCCAAAAGAACACAGTTTATTTTAAGTGCCAGTGGAAGACATTTTGAAGAGTTTTATGTAACTGGTGGAGAATAGTTTGTAGGGGTAAAATCTGAGAGTAGAGAAAACATGTAAGAGGCTAATAAATTAATTCAAGACAAAATTATTCTGGTTTGTATCATGATAAGTAGTGCTAGTGCAGTGGACACTTTAGATGTTCAAATAGATTTTGAAGACATGAAAGAATAAGAATTACTGATATATTGGGTTGGGGAAAATGTGGTACTCTTAAGACATTTACTTACCTTTTTACCTGAGCAACTGATTGGAAGCAGAGATCTTAACAGAGTTGGGAAAGATTAAAAGAGAATGAAATGTATCAAGAATGAGGATCAAAACACTTTTGACATTTTCAATTTGAGAGCATTGTAATAAGTCTACATAAGCATTTTGAGAAAGAAGTATGAGATTTAGAGAAGTTGGATATAAAATTATGGGTCACCAACATACAGTACTTGGTACATCTGCATTGCTAAGCCAATTAAACTAAGAAAACTGAAAGTGAAGGAGAGAGTAAGAATAACTTCTTTTTTTATTTTTTTAATAGATATTTTATTTATTTTTGTTATTCATATCTTTTACATTATTGTGTGTTCCCCATAATTTACCTACCACCTGTTCACCCATGGAGCCATCACCATACTTGAGAAAAGAAGAGAAGGGAGATTGTCCAGAGAATACATGAAGAAACTGTTGGTAAATTCCAGGATATTTCATCCATGGTAGCAATATAGAAGGCAGAGAATACAGATGCATGAGCTTTTGTACTTTCTCCTGATAAAATGAAATGAGGTCTTCAGATTGTTTCTGTTTTCTTAATGAAGCTTGATTCAAGACCGTTAGCTGAGAATGAAATTAAAAAGAGGGAAACAGAAAATTAAAAGAGATATAGGAAATGAGCGATAGAGACTTGCGATAGTAGAAAATTAAAGAAAATGTAAATATATAGTCAGATTTCTGAGTAATATAAAGTGATCATTTGAAAGTTGTATCTGGAATTTAAGGTGAGAAGTTTCTGATGTGTGCAATCATTGTGAAGGCAGAAAATTGAGTTTAATTAGGTATCATGTAAAACAGATGGAGAAGGGGAAAGAGAGTTTAAAGTGTTTGCAAGGGTGTTATAATTATGGAGCATTGACTCTAAGTTGAGCAGGAAATGAAATGAAGACACAGGTTGGAGAAAGAGTAGTTCATAGGAAGAAATCAATTTGAGTTTTCAGTAAGGCAAAATATTGGTTTAAAAAAACTGAATTAGAATGCTAAGAAATATATTCATAGAGTAGGTTTTGTTTTATTTTGTTTTCACTTAGTCCTAAGTTAAGGGATAATTAAACATGAACGAAAGAAAAAACTCATGTTCATTTGAGAGTACTTTAGATACTGAGTTGGGATCCAGCTGAGTGCATTAGATAATGGTAGATGGTCAAACATTGACAACAAAGAAATTTGATTACACTGGTCAACAGTGAGATTGTTACCAACTTAAAAAGGCCTTAATATGTAGTATCTTGGTGTGCTGAACATAAATATAACCCTGAAAATTTTTTGTTAACTCTTGTTTTGAAGATATTTAATAGAATTCATTTTATATGTTTCACTGGGTAAATTTATCCAGTAGGACTGCAACAACATCCTAAATCAGCCTAGAATGATGTAATATTGCATCACATTGCATAATACCATCTTGCACACATCATCCAGAGTTGACTGCATCATTTTCTGATGCAATGCAATACTACTGCCAGGCGACTGCTGAAGTAAGCTGACGTCAGCAGTGCACTAGATAAAGCCCTGTCGGAAAGGTTGAGCGTTAAAAATATTTGGCTTTGTTTCCATTGCGCGAGACACTTTAAGAACTGTGCGAGGCCGTAGAACTGTTCTTATTTTATCCATTTAGGCACAATACAGAACAGTAATGCCTCAAAAGTGCATTAAAGGTGTGGACAATTGCTGCTCTCTTTGTGGGGAAATGACATTTGCCAACCAGAAGAAAAGTATCACTTCTCAAGTGAAGAAAGCTTATCATCTTTCCTTTGGATACAAGGTTGGTGACCAAGACAAGCCTTGGGCCCCACATCTGTGCTGTGCTACATGTACTGCACGGCTTTCACAGTGGTTCAATTGCAGAAGACCATCAATGCCGTTTGCAATCCCCATGGTGTGGAGAGAGCCAAGTAACCACATAAAAGACTGTTCCTTCTGCTTGGTTCCTCCTATTTCCAGCAGAATGATGAAGCAAAAGAAGTCAAGGATAGTCCATCCAAACATTCTGTCTTCATTGACACCAGTTCCACATGGTGAGGGACTTCTATTCCAGAACCTCCAGCAGAATCTTCTCTTGATTCATCTGATGAGGACAAGGGTGAGCTGACCTGTTCTTCTCCTGTTCCATCAGCATGCAGTGATCCAGATTCTCACTGAGGTGCATCATCAACCCCGCACAGACTAACACAGGAAGAGTTAAATGACCTGGTGCGTGATTTGGACTTATCCAAGAACAAGGCAGAATTGCTAGGATCAAGATTCTAACAATGGAATCTTCTAGAAGAAGATGTCACAATTACTTTCTATCAAAAGTGCCACCAGCAGTTGGAGCCTTCAGAAAGGAAAGCACTCTGGTATTCTGTTCCGCTATTGAAGGCCTCATGAATGCCTTAGAAATCACTCATGCCCCACAAGAATGGAGACTATTTCTTCACTCTTTGAAACTGAGTCTTAAGGCTGTGCTTTTGCACAATGGAAATCATCTTGCATCTATTCTATTCCTGAACAGTTGTATGAGAGGCAAGCAAAGAAATCTAAGAAGTAGTCTATGACTTGATTTTTTACAGGTATTAACTTTAGGCCTATTACTATTGGTATGCATTTTGTGATGTAAACATCCATTTATTGCAGATTAAAAAAATACTAGAGCCAAAAATAGAATTTGACTGTCGTATTCGCGTTGAGCACATGCAAATTGATAGAAAATGACTAATTTTATTTCAGTAACATGACTTTTGTAAAAATTTGTTGACCAGTGTTATAGCTCTTGAGAGTAAAAGTACAGCATACAATGTTTTTTGAGGTTGTTTCAGTATAAGGAATCATGTCAGATTAATAAGGGCATAGTTTGGATAATAAATCTGGAGACTTGGGTTTCGAATGTTACATAAAGTATGGTAGTCTCTTGAGGGAAGACAGGTAACCAATTTAGTGTGAATGGTGTGGGGCTTCTGAGAAGTTTTTATTTCCATCCTGGGAAAGTGGCAGTCAATTTGATGAGTGTGGCTGAGGGCTTGCCCAAGGCATGGCTTGTTGAGGTGAGGGCCTTTTAACCCTATAACCTTGCTCTGTGACATACAGCTTTTTCTTCTGTAAGAGCTGACGAGGTTTTTGTTTCCTTGGTGTCAGGCTATTGTTGTGATTGGATTAGGAGGGACTTATCTAAAGTCTTTTCTTCTGTACAGCAATGTTGTGAGAAATGCACACACACATATATAGATTATATATACATATATATATATATATATATGTATGTATGTTATATATATTATTATATGGCTATATGAATATGTACCCACAAAACATGCACATATATTGATTTAACATTTGTTAAGTATTTGTGGGTAGCTTTCGTCATGGTTAGCTAGTTCATTACATCTAACATGAATCTATAATCTTAGAGATTCACACCTAAAACCTTTGTACATTTTTAATGCAGTTACTTTAATTAAGAAAGAAAAAGAAGAAAATTAAAATTATGTTAAGTAATTCAAAATTAAAGTCACATGTTCTAGCATATACAAAGTATATAACATAAGGACATACTTAATTTTTGTGGTTATTTACTGACTCACAAAATAGATAAGAATGAATCTATGTAAAATGTATTTTTTCAAGAGATTAACTTATTTGCAGCCTTAAGTACTCTAAAATGAGCGGGTTTTTTTTTGTTGTTGTTGTTGTTTTTCTTTTGTTCATGTTTAATTATCATTTAAATTCAGACTCACACTAAGTGAAAACAAAATCAAACCTGATACTGGATTTATTGTTTTGACAAGATATTTTTCTTTATTCCCACCTGACTGCTTTTGGAGTTAACATGTATGCAATTCAAATTTGTTTTTTTTTTTAATGTAAATTTTATGTGTACACATAAATCTGGCATCTATCTAGTACAGCATGTAGTTTGACTCTTCTGTCTTCAGATTCATTCTCCCTCTTTATCCTTCTGTTCCTACTTGATTCACAACCCAATCATCCCACATTTGGTTTGCTTCAATAACTTCTTTTCTATCTACTCACATTCTCTTTCACCTTTGACTCACTCTGTGACCCATCTCCACATTTCTATTCCAAATATAGTCCTAATACTCTGTAACTGTCATGATTGCTAAGGTGCTGTTGATACTTATCACATTGGATTCTAATCCCCCAGCAAACATTTATGGTACTCAAAATGAAAAATAAATCGCTTGGCTTTCTATCATCAACTTAAATTAAGCTTCCTCTGTGTACAAACATAAGACCTTTATTCCAATCCTTCAATTTCCCTACCAGTCACAACATATTTTTTCTAAATCCTTGTTTTATTTCATCTTGTCCATAGGCATTCCCTTATCCAAAAGGCATTCCCTTTTATGATTCAATCTTCATTATATGGCAAAAATATATAACTTCCCAAATTATTCTTCAAGAGTGAAATGTATTTGTTTATAAGAAATTAACTTAAGTGATAGTAGAAGCATAACTATGCTTAAACATACAAAAATCTTTAAACTGGACTCAGAGAAGGATGGATCCTGAGAAATTGGAGGACTTTTGTTTGAATTGTATAGGCAAAATAAAGGTAATTCATCGGCTGAGGCTACTTAATTAGGAAGTGAAGAATCTGAAAGTCTCTGGAAAATCTGAGAGAAAGAATCAAAAGCTGGGCCTCCTTGGTGGCTCAGGGGTTAAGCGCAGTGCTGTGGAGCTGTTGGCAGCCCCAGTTCGACGCCCAGCCAGGGAGATTCCCACATGATGTGGCAGACCTCTCCTGCCTCGCCCGCTGCTCCCCTCAGCAGTGTGTTTCCATCCATCTGCCTATTCCGCTCCCCACTGTCTCTGGTGAACCCTCTCACCGCCCCACGCCTCTGGCCTGTACCCCAGCTTGTATGCATAAATAAATAAATCTTTAAAAAAAAAGAATCAAAAGCTTTCTAGCAAGGTTTCCACTTCAAAGGTAATAAATGTGGAAAAATATGAGCAGAAACTGAATACTGGAAAATAGATTTAAGGAGATTTTGTATGAATTTATTTCATAGAAATGTATAGTACAAATTTTTCTTCTATAATCCAGAATAATCTAAGTTCTAAGTTTATAAAATTGACATTAAAAGTTAATTTTTTTGCGTTGCTCTTTTGAGGAGAGTCAAAAGGGACCAATACTGATACTTGGAGTTCTACAGATGAAAACAGCAGGAATGACTTTAAGAAAATAAAATATGAAATGTTAGCTGGAATCTTGCTCAGACACAAATGTCTTATAAGTTACACATTAGTCAGTGTTTCTTTAATGTATCTTCCTAGTATTTCTACCCTACAATAATTTCTACTATCTAAATTTACTATATAAATGATTGTTTTCATAAATATATATGTTTTTATACTGCTATACATAAGCAATTATTCTATTTTATAGATCCTTTTTATTCCAGTATGCTAAAACAAATTTGATGGCAAGAAAATGTGATCTGAATTTTCTTTAGTCCTTTACACAATAGCACTTTGACACTCAGCTTTTTCTAATGTTAGTGTCTTATATTGTTAAATGATTTATTTTAATTTACTTAGGCATATAAGACCTGGGGTGTAGGCCAGAGGTGGGAGGTAAGATGATTATGAGACAGATTGGGGAGCAGAACAGGAAGATCTACTGAAATACACTGCTGAGGGGAGGGGAGCAGTGAGTGAGATAGGAGAGGTCTGCTGCACCAGGTGGGTTAGCTCCCTGGCCAGGGATCGAATTCATGCTGCAGTGGCTGACTGTAGCTTGATAGCACTGAGACTTTAAACCCTGTGCCACCAGAAAGGCCCCAAATATTAGTGTTTTATATTTTAATAATTGAATGTATTTATATGGGACTTTATCTTTAGTATAGGTCATTTATAATTCACAGATTATTTAAATATTAAAAAGTAAGTATTTAAACATTAAGTTTTAGCTAATTACTTTTGTTTTATGGTTTGTTCTTTCTATTTAAGTAAAAATAATAGGAGTATTTACTGTAAATATAGGAAATATTGCCGGGAAAACAGAATACCGCCTTGTTTGTCTTCATTTTGCATTTTAATCTTGCATTTTATAAACTATTCATAGCACTAAGAATCACCAAATATAGGTCCTGAGGATAATTTGGACAGATGGATAAAGTACAAACATAACTGTTTGAGGCATCCAATGGGACTCTTAAGTTTTTTAGATTTCTTTCCTCTAGAAAGTCTCCTCTATCATAAAATGTTATCAAAACTAAACAAAGACAGTACATGGAACAAATCCTGTTACCAATAGTGTTGCTTCAAGTGTAGCGTCCTATTAACTATTTGAGTATTTTTTTTAATTGCTTTTCATCTCCTCTAAAACTGAAGGTGAAACTAAACCAAATTTTGCTTGAAGAGTTTGTTTAAATAAGAAGCTGAAGATGTTATAAATATAAGTAACATAAATCATATTTGATTAACAGAAAAATAAACTCCAGTTCACTTCTTTACAGATCTATAAATATGAAACAAGAAATCAGATTGCTAGCATCAAGTTAGAGTTATGAGAGAGAATTACATTTAAATAGTGAAATATAAAACTTAGGCAACTTTTGACAAATTCTGGTATTTTAATAATTTTTAAATTTGAGTTTTCTTTTGCCATGGAATATATAGGTCTTATACCTAAAAATTAGTGAAATTTTTATTGATATTAAAAATTTGTTGGGTTAGAATTCCTCTTTTTTCCAGGTTATAATCACAGCATTAAGAACAGGAATTCTAGACCTTTCATTACTAATATTAGTGATTTTTATTTTCTGTTACCTAATCATATCAAAAAGTAAAGTAGATTAAATTATATTGGATGTTTGAGACAGCCAATGAGACTCTTATAACAAATTATCATAGCACTGCAAATGAACTGTTGACTAGAATGTTTGGTTTCATGTGATATCTTACTGTTCCTTACTTTATATATGAAAAGGTGCAGTCAACTTAAGCAGTGCCCTTGAGGCAAAATGCACTAAAGTAAAATGCTTAATAGTAAAAAAAAAATACCAAGGAAATTCGTATGTTGAAAATAATGAACCACATTAATTATAACTTTCCTCAACATTTGTTGAACTCTGTCAAGCAGTTAAGTGGCTATGATGTGGCACAGATAAACCTTAAAGCCCATTTTGTTACCTAATTTACTCCAATACTAGTTTTGTTTATCACTTAACTTGTATTTGCTGTCCTAAGTATGACTTTGATCATCAGCACCTTGTAGATTCTATTGATAAAATAGTATTATTTCAATTAGGTATTTCCCCTAGTCATCAAAAGAATAATGGAGGGTATCAATTAAACACTACCCAGCTCTGGTTTTTGAATTAATTGAATTGATAAAATTATACAAGTAGTAACCAGGTTCTCAAAATGTGAGAGGGAACCTAAATGTTAACTACTGTATTTTTGTCTACTGAATGGATTGCTACATGACTAATTTCTCTTTCTCCCAAATTGGTTACTGTATACTTACTGTAACTTTATAATTACAGTCCCTGGGAATGAGTTTAAAATGGATTACATGCTACTTAAAATGTATTGCCAGCATAAACATGTAGCCTTTATTTTTTTTCCCCCTTTGGATATCATTTAAGAAAAAAATAATAATTTTATATTTAAACTAAAGTATATCATAGTTATTTGAGAATCACAATTTGGTTTAGAGGAGAAATTGATACATTCCCAGAAACTAACATATCACACATCTAATAATTGCCCAGTAAATGAATAATTAATGATATATAGAGGCAACAATCAATGAGTACATTCACATTAATTTAATAATTATAAAAATACTATCATTTCAAGTCTTTTACCATAACTAATGAAAGGACATGTTCAGTATAAAGCTCCTGAATGAAAATGATGATTTCATATTTTAATGATTTTACTTAAAATAGTTATTCCTTCTGTCAAATGTGCCATATAAACTGTATGTATATATGAGACACATAGTATTTATATGTGTGATATGTCTATTTGTATGTGTCTATCTGCCTGTATCAAATCAGCAGATTGTTTCAGAAACCAAGTGAAAATGAGTTTGAAACATTTTCATCATTAGCATAACTATTCCACCATTCTAGAAAACAGTGAAAAAATGTGTGGCTTTTGCGGGTAGAGAAGCTTAAATAAATCTTTTAAAATTCTTACTGTTTACCAATGTTGAATACACTTTAAAAATATGAAATATGAGATTGTTCTACGTATCAACAAAAAGGCCCTAGATGCGAGTGAGATGAAACACAGCTGATTTAGGTTTTATTATTTCTATAAATAGTCTGGAAACAACCTCTTGGTCCCCAAGATTGATCTGGATGGATTAACCTTGACAGCAGGTAGTAGCAGTGCTGCAGATCATACATACCAACCAACATTATGTGATGGAAAGGCTGCCCGAGGCAGCATATTAAAAAGACTGCAGTGCTACTTAATGCTTTGAAATGTTAACAGTTCTAGAGATATTGGGACAATTGTTCACATACTCCTAATCAGTGCTTTTCATGTAATATGATATAATATCATAATGCTGTGTTTGGCGCTGTTTGACCATGTACTGTTATAGTACATACTAAAAGCGTTAGCATTTGTTGTATTTTAAATTTACGGTGAGAAATTACCTCAGATCAGTTTTATTCTCATTGCTTTGTGACCTAAATATACAGTGTCTCATGAGCTTTTACTTATAAATACCATTTGTTATATCCTCATTAACTGAATTCTCACATCCTAAATCCTTAACAAAAGCTGCTGCCCATGAAACTTTTAACTTTTGAAATATTTTTGATACCATGCAGATTATCTTCTATAAAAATTCTATCATACAAATTACTGTTGTAGTTCTCATTGAAGAAGACAGTTATTGTCTTCTTTGAGTTTATAGCTTCAGTTTTCTAAGAAAATGTAAATCCAAGTATGTAGGGCTTCCTCTCCATTTCGGTCACTGTGAAAAAAAACTGCAATGTTTGCCAAATACTTTTTTGTTAATACAAATCATAACTGATGTTCATAGAAATCATATTAACTGATGAATTAAATGAAAAAAACTTTTTGCGTGGAAAACTTACGAAGTACAGTATGGTTTTAAGATTTAAGGGAGATAATAGATATAATTAAAATAACTTCCAAGTCTAAATTGGCAATATCAACTTCACAAAATTTAGCCCTACAATATATTGTCTGGATATCTCTAAACTTTTGCCCTGTCAGTGCTTTTAATTATTTACATATATACAAAGCAAAATACATTATTTCTAAGTTTTTTCTTTTTCTGATATTTCAAAATTTCAAATCTCAGATTATTATCCCATGCAGTGTAATTCTCCTTGTCTGAAAAGAAAGGGAGAGAGAAGGGGAGGGGAGAGAAAGAGAGTCCCGTTTTTGTTTGTTTACAGAGGGAGGCCCGAGACTGGGACTGGGACTATTTGTTTATGCATAGCTTATTCTGAACTGGAAGAGCAAGTTGCTGCATCAGATTTACTGCTCTAGTTGTCATAACCATGCTCTTGGCTTCAGAGCTCTATGCACAATTAGTATTTAGATCAATATCTGACTTTGCACACAAATTTATACTCATCCCGAGAATTCTCAGAGAGCATGTTTTCATCCTTATTCTCCTTTTGGTTGATCTTCTAACTTGGTACTATTGACTCAGTATTTCTAGCTCCTCAGTATATATGAAGAGATTTTAAAACAAAATCTTAAAGGATGTGTAGTATTTGAATTTTTGAGTAGAAGAGGCAATACAAATACAGGAAATAGTATGGGATAAAAGAAAGTATAGAAAGAATGGAAAAAGAAACATTTCAATGGTTAAAAATAAAAGTTTAAATTTGTTAGAAATAGGCCTCCCTGGTGGCGCAGCGGTTAAGCGCTGGGCTGTGGAGCTGTCAGCAGAAGTGATGCGAGTTTGACGCCCGGCCAGGGAGAATCCCACATGGTGCGGCAGACCTCTCCTGCCTCGCCCGCTGCTCCCCTCAGCAGTGTATTTCTGATCTGCCTGTTCTGCTCCCCACTCTGTCTCTGGTGAACCCGCTCGCCACCCCACACCTCTGGTCTGTACCCCAGCTTGTATGTATAAATAAATAAATCTTTAAAAAAAAATTGTTAGAAATAGATAACACCTGGTAGAAGACTAGAACTACACATGGAAAATCTGATTAAATATTTTCAGTTGTATTTATATATAATATATAATATAATATCTTTTCAACACATACTGCACTAGTAATATAATCATCAGAAATATACTGATTTTTAAAATCCTGTTTTTCACCTCTTAGGTCATATTGTTTAGTGGGACAAAATGCTCCTGTAAATACAGAAATACACACTTAAATTTGGTATGTGAACAAGAGAAAAACCAGCATATTCTTGGAGAGTTCAGAGAGAAATAGTATAGATTGGGGAAGGTCAACGAAGATGTAACAGTGAAGCTGGGACTAAATCTCATTCTCTATCTCTCCTCCTTTCATATTGTTACAGGGCGCCCCGGTATAAAATGGGGTCCCTGTTTGTGAGTTCTCACCCATGTGCTTAAAAGGGACTTATAATAAGACTCAACTGCAGGCACACACAATAAAATTGATAAAGTGCTTATTTACAAAAAGGAAGGGAAGAAGAAGAAATTGGTGAATGTATCCTACCAGTTCCGCTGAGCTGGAATTCCAATGGCGTCCTGAAACCCGGGCAAAGCCTAGAGCCCCCAGCCCCATGTCTGGGTATGTATCCAAACGTGGCTGCTCAACTCCACCCTCAGTTCCCAGTATCCTCCCTTCGGTGATGATGCATCATGGGATTGTAGTCCTCGGATCTCTCTGATCTGATGTGGGGGTGGGGTCTGTAAAAAACGGGTCTGTGCATTTTGTCCAGGCTGTCTTTTCTCCCCCAACACTATGTCCCATACATAAGTCCCCACTTTCTGTCTTTAACTGTGAAATATCTCTCAACTCTGTTTCTTCATTCTTTCCTCATTTCAACTTTTGTAACATTTTTCTGTTTATCCCTTTTCTCCTTGAATAAAAATTGAACCTCTCTTAGCACCGCAGTAAGAGTTCACTATCTAAAGTGCAGTAAAATAACACTTCTACTTAAAAAATTTAATGGGACCATATTGCCTTCAAGGCCTCCACGGTGCTCAGCACACTTCAAGATCCGTCTGTGGTTGTCTTTAGCTACATCTACCCAATAATCCAATGTTTTGCAAAAGATTTGTTGTATTTTCCTACCCACTATTAAAATCAAAATCAGACAATCTGAGAGTGATAAAATAAGTTTTGGTAATAAGCACAATAGGCTATGCATAGATCATTAATGATCATTTTGTATCCTGGTGTTCTTAGATTTAATTGTCTTCTTCACACAGTGATCATGCAGAGAAGGCTGTTTTTTCAAAAGTAGTTGTTCACTTGAATCACAGGCTTTAATAGAATTCATCAGAAACTGCCTCCGAGGTTCTTATTCGCAATTCCAAAAGTGGGGTTAGTTGTCTTTATTTTATTATCTCCATAAATAATCATGAAATAGAGGCAGGGTTGCAAAATCACAGTTGTGGAAGGCAGAGGATTGTATCCCTAGCTTCCTGCTGTCTGACAGAGCACCTAAACTTCAGTAGTATAAGCCTCAGGAAATCTTTTGAATTTATAAAAAAAGTACAGCTTTTGTGCATTTTCAGATATACAATTTACATAGATAATATTTGCATATAAATGTATTTGTTCTGACTCATTATAATTTAAAAAGGAGATCAGATCTTAGGTGGAACAGTCAAGAATGCCTTTGCATTTGTGATGTTCAGGTTGGTATCAATGAATTTCATTTTCCTCATAATACACTTGCACACAAAATGTCCAATTATATATTTTCACTCAGATTCTTTGATTCCATCTAAGGCACTGATGAAAGCATCTTCATATATTTTTTATAAGCAATCAGAGATGGAAGTATTTTTGCAAATATAAGACAGTATTCCAAAACTGTGAGACGTTTCTACTACGTTTGTTTTTTTAATATGTACATTAGCTAAATTAACATGGCCAAACTAATGCCAGAGGATATTCCAAGAATGAGAGAACAAACTAAGCAATCTCATAATTAAAAGAAAAATGTCATCATCATTTTCAAATTAAAAGGTACTTGTAAACCTGTACAGTTGTAAAACACGGTAGTTTTACTATCTCTTTATTTTAGTGTAGTGTGATTGGAACTATAGATGTATCATCCTATCAAATATTTTTAGATTAAAATTTGATTTTGACATACATGCAAACCCTTCAACCAAAGCTTTAACCACAAAGAAAACGGCTTAAAAACTAGTCATCCAACATCAAAGTATTAGACAAACTGTGCTGTGTCTGCTTTGAAAATAATGCATTTTCAGGCATTCAAAAGCTCCAAAAATAATACATTAGAGATAAGCATATGTTACTCACTGCATTTGGGTGACCTTATTTTTTAAAGTTTGCCTTGTTTCCCTTTCAAATATGAAATTTCAAATATGAAATATGTATTATTTTGCATTCATTATCTTAGCATAAATAAAGTTAATAGTTTAAATAAGGCCTTATCTTTCAGTGTTGGTAATGTTAAATTGTTGTCTTATGTTCTGAATTGTTTCCTTCATGTTCATTCACCACTGATCACCTTGAGTACCTAGAAGTGAATTATTTAGTTATTTGACATATTCATCATGTGGGCCCTGACCCCTTCCCTCTAGGAGATTTCAGGTAGTAACAGAGAACAGTACAAAAAAAAAAAAAAAAAAAAAAAAAAAAAAAAAAAAAAAAAAAAAAAAAAAAAAAAAAAAAAAAAAAAAAAAACACCGAAAGTTAAGAAACAGTTTATTCTAGTCTTTCAGAATTGCCAATTAGGTATTAAGCCTAAGTGAATAAACGGATCCTTCTTGCTCTCAGCTTTCTCATCTAATACATGAAGATAAATTAGATTAAGTTGTCAGCAATCATGTGGGCACATCTACAAGGCATGCTCAGATATGGGCTCAAGATTTGTGCTCCCAAGTACAGATTACTTGAGCACTATTTCCTCAATTATAAAATGAGGAGGGAGGGCTGCCTTTCGTATTTTAGGTCACCCATTCCTGACACATGCTGTGACCACACTAGAAAAATTTGTTGTGAAAGGGAAGAAAGTGTAAGCCTTGTCTCCACAGATTGCACTGGAGCTATAAATAGACACGCCTGGCTTCTGTTTTAGATGAAATTTGGCGAGCCTGAATTTTATCCTATAGCCATTACATCAGACCTTTAACTAGAATATTCTAGAAAATTATTCTGAAATCATTTTGCTCTATAGTTTTTTCTCTTCTTTTTATGCATTAAAAGGTCAAGTTTATTAAGCAAAGGAGGAAAAAAGAGAGAAGCACCTGAATAGTTACAGTTGGCAGGGCAGCTGCCACTGTTGTTTTTGCTGCTTTGTAGTCTTTTCTATTCATGGATAAGGAGACCAAAGATAGCTAATGAGAATTACCAATGTATGGGGTTTTTGTTACAATAATTTGGGGATCTATACATTTGTACACTGATTGATAACAGAGTCGGTTAGATCCAACAATTTCTTTTTACGTTATTTTAAAGATTTGTTTTATTTACATGTGCATACAAGAGCTGGGGTATAGGCCAGACATGCAGGGGGGGTGAGAGGACTCATCAGAGACAGAGTGGGGAGCAGAACAGGCAGATCTACTGAAATACACTGCTGAGGGGAATAGTGGAAGAGAAGGAGAGGCCTAGGCCATGGGGGTTAGCTCCCTGGCTGGGGATCGAACTCATGCTGCAGTGGCTGCTAATAGCTTCATAGTGCTGAGGCTTAACCCCTTGCATCTCCAGGGAGGCCCTAAAATAGTAATGCATTTTCTACCTGCTAAATTTAAACTGCCATTTATTTGACTCATATAAAACTATTAGTCATCTATATTTATCTCCTATCTATGTTAATACTATTGAAGATGTAAGTCTAGTCTCATAATTGTAGTTTTAAATAATTTGCTTTTAATTTCTCACACTAATTGTCAAAAAAGCCTCTTCTTCTAATCCAGCTAGTCATTTTTATTCTGGCTTTACTTGATAGAAAGCATATTTGATGATTTGTGTTGCATCTCATTATTATTTCAGTTTTAAATAGTGTGGTTTTTTTCCAGTATCTTAAACAATAAAAAAAAATAATAAAATGCCCTGAATCTGTTTATATCTGGAAAGTGTGATTGCTTTTATTTTGACCTGGTGGAATAAATTATGTGTAGTGTACATTTATGTGAGATATATAACAGATTAGAAGAACACTGTAGAATAAAAAAATTATTGAAGTCAATATAAAATTTACAAAATGTTTGCATGTTCTTTTAAGTCTATCGAAAAACTTTCAATACCAGTGAAGCATAATATTATAAATAAAATTAATTTGTGGTTGCTTAAAATAATTTTCCCATGTAGAGAGCTTGTGAAGATTAAAGCTTGACAATTTTTTTTTAAAGGCAGAGTAACTACAATTTAAAAATTTATATTGAAGATATTCATAAATCTCTTCTTTGATCCTTTGTTTAAATCGCCATTTTGGGCTCTGTTTAGATTTTATATTTTGTGTCATCTCTGTCCCCAGTTGTCTCTTGATCATCTGCCATAGAGGAAGCTATATTGACATTTTTATCACTCATATTTAAGTGATCTCCTAACTAGTTTAATTTTTGTCTTTCCTTTTAGATTGAAATGCATGTATTATTAATAAAATATGTAAAGATTTTATATACTGATTTGCAAGACAGCTTAATCAGTGACCCTGTGTTATAATTTAAAAGTCTGGGAAATTGTTATTAAAATAAATATAACTTAATTTACAATTAATGCACACAGCAAGTCAGTCCTTTTCATCCTACTTTGTCATTTTTGCCTGGACAATGCATGTATGTTTACATTAAGTTTCTTGTAAATACTTAGAATCTTGCTGATATTCTCAACTTTACGAAATTACTTTCATGTCGTTATGGACATTTCAGTAACCACTTTGGAGAAAAGACAATTAATGCTCTTTGGATTTAAACTTATAATCAAATACTCCGAGAAGTCAGAGACTGAAATCACTAAATACATTAGGGAGATGATGTCTGGGACTCCATATAGAATAGCATGTCTTTCCCCACCATCCGTAACCCACAGGGGTCTTGATAATTAAAGTCAAAATATTCAGTCATAAGTAGTGGTTGGTGGTTTCAGTTTTAAGGTTGAAACTTTTTTTAGATGCTGCATTTAGTTAGTTTATTCAAGCATTGTGCTAGTGAGGTCATTTTTGTAAAACCAAGCTCCCAAATGATCCCATTAAAATAAATGTATTACCTGGCCACGGGGTTTTTTCCTGATCCTGGAACTAAAAAAATAAAGACATTTATTCCTTGGAGAAAAGGAATACCAAGTAAGAGATTATTGCTCCATAAGGATAAAACATTTAAAATATAGTAACATAAAGTGACAGCATTGTCTTGACAACTGTGATAACTTCTGTGTATCTTCAGACTTACATCAAGATGTGTTAGTTATTCTCTAAAACAGATGAAACTATTTTAAAATAGCATTAATAAGTCCACAGCCAAAAAAAAAAAAAGTACCCTTCATGGAAAGATTTCCTAGTTAAAAGTGTGGGATTTGAATTCTTATCTCAATCCTAATTTTTTATTTCTTAGAAAACAAGTTGCTTACTTGCAAATTACATTTAGATCAGATGAAACAAACCAGTACAAATTATCTGCAGGTGCTATTAAACTGAAATTTCTGATTTTGTAGGGCTGGGTATAGTATTAGTGGATTTCCAATATGTCCACAGGTGATAATGTTGCCCATTGATGGATCCTAATTTGAATAATAATCGCATAAAATATTTCTTCTAAATATATTAATATGCTTTTTATTGCCATGTGGAAATTATGTCTAGTTTATTTATTAAAACTTATGTCTACTTTATTTATTAGACTATTTATTAAAATATTCCATTCATAGGAGTCTTGCTTTTTAAAGAGCTAGAATTGCATCTGGTCTTTAGAACAACAAATAAAGAGGACAATAATTATAGTGATAATATAACTAAGGAAGAAAGTAATTTTATGACTTTTTAAGTATTAGAGGAGATCCTGCTAAGTGAAATTAGTCAGAAGAAAAAAGATAAACACTAGGTGATTTGACTCCTGTGGGATAGACAGAAACAAAACTATGAACCTGATAAAACTAAACCAAATTGTACTCTGCAGTGTCTAGGTTACCAGAACGGGAGGGAGAATGGAGGTGGGGAACAAGGTGAGGTGGGTCCTAAATTCTATGGCAAAGGACTGTGGGTGCTTTGCTGGTGGGTGTGGTGTGGTGACATATTTCTAAGATGTGGACCTTTTTCCCTAGATCATATAGAGTGTTGTAAGGCAACATTACCTCAATAAAAGGAAAGAAATTTAAAAGAATGAAAATATAAAAATAAATAGTCCGTGTATTTATTCTGTGAATTGGTTTCATGTAGGAAACATACATTTTTCAACATAGTAACTGCATGGTAAATATAATGTAGCAAATTAAATTTACCATCCAAGGATTCTCTTCAGATCATCAATTGAGTCCATGAATCTAAATCTCATTTTTGTCATTACTCACTATATTACTTTCTATTGCTAACAAATTATAGCTTAAATCATACACCTTTATTTTTAACATAATTCCCACTGGGCATGGTAGGGGTGAATTTATTTTCTTATATTTTCCATGTGAGACTCTGTAGTTCCAGCCTTGTGATCCCTTCTTCCATCTTCAAAGCCTGCAGTGAAGAATGTTAAAATTTCTATGATTCGTTTCCTTTTTCCCTTGTCATTGTGTCACCTTCTCTAACGCTGATCCCCCTCACCTTCCTTTTGTAATAATCCTCCCAGATAATCCAGGATAGTTCCCTCATTTTAGGGTACTTTATTACATTTGTAAAGTCCCTTTTAGCATGTAGGGGGACATTTTCAGTTTCTGAGGACAGGACTAAATATCTCTCAGGGTCATACCTGACTTGTTGTGTCTTCCAGAATTGGTGGAATATACACTGAAAACTCGCAAATGGAAGCTTTTATCATGTCTCTCATGCTCTGTTATCTCTGAGAAGTGCTGAAAGGTTCTTGCATTTGATTAGCCTTCTGGTTATTAATTCATTCAAAATTATTTATTGAGCATCACCTACCAGGCAGATTCTGTGCTATGTGTGAGGAATGCAATGAAAGACAAGTCGGATAACGTGTTTTATTCAAAAACAATTTCTTTCTTAAATGCCTTTCTGTATCAACCACAGTTCTGCTTGCTCTGAACATGAAAGTGTTTAAGAGAATTGTGGTTCCTTCTTATTTCATGATGGTGTGGTGAAATAGATAAAAGAGAAACAACTAGAAATTTATCAGAGCGATGCTTTCTATGCAAATAGTTAAAAGATGATGAGCTGCAGTGGAAATTTACCACACAGCCATTTTTAGTGTGTCAGCAGGGAAGGCTTCTCTGAACTGATGACATTTAAGCTAGGAAACATACATTAATGACCCAGTCATACAAATATCATGTTTCACATAGAGGAAGCAGCTATTGCAAAAACCCTTTAGGGAAAAGAGTTTGGCCTTTTCCTCCTAAGCATCAGGGACATAAAATGTAATGTCATTTTAAACAAATATGGTAATGGCATGAGAGGGAAGAAGTGTCCACTTTAGAAGGTTGAGCAAAGCCTGCGTGGGGAGTGAGGGGATCTCTCACTCGTACTCACTTTGCTCTTCTGTGCCCTCTGACTTCTCTCACTCCACTCAACCTTTTGCTGTGGCCCCTTTCACAACAATCCCATTCTTCTGCATCTTCAGCTTGCACTTCAGTTCCACATGGTTTCCCTCAAAAAATGATTACACCTGGGACCTCCCTTGTGGCACGACAGGTTAAGACGCATCACTGTGAAGCTATCCAGAGCCACTGCAGCACGAGTTTGATACCCGGTCAGGGGCTTCCCACATGGCGCAGCAGACCTCTCCTGCCTCGCCCGCTGCTCCCCTCCGCAGTGTATTTCAGTCAATCTACCTGTTCTTCTCCCCACTCTGTCTCTGGTGAATCCTCTTAAAACCCCACACCTCTGGCCTACACCCCAGCTACACCCCATGTATAAATAAATCAATCTTTTAAAAAATGATTATGCCTTCATCTATATTTGGTGTTCTCAGTTACCCCCTGCTTTGTTTGTCATGCCTTGCTTCATGCTTACCTTCCCTTCTGACTCATGACACATGATTCATATTATATGACCGTATCATCCCTCCTTCATAATTCTCGATTACAGTGGTGTCTCATTTGGGTTTTAATTTAAAAATTTGAATTAGACTATGCCCACAACTCTGCCTAGAAAACACTGAGCTTTTAATTACTGTGACATCTTATTAATAGCAAAGTAGCACATGCTTTTGGCCACCTCCCACAAAAATCTATCCTCCAGGAACTATGAAGAGTTGGAAGGGATAGGGAAACAAGAAAGTAATAAACTGATCAAAAGTAAACTGAGAAACTCCCCATGAAATATCCTGTTCCTCCAACTAAAAAATTAATTCATCTACATGCAATTTTTCTCCATTTCATACTGCTACAATTTAATAGGTGTTCTTACAAAGACAAATTACTGGACATCTGGTACATCTTGTTGGATCCTAGAGGGAAAATCTATAATGTACATATACAATACATGTAGTGAAATATCAATGCATTTACATATTTATTACTTTAAGCATTTTTTCTCTATGTTAGAATGTGAATTGTTATGAAGAATGACAAATAGAATGACATAAATAGAAACTATCATTGAGGCAAGGAGGGTGTGTGTGTGTGCGCGTGTATGTGTCTGTGCGCGTGTGCGTGTGTGTGTATGTGCATTTAAATAATTAAGCAGTGATCCTATCCTTATACAGGTAGACAGAAAAAAAGATTGCAAACTATTTCTATAAAATAGAAAGATTGGGTAACTGTACTATCAAGGGTTAATTTCACCAATTTTGATCTGATGTAGTTTCAGGGACTGCTAAACAGGTTAGATTATGACTTAATCTCTTCGTGTGATAGTTTACAGGATTAAGGCAACCAATGGTTAATGATCTTTATGATCTTTAAATAAAGACATGTTTGGAATGTTCTCATGGATACTTACTGTATGTCAGTAGGTGAAATGAAGGTTATAATATGTATTCTCATATTTGTCACTGTTTTACTTGTTTAAAATTTTATTTGATAATAATGAAAAGCAAGTCTTGGGTAGTGGCAGAAGAGCTCTATTGCTGTGAGCACATTCTATCACAGGGCTACTGAGATACTGCTTCTCCCTGTCCTGATGCAGTGTTTAAATGCGTCAGCTTAATTAAGATTCAAAATAGCTCCTTAGATATTTCATGAAAATTTTCTGATAGTTGAAGATTGCTTTTGTGTTTCCCTGTCTGTGTCTGCCTATCATGTATTGATTTATCTATGTTTCTTCACAGTAAACTAAATTGCTTCTAAAGAACTTAATGCCAACATTAGTAGTGAATCCCCTGGAAGACTAACAAAAGAAACAAAGTGATATGAATGCAACCTTCCTTGTGAAAAGTTTTTACATAGGTAGTTGGAAATATAGGAAGGTAAATTATTATAATCATACTGTGGCAGGATCTGTGCCAATGGGTTAATTTGGGGATTTTTTTTTTTTTTTTTTTGGTTCATGTAGTAGCTTGTGTTTGGGGGATAATTAGCTCCAAGCAAAGACAATATTCCATCTATTCTGCTTCTCTTCACTTTTGTTTGTGTTTGTTTGAAAAGTTAACAGAGAGAAAATAATTGGATCACCTTACTAAGTGATAGTTTTCAAGGAATGTAAAAACAATTCTTCATGAAGGCGAAAACACTTTTTATCTTTTCTCAGAAACTGGCAGAGATGTAAACATTGCTGCATTTTCATCTCTGCCATAGATATTAACTGCAACATAGATGCCAAGAAAGGGACCTCGGTAAAAAATTACCTTACTGACATGTGGATGGATGATCAAATACTATTTTTGTTCTGTTTCCTCATTATATTTCCATTTCTCTCAGCAAACAGTTATACCTAGATTTATTCAATGATTTGGTATTTGCCAGAATAAAAATAACATCCAAAATACAATCTTTTGCTCTCAACTTCAAAAGAATTCTATGCCTGTAATAATTGTAATTAAAAAGCATCATTATTCAAGAGTGTTCTGGTTTTGTGGGAAATACTTTATTAAATTGAAAGTGAGTAAACAGGAAATATTGGTGTCATTCTGTAAATGGGGAGTATAACAAAATATAAAAATCTGTTAAGTCAAACCAGGCTGAAAATGTTAATTCTTCTACTTTGTTTACATGGTAGTATAGGTACAGGTAGTTACTTATTAGATGGCTAATTAACAAAATATGAGAAACAAAATGACTCCATAGGAGATACAAACTGTTATATAGCAGGTACCAGAACATTATCCAAATCTAAATGTTTTTGAATAATTTCCAACCCTGTAAATATGAAGATTTTTACATAAGGAAAATAATCAATTTATGATTGCATCAAAGAGATTTTAATACATTGGAGTAAATTTAACCAAAGAAATAATCTATACCATGTATTTGGTGTGCATATACATGAATATGTATGTATAGGTATAACAAAAGTTTTAAGACATTGTTGAAAGATATAGAAGACACAAAGAGATGGAAGAGAATTTCGTGTTCATAGATTGGAAGAATTAATGTTTTTAAAATAGCCATTTTACTTGAAGTAATGTACAGATTCAATGCAATCCCTATCAATGTTTCAGTGGCATTATTCAAAGACATAGAAAAAAATTACTGAGATTTTTTTTTTTTTAATTTATACATACAAGTTGGGGTACAGGCCAGAGGCGTGGGGGGGGGGGGGCGAGAGGGTTCACCAGAGACAGAGCAGGTAGCAGAACAGGCAGATCAGAAATACACTGCTGAGGGGAGCAGTGGGCAAGGAAGGAGAGGTCTGCCACGCCATGTGGGATTCTCCCCTGCCGGGCTTTGAACTTGCGTCACCACTGCCAACAGCTCTACAGCGCAGTGCTTACCGCTGTGCCACCAGGGAGGCCCAAAAATTTCTGAGATTTATTTGAACCACAAGTTCCTGAATTTCCAAAGCAACCCAGACTAAAAATGAGGAAGAATAGTGGTATCATATTCCCAGACTTTGAACTAAACTACAAAACTATAGTAATAAAAATAGTATGGTATTGGGCTAGACAGTACAACAGAACAATGGAATAGAATTGAGAGCCCAGAAATAAAACCACCCACATATGGACAAGTAATTTACCACAAAGTAGTCAAGAGGTTACATTGGTCGAGGAAAGTCCCTTCAATGAATGATATTGGGGATACTGGACAAACGTGCATAAAAATGCAGCTAGATCACTACCCACCACCATACTCAAAATTCAATTCCAAATGAGTTAAAGACAATGTAAGATGTGAAACTATAAAGTACATAGGAGAAAGCAAAAGTAATATACACCTTGATAGGCGTCTCAGAGAAATATTTAGGTACTGGACTCCAATAGCAATAAAAACAAAAATTAAATAAATGTTACTAATACCCCAAGCTTTCATTTCAGAAGTATCACCAATGAGTCAGCTATCAGACTGACAATATATGAATGTTCCAATAAGACTGACTAAGAATGATGCAGTCTAGAAGAATCAACTAGATGCTTGATCAATCTGCAAAAACGTGATTTAGTAAATGATTTAATCCTTAAATCACTGTATTTTTAAATGGTTGGTTATAAGGCAAAAGTTAACTGAAACCAGAAGCTTCAATATGCACAAATACAATAATGATATGAAAACATTTTTTCTAATATGAACTTTCTCCTAAAATTCTTGCTTACTTATCTCCAAGTTGATAGATAACCCACTAGCAACTTAGACCATTCCTATACCAAATCTTTACTCCTTCTCTAATGTTTAATTTTATCATATTTGTTTACCCAAAATAATACTACATAATAATATACATTTGAAAAGATTTTGTGATACATCACCAACCGAATAATATAGCATCCTAAATGGCTCATAATACAGCATCTTAAACGGCTCATAAATGCACCCATTTTTTTAAATTTAAGTATAATCTTCTAAATATAAGTATAACCTACTTTATCTTGTTATGAACTGGAATAATATAATGCCTTTTTAAATGCTCTTTATCTGTGTAATGTCCTACCACAGTCCAAATTTTCTAGAAATATATGTCTGCATTTCAATCATTGATATGCAAAATATCTCAGAAAAACATTTTTCTTGAAATTTTAAGAAAAATGCTGTTGGATCAGAATACTAAAAACAAAATCAGTTTCTAGACTACAAAGCCTACATATAGCTCTAGCTCAATTTGATCTCTGATTCTCTCATTTTAAAGCTCAACTACCCCAAAATATGTCAGATAATTCCATAACTCCTTGTCTTTGCAATTTATTTCCTCTACCTAGAATTTCCTAAATTTAGCACCATTTTGTGTTGATTGTCATTTTTTTTTTCTTGAAATGCCACCTTTTAAAGTATTACCTGCAACTGTATCTGAAATATAGGACTAAAATATTATAAATAAATACTATAAAAAATCTCTATCTTAGAGATTAAACACATATGGCCATTGAAGCAATAATACCTTTTCAACTTTTTTAAAGCCCCTTTGAATCATTTATCCAACAATAAGCTCTGTACTTTTACTTTTTAAGATTTATTTGTTTATACATACAAGCTGGGGTACAAACCAGAGGTGTGGGGCGGCGAGAGGGCTCACCAGAGACAGAGCAGGGAGCAGAACAGGCAGATCAGAAATACACTGCTGAGGGGAGCAGCGGGCGAGGCAGGAGAGGTCTGCCACACCATGTGGGATTCTCCCTGGCCGGGCGTCGAACTCGCATTGACGCTGCCGACAGCTCCACAGCGCAGCGCTTAACTGCTGCGCCACCAGGGAGGCCCCAAAGGCTTTGTACTTTTATAAGACTGTTTTTGTCTTCTGTAATTGTGTAGTTAAAATATTACCGGTACTTTTTTTTTCTTTCTAGCGCCCACAGTGCTTTCAATAAATTAATTTAATATAATAGAGCATTATATTTAACTCAATTGCAAGTGTTTATAATGCTTCTAGGAAAACAGAATTATGTGTAAAATTTGATTTCTGCAATTAGATCTGAGACCATCAGAAGTGCTGAATTTTCTATCTTCTCTGTCCTAGTTAATATATGTCCTACAGTGTGTTATGCTTTAAAGAATTCTCAGTATCTTTTTTTCTCACTGTATTGTCATAACTTAAAGACCGCACTAAAAATTTCTTTTCAGTGCAGTCTTCCTAGTACAGAGCCTCTGTCTTTGATATTTCTTTAGCAGCTGTCATTCTATCACATTTTGATATCAACTACTTACTATACATTGGTGTTAAGCTCCCTGTAATCAGCAGATGTATCATATCATAGTGTCCTTGAGCTTCTAATTGACTGTCAGCTCCTTAGTTCCATTATCCTGAATGCTACATTTGGTGACAGTAGAAAATATTCAATTTTACTGATGCTCTTTAGAGATCATTTGAGATATTGGAAAACATTTTGTGTGTTTTTTTTTTATTCTCCATTTGTCATCTCTGTGAACGATTGAGTCATCATTGCGCCTTATCAAAAAAAATCATGCACTGAAAAATGGCATGCTAAAGACTTTAGGGATTAGAATTCATTTCTATAGTTGACTATAGCATGCTGCAAATCACAAATAGTTGCAGAAAATTCCTAAATTATAGATGGTAGTTGCTATTCTGATAAAATCAGCTTGCCTAATTATGCATTTGTCATTAAAAATATTGAATACAATATTTTATTGAAAACATTTATTTATTAAATAATATTTTTATTACATAGATTCCCTAGTATTCAAATCACAGTCAATAATTTTCTGGTCTAACTATAGCATCTTATTATCCATAGTGTAATACAAAATATTATTTGTTTGCTTTAATACTGCATAATGATATTTGCTTAAGAATCACTGTTTACTAAGTTCTTTCATAGGGAATCTTTGAATCCTCCAAAAGTGATGTTTTTTTTTCCTAACTAATTATTCCACAAACATACTTTTTAATTGCCTGTATTATGATTTTCATCATCTACAAATGTCCAAATGCCTCTAGCTTGTCAACAACTTTTAAAAATATGGAACTAGAAGGCTTTATGCTTAGCAAAGTAAGTCAGAAGGAGAAAGACAAATGCTACATTATTTCACTCTTATGTGGATTACAGAGAAACCAAACAAAGCAACAGACAAAACCAAGCCACAACAAACCCTCGAAATCTGACGTTAGTATTGAGTCTGTCAGATGGGGAAGGAAAGAGAAAGGAACAAAATGTGCAGGGTCCTGGATGAACTGTGGTGAGGATTATAGATTCCTTGGTGGTGGGGAGGTGTTAACATAATTCTGAAGAGTTATAAGCCTCTAACTCTTAATCATATATAGTGCCGTATATCAGAATTACTTCAAAAAATAATTCAATTGCATATTCATCTTTTATTGTAGTATTGCTAAAATATTTTATTATAAAATTGTTGTAAGCTCTTTCAATAATAATTATCAAGTTGGATTTGATTTGATACCAATTTGTACTTATTTTTGGGTCTTTCTCTTGGGCTGCAAACTTTTGGAATACATGCCTGTATTTTCATCAAAATTATTGCAATGACTTGATTGAGTCAACACTAAAGACATTGCTGTATCATTTTTTTCTGCAAAATTTCACATATATAAATGCAATTGTGAAGAATTTTATATTCCCAGATAAGTGTTACCTGTTTTTCAATTAAAATTAAGGAAACATTTTAAAAACCTCTATGTTAAAAAGGTAGAAAGTGAAATAAAAGAACAAACATATATGCCATTTTGAACAAATATCTAAGGAGGACATTGTAATTCTTAGATGAGCTAGAAATCATCTCGTTTTCATGTAGGTGACGATAAAGCCTTATGTGATTTTGAGCATCACCAGGCCAACTGTTGGAAAGGCACATTAATGTCTCAACATCCTAAGAATTCCAAATAAGTTTGGGATATGATCCAGGGCACTGCATTTTTAAACATATGTATACAGGTGATCTGTGGACCCAGTGTGAGTAGAAATTTAGGTAAATACTGCTAGTAATTTTTTTTTTAAGATATGTTTGTTACTTACTTGGATGGGGAAGTTTGGCGAACTAAGATTAAAGAAATAAAAAAATCGAGGGGTTATATGACAAAATCAAGAATTCAGGAATTGACTCCTTAAAAATTTTTAGGAATTTAGAAATGTTTATTTAGAAGAAGTAATAATCAGGAAGTGGTGGAATGGTTGGGTTGGGAGATAATTTTGAATAATATAAAATTCAAATTGACAAGGAAGAACGATGAAAGAGGAAGTTGAATGTTTACTAGTGGCTAGTATTTAATGTGTTCCTCGTTCTGATTTGGATTGTAGTGTCAGTTTTCCCACCACATTCCTGTTATCTTCAAACTTGCAGTAAAAATGTAACTGCTATAGATTTTCAATTTTTATGTTGTTTGTTATTTTGAGAAATTAAAGATGAGGAAAATATATTTGTGGCTGAACTCTGGCAGGTATTAACTGAGAGTAGGTCTGGGAATAGATGTCATAACGAAAAATAGCCACCTCTTCAGGAATTATCAATAGCATTGGGAAAGGTATTAGGTGAATTTCAAAAGGATCTGACATGAAAGCTGGAGCCATTTATTTAAATTTGGAGGACAAAGTGACTCTGAAAGACTTGAGGACCAGGAAACCAAGTGGTTATACAGGCTTGAAACAGAGCATTTTACTTGTACTTATGCACATGTGGAATTCTAACAATATGAACAGGTATGAATTTTTCTTTATTATTTTAATTAAACTATTCTTAGAAATAGTGATTCTGATTCATGCTAACAGATAAAAAGTAATAGGGGCAGCAGCATAAATAGTGACACTTTGAAATGACAACCCAGAAGACAGCAGAAATTGCAAATGAACATTTCACAGTAAAATTCAGAAAAATGGGCGTGTTAAATTGGTAAGAGCGAAGCACCAAGTAGAAGATTGAGCAAAATATGTAAAAGAAGAAAAATTCCAATCAACTTGCTTTTTCCCCATCCTGTTTTCTATGTATATCATGCCTGACTTACAAAATAATATGAAGGTTTACTTAGTCTTGAATCTGATGTTGAAATTTGGGGAAGTGATTTGTTCTGTAACTCTGTAAGCCATCATTTTGGAGACGTGTGGGTGAGATGTGTAAGCCTGATAAAACTTCTCATCACAAATTTAAACAGCTTCAGCATGGTTTACGTCCAACAGTTTTATTCACAGTTTAAGTTGAAAAAGAAGGAAGATATTGCCTGAAATTTTGATACCTAGTCAGAGAAATCACAAAATCGGATTGAACTGTTACCAAAGATGACATAAAAACATTCAGTGAAAGTGCTGAAAAGCTCTAAATTGTTTATTTAGTAAGGAAATCAACTTGCTCATTGCAATTCCTGGCATTTTTATTTCATTCAACCTTTTGTCTTATTTCTTTGTTTGATGTAGGGTCAGGGAATAAATGCATTTGGTATATTTGGTATATTTCCCACTCATTACCACATCTTTTTTGTTCAAAGAACATTTAATACATGTGACAGCTTTGAACATTGAGGATGAATATAAAAGGATATTTAAATAGTGCTTTGAATTTATATCAAGTATACCCCAACATTTTAGAAGACAAACTGATCAGAATTTTGCTATTTTGTTTTGGTTAAAGAAAATTTTTAGACCTGAAAAAATGTACCACATATCATTGAAAGAATAAATAATTGTGGGGAGTTTATTTGATATAGTCTATCCTTCTCCACCTCTGGATTCCTCAGTTCTGTAGTCAGTTTTCAAGGGCTAGTTTTTAAGCTTGCCTTCATCTGACCCTTTATATTCCACCTATAAGTGACACCATCCTGTCTTTGTCTTCCTCATTCTGACTTATTTTGCTTATAATTGGATTTATAGTTTATAGGGTATATCTGTTTTTAATGTTTGTACTACAATGCAAATAGCTTAAGAGAAGTGAGTCACAGGAGACAGATAGGTTGTTAAATTAGACAAAGAATGCCACAGGAAAAGTTTAATGGTAACTTATTAGATGTTTTAGAAGAGATGAGGCTAAATTCTAATACTTGACTGTTATCCCATCTGTATTATCAGACTATTATAGCACAAATGTTTAACAATATTCATACAAATAGAGAAGTTAACGAGATAGATTTTTCTGTCAATAGCCTTATATTTTCAGAACTGTCAGGACTGAGAGATGTTGCAGCCACACGCACATGCTCTGTCATCTGCTGTGAATAGTAAACTGGTATTATCTTTCCTGGTTGAATAAATTATGCAGAAAATAAACTTCGAAGTATAGAATAAGAATTTTGTCTCATGATCAAAGCCAGTAATTTTAACTTTTAATTAGCTATTTAATAAATGCAGAAAATTTGAATAATGTAAATGCAGCTTTTATTTAGTAACTAGAAATTATTTTGAAAAATGTTTATGCAGATTCTGTCAATGTTACTATGTAAGGGAAGCCAGCTTTCATTGACAGTTAAGTATGATTAGTTTGTTTACTTGAATTTTTTGATTTTTATGGAACTCTTTCTAATTCCTCTCCATAAAATATTTCCTCTAAAGAATTTAATTTATTCTATTTCCAACTATAAAAAATAGTATATATTTCCTGAGTCATGTTATTTTAAAACAGTAAGATTTTTTATTTGTGCTATTTTAACAACTTTTATTATATAATCTCATGTTATATCTCAATTTAATCTTATTAAAACCTCACTGTTTCTTTAGAAAGATAAGCATTTTATTTTGAGCTCTCAAACTCAAGTAATTCTAACTATATTACATAGTGAAAAAAAAATTTTTTTATACAAGCTGGGGTACAGACCAGAGGCATGGGGTGGCGAGAGGGCTCACCAGAGACAGAGTGGGGAGCAGAACAGGCAGATCAGAAATACACTGCTGAGGGGAGCAGTGGGCGAGGCAGGAGACGTCTGCCGCATCATGTGGGAATCTCCCCGTTTGGGCGTCGAACTGGTGTTGTGCGCTGCGGACAGCTCCACAGCACAGCACTCAACCGCTGCGCCACCAGGGAGGCCCCTATAGTGAAAATAATTAACACATTTTTAAAATCAAATTTTTATTTTTGTCATCTCTCATATCTCTGTAGAAGAGAATACTTCCTTAGTTGATTGATTTGAAACTTTGCTTTTCCTGGAAATATCTTCAAATAATGGAATAGGGAGGGACTCAGTGGACAATGTGCTTGTTTTAAGGCTACATGGTAAGACACTTTGAAGCTTGTATTTATGTCTGTCATACTTTCTAACTCTGTCAAGCGGAGAATATTCCCTGCAGAGTTGCTGCCTCCCCAAACTGGACCCGGGTAAGACATGTGCAGGAGAATCTGGCTGGTCTGCAACCTTCTTCATAAAGCAGAACTTTCGTTCCTAGTCCAAACACTGTGGGCAATATAAATAATGATGGAATATACAAATACATTTTGAAGTGATAAAACAAAGCAATATGGTAAAAATAGTTGATTGGCTGACACAGCAGTTCACTGAAAACATTATACACAAATAATTTTGGGGAAACATATTCTGGGTCCATATTTTAAATATCACATATATTCTGAAAAAATAACTTTATCAAGTAATGTGTTAAGCAGTGATCTTTACATAATAGTTCTTCATTAACAATGTGCAAATATTAAAATTTAT
Organism: Scalopus aquaticus; assembly: GCA_004024925.1. Classification (NCBI taxonomy): domain Eukaryota; kingdom Metazoa; phylum Chordata; class Mammalia; order Eulipotyphla; family Talpidae; genus Scalopus; species Scalopus aquaticus. The sequence goes on from PVIJ01000048.1 coordinate 96,651, forward strand.
GTCCAAAATTTTATGTAACAAGTTCTTGTTACAACCTTGTGCTTAGGACAGGTAGTAAAAATGTTTGGAATCATTAAAAAGCGCATTTAACTCTTAAAAACCATTAGATTTTAAATTTGTTGTAGCTACATATTTTAACACGTGAAGTTTTGTTGATAGCAGGTATATTTACAGAGAAAAGTAACTTGTTATGCTGGAGTTGTGTCATTCAGTAGCTTTTAATCAGGCAGAATGACTTCTTCCTTGAACATCGCATATTACAACACCCAACATAAGGGAAAGTGTCTTAATATTTTGGAAAAGTCTATGAGAACTTTGTCATTTAAAAATCTAGTACTTAACCCTGCAACAGCATAATCCATAACCCTAAACATCAGCTGTAATGAGTAACAGAGATCAGTGCTTCCAGCAAAAGAAGACTATGTCTAATTGCTATAAAAGTTTGTGGTTTGTATAACTGCCAACACTAAAGTCAAACATTATTTTGGAGTGAGGAGGCATTTGAGTGGCAGATATGTGTAAGAAAGATCAAAAAAATTAATCCACTTGGCAAACTCTACTTCTCAGATACTGAACTTCAATAAAACATTTTCTAACCATGGCAAAGATTTAAAATAAGATTTAGGATATTTTTATCTATGGTTCTGAAGGAACTGAAAGTCAACATGATATTGAAATACAGAGTTTAAGGAACAATTTGCACATTTTGATTAATAGTGATTTTCAATGTGTAAGTCCATAGTTATAAATGTAACATGCATTACTTTATCTTTTTACTATGCAGCTATAAATTAACTTTGACTGTTTTTCCATCACTTTTTTTAAGTGTGTTAATTTTTAATACGTTCTTTAATATCCTTTCTCTCTCGGTCTCTCATTTTCATGCTCTTTCTGATTATCTATAAATTACACTGGTCAACAGTGAGAGCGTTACTAACTTAAAACGGCCCCAATCTGTAATATCTCGGTGTGTGGAACATGAATATAATGCTGAAAATTATTTATTAGCTCTCATTTTGAACATATTTCATATAATTCATTTTATATGTTTCACCGTAGCAAATTTATCGAGTAGGACTGCAACACCATCCTAAATCAGCCTAGAATGATGTAATATTGCATCACATTGCATAATACCATCATGCACACATCTCCAGAGGTGATTGCATCATTTTCTGATGCAATGCAATACTACTGCCAGGCGGCTGCTGAAATAAGCTGACGCAAGCAGTGCACTAGATAAAGCCCTGTCGGAAAGGTTGAGCATTGAAAATATTTCAGACTTTGTGCGAGACAGTTGAAGCTACTGTTCCATAGAACTGTTCTTATTTTATCCAATTAGGCACAATAAGGAACAGTAATGCCTCGAAAGTGCATTAATAGCATGGACAATTTCTGATCTCTTTGTGGGGAAGTGACATTTGCCAACCAGAAGAAAAGTATCACTTCTCAAGTGAAGAAGGCTTATCATGTTTACTTGGGATGCAAGGTTGGTGACCAAGACAAGCCTTGGGCCCCGCATCTATGCTGTGCAGCATGTACAACACAGCTTTCACAGTGGTTCAATGGCAAAAGACCATCAGTGCCGTTTGCAGTCCCCATGATGTGGTGAGAGCCAAGCAACCACATAGAAGACTGTTACTTCTGCTTGGTTCCTCCTCTTTCCGGTGGAATAACGAAGCAAAAGAAGTCAAGAATAGTCTGCCCAAACATTCTGTCTGCACTGAGACCAGTTCCACATGGTGAGGGACTTCCCATTCCAGAACTTCCAGCAGAATATTCTCTAGATTGACCTGATAAGAACTAGAGTAAACCGACCTGTTCTCCTGTTCCATCAGCATGCAGTGATCCAGATTTTCACTGTGGTGCATCATCAGCCCCACACAGACTAACACAGGAAGAACTAAATGACCTGGTTTGTAATTTGGACTTATCCAAGAGCAAGGCAGAATTGCTAGGATCAAGACTCCAAAAATGAATCTTCTAGAAGAAGATGACACAATTACTTTTTATCAAAAGCACCACCAGCGGTTGGAGCCTTTCTTCAGAAAAGAAAGTACTCTGATATTCTGTTCCGATGTTGAGGGCCACATGAATTCCTTAGAAATCACTCAAGACCCACAAGAATGGAAACTATTTCTCAATTCTTCGAAACTGAGTCTTATGGCTGTACTTTTGCACAATGGAAACCGTCTTCCATTTATTCTATTCCTGAACAGCTGTACAAGAGGCGAGCGAAGATATCTAAGAAGTAGTCTATGACTTGATTTTTCATGGGTATTAACCGTAGGCCTATTACTATTGGCATGCATTTCGTGATGTAAACATCCATTTATTGAAGATTACAAGGAAAAACTAGAGCCAAAATTAGAATTTGACTGTCATTCGTGTCGCGCACATACAAATTGATAGGAAATGACTAATTTTATTTCAATAACATGACTTTTGTAAAAATTTGTTGACCAGTGCTATCTAATAACACACTTGTTGTAAAGTGACAGTCTAGGAGTAAGATGAGATAGTTTTGTGATCAATATAGTCCAGAGTATATGTGATTTGCTAGTATTTTCTACTAATTTCCACAATAATCATTTAATTATGATGAACATTTATTTGGCAGTTATTGAAAGTGTATCAAGTGTACTCTACCCATTGTCTTAGTAGTTGAGATAATGCTGTAAGCAAACCAAATGATTTAAATTCAGTAGGAAGAGAGATTGATAATAACAAACCCCCTTCTGTGTAATTTTGGTTGTAGTTTTATAAGAAAAGTAAAATCTAATCTGTTTTGTGGAATCTAGGAAGTTCTCAGTAAATGAGAAGCTGAGATATAAAGGGTGTTACAATTTTAAAAACCTGAAAAAAGATTGTAGTTGCAAAAAATAAATAATACTGATAAACTTCTGACATTAACACATATCTTTTCTAATCTCCAAAGATCTTTGAATTTCAGTCTTTCAAGTGCTGATTCTTCTATTTGGAATGCTCTTCCTGATACATTACCTGGCCGTCTCCTTAACACGCTGAATACCCATCGCATTACAACTGTCCATTTCTCTCTCACCCCCTGTCCACCAACAGTTATTTTTCTGCTCTCATCTTCTATCTGTGTGACTAATTTAGATAACTCACATAAGTAAAATTGTGCAGAATTTGTCTTCTATGACTGACTTATTTCATGTAGCCCAATGTCTACAAGGCTCTTTAAAGCTGTAGGTTATGACAGGATTTCTTTTCAAGGTTAAGTAATATTCCATTATATGTTCCTACCACATTGTCCTTATTCATTCACCTGTTGATGAATCTTTAGAGAGTTTCCACCTTTCAGATATTGCAAATAATGTGGCAGTGTATGTTGAAAATCATGTTTTCAACCCTTTTGGGTAAATGCCCAAAAGTAGAATTGTTTTCTATTTCTACAAAAATGTGTAATTGAGATTATGATAGGGATTGTATCCTGTCTATTAATCACACTGGGTAGTATGTGCATTTTAACAACATTAAATATTATTTTGAATATCATTAAATATTAGCTGTCATTATCTTGCAAGACATGAGCACATTTATGTGGGTCATTTTAAAATTCCTTAAGCGATATTTTTACTTTTCACTATGAAAGTCTTTTACCTCTTAGGTTAAGTTATTTCTAAATATTCTTTTCTTTTCATAGCATTGTGAGAAAGATTATTTTCTTAGTTTCCTTTTTCAGTTGGTCATTGTTAATGTATAGAAATGCAAATGGCTTTGCCGGTGTTTGGTTATCTTAAAAAGGAATGAATGTTAGTTATAATTCACATTTTGTTAAAAAAAATTCTAAATGAATATCATTTTAAGGACATCATTAGAATAATACTTTTCCGATTTACAATGTATAAATTATTAGAAGAACACAGCTATCTTCACTTGTTTTACAATTTACAAAAAATACTGTATTAAAACTTTATTTAAACTTTATTTATTCTATAAATAAATATATCCCATAACTTTTTACAGTGATCCTCTGTAACATCTTTATAACTTCCTGAAAATGTGGTCATGGAATATGACATTTACCTGAGGGCAGTGGTTCTATTCCATTTTATTGCTACAGCTTAGGTGTCAGAAGGTGAATATGAGAGTCATAAAACATTTCTCATCCAAAAAGGAAGGTCAAATTTATGGGCCAATGTAAATCCTCAATCAATTGGAAATACACTTCTTTTATATAGGCCATTTTTTTTTTTTTTGGTAACTCAGATAGAAAAATAAGACTATGGTAAAAGATCAAAAAATACTTGTTGAAGTTCAAGTACTTTAAAATATAACTTGTGATTTAATAGTAAAGAACACATATTATCAATAACATGTTTATATTTTTTAATCAGTTTACCCAATTTTCTTAATTTTTGATAGTGCATGTCGTTATAGCTGTTCATTTTCAATGTTTCAAATTATTGAAATATTAAATCACTTAGCTCTATTACCTCTTTAAATTCCAGTAGAATTTGTGATATGCCAAATAGTATTGAGTTATTGCTTCAAATATTATGAAATTGAATTAGAAATTGTTTTGCAGATCAAAATGGAACTTAACTTTGCTATCATAAAAATTACGGAGTAACAGACAGTGTATTGTAAGGTATTGTGACAATTAAAATTGAACTACACTGTCCTCATATTTTCATCTAATTTAATGTACAAAATATTTATAATTTCTATCCAGTGTGTCACAAACACATTTAAAAAATACATCTTTGAATTTTATGACAATGTATTATAATATATCTTGGCTTGTTATTATACCCATATATATATATTTTTTATTTTCCCTTTGTTTAGAATAAAATAAATATTATTGACATAGGAAAGAAGATTAATAAGGGGATATTTTTTCCTGGATAAAAACCCAAGTTTCATAAAGGTAGTATATATGCTTTAAAAAGTGTATGTTGTTTTCTAAATACATAGAGTATTTAAAAATACCATTTTCTAAAACATCCCATTTCTTTCTTGGAAAGAAAACTAGCTAAAATATGATAGCAAATATTTTCAAGATAATTTTGCAATGTAGTACAAATTGTAGGGTTTGGGGGAGACTTGAAATCTGACAAGTTCTTGGAGTTGAAGAAAAATAGCAAACCAAACATAATCCCTGCAGCCTCAAAACCTCACTCATTCTCTGAAATGCCAGAAACACTATTTATTTCTCCCCTTTTTTCCTTATTGCACAATGTCCCCAGATGATGTTGTGTGTGGTATAAATTAGACAGACAGTTTATTGAATCTACTTTTAGTCCATCTTCTATAACACACAAGGCATCACTTTCAAGGTGTCACTTCAGAGGAATAAAGGCAGACTAGAGCAATATTTTAAGTCTGACTGGGTAAAATATGGTTTGGAAAACTGCAAGCACAATATTATTGGGATACCTCAGCAAGATGTGGAGCATATTGGATGCAATTTTAACTTTGATTATTGAGTCAGTTTCTGGTATTTGCATAAAATCATGTGCAGTAAATACATATCACTCATGAAAAAATAATCGGGGCTTCAACATAAATTTATTCCATCCAGTTTATGGGTTGCCCTCATGACCATCATTATGTCCAAATCAGGATACATGCAGATTTGAATTTTTGCGGTATCACAGAATCAGACGAAATGGATAAAAATGAAATAGAATAACATATTAATCTTGGAAATTTTTATGATTACTACAAGTCAGGCTCCATACAGTTTGCATTTAGGAGAAAGTAGTTTTAAAATTATCCTTCAAAGGAATGGACTGAAAAACTTGCATATTCAGTCAGAACAGGTAATACTTCCTTAAAAGCAGAGATTGTAGGAAGAATGAATGACTGACTAAATTCTTAAAAAAAGCACCGGGGGTTATATAACAGTGGTTCTAATGTTTAAGATACTCAGATAAGTGAAAAAAAAAAAAGAGGTTATCTTTAATAAATAGAATTGCATTTTGAGACTATGCAACTCCTTGTATTTCAGCTTGGATTTCCTTTCAGAAAAACTGAGATCAGTGTAAGGAATATGAAATAAGGAGCAGTGAGATCTGGAGTTGACAGGGTACGACCTCTCTTCTTAACAACTAATTAGGCATCCAACCGTGGACAGAAATAACCTTGCGGGAGTTGTAGAATCCAGAAACACAAAGATAAAAATCATTTTAAAAGACTAGAAAGAATCTTGCACACTTGTGCACATGTTAAAAGACAGACCTCAGCTTGGATTTTCAAACCAGCAACTGCATAGAAACTCCCAAATATTCAGGGCTGTAGTCAGAGAGAAGCTAGAGTGTTGGACAGAAACACTTTGAGGAGAGAGACTTTATAGAAGTTAGGATTTCACTATAGGAAATTATAATACTCTTTTGGAGAAAAGAAAAAAAAAGAGAAGTTTGGATACATTGGAAATGGTAAGAGGAACTTTGCTGGTGGGCACCTTCCTGATAAAACACTGTGAGATAAGACTAGCAGTCAGTTTTGAAACTTATTTTGAGTTAATTTGATACTTACTGAATATAGCTTACATTCCATACTTAGTATTTACCTTGGGAGATTAACTAGATGCTCTTCCAGATTTAAAATTGCTCATGGTCTAGTCATGGAAAATAAACTGCCCCCATATAAATAGCTAAGTGTATTATGGGAACATAGGTTTCATTTATTTTTGTTTTTTAGTGCAAATTATCTTTTACAGAGTTACTTGGCATAGAGAGGTAAGTATATTATTTGCCCAAATAAAACCTCCAAAATTATTTATCCCTTCCTGGGCAAATGTCCATTCAGACAAGGTCAGCTTGGAGCATGACCACTGGGTCCAAAAAGCTTGTATAAAGTCTAAGTTACCTTCTGGTGGGGAACCACAGGAAAGGCATTTAGGCAGATCTTAGAAAGCAGGGACCAAAAATAAGAGAAAGAGAGAAAATATAAAATCAAAGTACAAATAAAGGTAATGACTACTTTGTCTCCTCATATGCCTCTCAGCCATATCCCTCTTTCAGTCTCTTCCAAGTGTCTCAACGTGTCCCTCCTCCATGTATCTCCTACAATTCTCCTTCTCAGATATACCAGGAAGCAAGACAGGCCACAGAAGCAAGAGGAACCTGAGCCCACACTTTTTTGGTTAATAAGCCAAACATAGTAGTTTCTTAATTACACCCCTAATTCCCAGTGACCCTCCTACCCCACCATTCAGGAAGTCCAGTTCATGGCCTGCCAGAAGCTGTAGTCCTCAGCTCACGAGATCTCTTCAGCATGCAGATGGCGTGGAGTCCATAAAATCATCAGTTTGTACATTGATTCAAGGTGTGCTTCATGGGCTAAGAATTGGGAGCAAAGATTTCAATATGTTTTATGAGTATTGGAAGAATCAGACAAACTTCTTCTTAAAATATGGAAGCTGAACTGAAAGATGAATATAAATGACTAAATTAAGAGAAAAAATATATAGACAGTAAAGACTAACATGAAGAAAATAGAATGTCATACTACTGAAAACTTGAAGTAGCTTGGCGGTGATATGATATGCGCTATGCACCAAATGACAAAAAGTGGGGCTCTATAGGAGATATATGACCCTATTAAGAAAGTCTGTGCGTGAATTGGTGGTGTGTGTGTGTGTCATAGGCAAATATGTGTGTTCATGTAAATGTTGCTAGTTTATAATTTCTAGGTCTCAGGTGTGTACAAAAGGATTATTCTTTAATTCATACATTATTTTATCATTGACAATGCTTGGTTCATTGGCTATTGTGTACATGTTAGTACATATATACTTATTTGTAGGAATATGAATCTGTATATACTGTTAGCTCATCATGAAAAATAATGACTGGGGGCTTCCCTGGTGGTGCAGCGGTTAAGCGCTGCGCTGTGGAGCTGTCGGCAGCAGCGACGCGAGTTCGACGCCCAGCCTGGGAGAATCCCACATGGCGCGGCAGACCTCTCCTGCCTCGCCCGCTGCTCCTCTCAACAGTGTGTTCCCATCAATCTGCCTGTTCTGCTCCCCTCTCTGTCTCTGGTGAACCCTCTCGCCACCCCACTCCTCTGGCCTGTACCCCAGCTTAAATTAATAAATCTTAAAAAAAAAATAATGACTGATTTCCTCCTATAACTTAATACCATACTCAGTTCTCCTAACTGCCATAACCCAATATAGCCAGTTTCTTAATTCCATCCTAATTATTTTTGCTAAAAATTTAGTTTGATCCATTTTGAGGCACTTCTGTAAGTACTATATATTATCTCAGATGTTTTGACCTTATGACCTTATGTAGTGCCATACTTTATATAGACTTTGAGATTTTTAAATCAAATGTTATTAATAGGATTCATCTCAGTTATAATAAATACCTGTAGGTCATTTACTCAGAGCTCTGCATAATAATCCATTGTTTGAATATACCATTCTTTATTCTCATTTTGATGGGCATATTTTTGCTATTATAATAATGCTATTAATATTTTTGAATAATATCCTAGAATATATTTGTATTTTTTTGTATGTACTTAAAGGTGAAAATCATGGATATTAAGAGAGAGTAATGTCCTTTACTCTAGGCCATTAAACCCCCTCCCATCTTTGTCCCATCCTTGTCCCATCCCCCACCCTCCCATACTAGTAGGCTCAGTTCTTCAGACATATTTCAAAGATCTGTTTTGGTTTAGTTTTGCCTACTGTGTTCCTTTGTTGTTGTTTTTTGTCTTTCTCCTTCTGATTTATTTCACTTAATATAATCCCTGTCAGTTCTATCCATGTTGTTGCAAGCAAGAGTTTGTCTTTTATATAACAGAGTAGCTATAGTAGTATTCCACTGTGCATATATGCCACATCTCTTTAATCCACTGCTCTATCAGTGGGCATTAAGATTGTTTCCGTAACTTGGTTATTGTAAATGGTGTTACAGTGGATTATGGGTGCTTTGATGGTGTGCATGGTGACATCCATATTCCCCTAAATCATGTACAGCGTTGTAAACCACTGTAACCTCAATAAAAGTGACCATATAATATCAAATTGATTTTTAAATTTATACAAAAATTTATACAAAACAGCCATATACAATATCTGCAAATTTCCAACAATTTGTAGGATATTGCAATGAATTGCATTTTTTCAAGCACATGGTGTTATAATAATTTTGATTTCTGCTATTTGAAAATATATAAAATTGAATCTCATTCTGGCTTTAATACACATTTCCCTGATCATAAATATGACTGAACACCTCTTTATTTCTTCACTAGGATATCCATTGCCTCTTCTATAATGTCTCATGTAATTTTTATTTTTTATATTAGATTGTCATTTTCATACTGATTTGGACATATGAGTGAATCCTTGGATTGTAAATTTGATTTGCTACTTTATATTTATTACTAAGTTACCATGTTGAATATATATCTTTCCTACTTGATACTTATTCACAGAATAAATACATAAATTATTTATTTTTATATTTTTGTTATTTTAAATTTATTTTTTATTGAGGTAACATTGGTTTACAACACTATACATGATTTAGTAGAATAAGTTTACACCTGCTCACACCATACCCACCATCAGAAGTGCCCATGATCTTTATCATAGAACTTTGGGCTCCATCCCCTTTGCTCTCACTCCCATCCTCATTTCCCTCTGGTAGCATCACTTCTGTAGTCATATTTTTAAGGTGTGTTTTGGTTCAATTTTGACCATTCTATTGTTCGATTTCCTATATTCCACATGAGTAAAACAGTCCAGTATTTGTCTTTCCCCTTGAGAACTTATTTCATTTGGCATAATCCTCTCGAGATCTATTCATGTTGTAGCAAGTAACAATAATAGCAACTTTCAATGATATTCTTGAGGAAGCAGAAAGATACCTGGTCCAGTAAACTAGAAAAGTGTGCTCTTTATAAACTGTGTAGATACTCATCTAGGTTCTTCAATGACCACTGAGGAAATCTCTGAATTCAACTCACTGTATAATAATAGTCCAGATGATGTATTTTGTATGTAGAATAATAAAACATGTTTTAAATATTATAAATGAAATATACTTTATTTCTAAAAATGCATATGTGGTGCTGAATTTTGAAGGTATATTATTTTCCTTTAGTATTTAAAATATATAGAATTAAGCAGGAGTTCTAGAAGGACCAATTAATTTTTATTATAATTCTTTTAATTTTGCTTAATCAGTACATCCAAAAATGTCTAATGGATGGTACTCATTGGATGTCTGTGTTAAGTGAATGTTAAAATCAGAAGTAACTACAATATGGCCAAACCTTACCTTATTGTGCAATTATCTGGTTAAAAGCAGCTCTTGCTTTATGTTCTTAGTATTTGAGATATATGTACACACATCAGATATGTTGATGAACATATATGAAAATTTAAAATAATCATAATGCTATAATAGAGCCAGTCACAGAATTTTTTTTTCAGGAAAGTGTATATGAATGTACTATATCCTCTTTGTACATTGATAGTCTTTGTTTGAACCATTGTTTTACAAATGTCAACTATCCATATAAAAATATTCCTGGAAAAATGATGTCATTGGATTACAGTATTGAGTTTGCTGGAATACAAAGGAATTTTTCATTTAGTCCTTTGTCCCTGTATATCTTCCAGGAAAAAAAAGAAACAATCTAGAATAATTAGCAAATCAAACTTGAGGGTTACTCCAGTTCAATTATCTTTTTTAATAGTGTGGAACAATGATTCCTGTTATATCTTTCTCATGATAGAGATAACAGAAAAGAAAATTGAACATGACAATTCCACTTTTGTGACAATTACTAAGTGAGAAAATGTTGCATATAAAACATGTAATTCTCCTTATTAGAAATTTGAGTCTGATTCATTAATGCTGGTTTCTTTTCTGAAGTATACTTTAAGTGATCTCCAATATGAAATCAAAGAATCTTGCAATTGAATTCCTAGTGCTTATATTTGTGAACTAAAATATTGCAAAATATAATAATCAAAAATCTATATCCATAAGTACATATATAATTATTGGTATTATGAGAAAAATGGCAATTGAAATAAAATATATGAATTTTTCCATAATGAATAAAGAAAAAAATATACCTTTCAGTTAATTGTTTCATTGATAATTAGTTTTATAAAACTGTCAGAGATTGAAGAAATTTAAAAGACAACACACCAGTGAATGCATTACATTTAATCAAGATTATTTAAAGATTCAAGCTTCTAAAATATTTGAGAAAGATTATATAAAAAGGCACAAAAGAGAAAGTGAAAATTTTCCATTTGTCTCAGTCAAGTTATATTTAGAAGACTTAATTTCCTGGAAATTAAGTAAGTAAAAGAGGGATAAAGTTTTTTATGAATTATATCGGGCATATGAAATTAGATCACATTTATTAAAGTGTTTTAGTGATTTTGAAAAAATATATCTACATTATTCAAGATGAAGTATTGGTAGTCTATGGAACAGAGGCACATAAATTAGAAAAAGAAAACATTTTATTGCATTTGAAATTGTTTTTTTTTTTTCTAGACTTAAAAAATGTATTTTATTCCTATTAATGGTACTTCTCTACATTTTTCTATTTTTTTCTAATGTTCCTCCTCTTTTACCAATGAATATTAAAGAGTTATTTTATGTGTATTGAGGAAAACCTTGTTCCTTATAAATTAAAAAAAAAAAAACAACTTGTGTTCAATTTGTTTCAAGAATATTGTTGGCATTTTGATGACAATTTGTGTTGAATGTATGTGTTGCTTTAGGCAGAATGGTCTTTTGATAATAATGATTTTCCCCATCCATGAGTATGGGATATTCTTTAATCCCTATATCACTGAGCCCTTTATTATCTTGTAGTTCTTACTGTATTGGTTATTTGCTTCCTAAGTTAGATTAATTCCTAGGTATTTTAGTCTTTTTGAGGCAATCATAAATAGTTATTTTCTCTGTTTCCTTTTCTTGCCATTCAATTACTTGTACATAATGCTATGGATTTTTTAATGTTGGCTTTTTAATCTACCACTTTGCTGTATTCATCTTCTGTTTCTCATAGATTTGTAGTGAAGTCTTTTGGATTTCCTATCAGTTCTTTTTCAGGATGCTACTGATCATTAATCAGTCTAGCTAGTCAGTGATTTGGAAGGATTTCTAATTTCCCAGTGCTGATAGAAATCCCACAGTCCTATTTCTTCCATGTTGTTTTATGTCTCCAGTGAATTTTACCTTACAGTGTGCTTAGAGTGTCAGAAAGAACAAAGAGATTAGACTTTAACAGTTAAGTGATTGTATAAACATGTTTGGTCTCTGCTGAAAATTTTGTATATAAGAAATATCAAGGCTTCCTAAGAGTTATGCATGACCATATTAGGTTAAATAAGTGTGTAGTATCTATCTAAAATCTAATAATCATCCAGCAAATAACTAAGATATTCTTCCCATAAATAGTGAGCTTTCTCTGTTACATATCTCATGGAACAGTGCTCTTTCTATATATAGTCATAAGGATAGATGATTTATGAACTTAGTAGTTGACATCAGAATTCCTTTTAGAAATTGAAATTCTCTAGGAATATCTCATGAGCTTAACCTGTTGTCAGCAGTTCCACTGAGATATCAGTGTTTTTATTCATGGAAATTTAGGAATGAAGTTTTTTCATGATAGGAGAAAGAAAAAGAAAAGAGAAATTGATGAGTGTATGATATGAAACAAAGGGCAAAAACTGCATATGTGTTTCACAAAAACGGTGTATGGGAAGTGATCTGGGATGGCCATGGGGTGAAAAATCTGAAGTGTGTCTTAAGAACCATAATATCTACTGCATTTGCATGGATGTGATCAACAGTTATCTATATAGTCACAAATATTGGATTGATTTGTTTTGTTCACAAAGAGCTTTGTAACAATTTTAGATTTGTTTTAATCTGTCTTTCCAGATATTGAAGAATTAGATGTTGAATTTCTTTAACTTCTTCTTTGGTGCATCAGGTGCCAAAGCATGAGTACAGATATGGGACAGTTCACTTTCGTGTCTGTTTGTTTATTATTTTAACTCTAGCAACTATCACACTGTCTAGTACATTGTAGGATTTAAATTCAATGAATATTGAATGCTGTCAGTAATTTTTGTGGAGTCGTCAAGATCTTATCTGTCATGTATTCTGGAATATAATTTTATTTAAAGACTTACAGTACAAAAAAATGAACAAAATGTAAGTCAATTTCTCATATTTAAAATGAGAACTCTCCTGGTAGTCATGGAGTAAGATTTATTGATCATTATGGCTCCAACACATAATTTTGTTTATGATGTTAGTGGACTCTCTATCAACATTAGTTTATTCAAATGAACTAAAGGAAAATATGTGATCATTTCCACCCAGTAGCCTCCGACTTTTCTTCTGTTTCTCATCACTGGGGAGATAGTTACTGTCCTATAATTACTATTGCTCAGTGTATTACAATCCATAAAGGAACATTTAAATTGAGTATAACATTTGTGATTTATATATATTTAAAAATTAATCTATGCATTAGAATTGTCATTTAAGTTATGTGGTTAACAAAAATTTATGAATGGACAGGAAATTTCATAAACAATGGTGAATTAATTTTTTTTCTAACTCAGTATTGTTTATTGGAAATGGAAGAAATAATTGCTCTCACAAATTTATAACATTAAGTAACAGTCACTACTGCAAATGGCATAATGCTAAACATCAAAAAAAAATTCTTAATTATTAACAGTGTTTCTCTGCAGATATGCCCAAGACTTCTTTACATCCCCCAAATGAATTATCTGCAGACAGAAAAAGAGGATGTTTTCAATAAATTAATGTATTAAACTAGTTCTTTCAAGATTTATTTCTGAGGCTCAATATTTTTCTCATATGTAAAATCCCAGCTCAGATAAATAAGATGACTTCCATCTATTTATCTAAGATTTATGTTTAAGCCAGTTTTACATGAAATCTTTAGGAGTCTGCTTGCCAAGTAAAAGGTGATTTGCAATTTGAGTGAAAATCATAAAATATAACAAATTTAGATACCTATTATGTAAAATAGAAATCTATTATTAAATTTCCTCAACTTAAAAATCACAAAATATCTTAAAGAGGGCCCTCCCTGGTGGCGCAGCGGTTGAGCACTGCGCTGTGGAGCTGTCCACAGCTCGCGATGTGAGTTCGACGCCCGGCCGGGAAGAATCCCACATGGTGCGGCAGACCTCTCCTGCCTCGCCCGCTGCTCCCCTCAGCAGTGTATTTCTGATCTGCCTGTTCTGCTCCCCTCTCTGTCTCTGGTGAACCCTCTCGCCACCCCACGCCTCTGGCCTGTACCCCAGCTTCTATGTATAAATAAATAAATCTTAAAAAAAATATCTTAAAGAAAATAAACCAGTTAAACAATTTTACCTCATTTTCTGAACTTGTGAGAAATATCAAAAGCCTGTTTTTGGTTTTGTTTAATTGTACACACTTTCATTTCAACATTATATTTAAGAAAAGTCTAAATCAGCATTTGTTGTTGCCTGTTTTTTTAATGTGCGCCATTCTCACTGGCGTGAGATGGTATCTCATTGTGGTTTTGATTTGCATTTCCCTGATTATAAGTGATGTTGAACATTTTTTCATATTGCTGTTGGCCATTTGCTTTTCTTCCTTGGAGAAGTGTCTTTTTAGCTCTTTTGCCCATTTTTTGACTGGATTGTTGACTTTGTTTCTGTTGAGTTGTGTGAGCTCCTTGTAGATTTTAGTTATCAGTCCTTTATCGTTGTGTTGTGTGCAAAGATTTTCTCCCAATTAGTAGGGTGTCTGTTTGTTTTGATTATTGTGTCTTTTGCTGTACAAAAGCTTTTTAGTTTGATGTAGTCCTTCTGTTATCTTTTCCTTGACCTCCTTTGCTTTTGGGGATGTGTCTTTAAAGATTTTGCTGAGATGTATGTCATGTAGAGTTTTGCCTATATTTTCTTCTATAAATTTTATGGTATATCGAATGGTCTCACTTATAATAGGAATATAGGGGAACCAAATACGAGAGTGTCAACCAGCGAGAGAGGGGGAAAATTGGGGCTCAGCACGGGGGAGAGGGGAGCACAGGGGACTGTGATGATGGTTCACAGGTGAATTGGTGGTGGGGAACCTACGGGGAATATACAGTAATGTAAAAGACACACACACACACACAAAAAAAAGTCTAAATCAAGTCAGGATAGTTTTTTATGAAGAATCAGACACACGTATTTTAGGCTTTACAGACCATATGGTTTCTGTTGCAACTACTCAACTGTTTTGATACCATGAAAGCAACCAGAGAATGATAAGTAAATGAGTGTGGCTTTGCTCTAGTAGGTGTGGTGTGGTATAACATGTATCTGGAGAGGTGTAAACCTATACTGCTAAACTGAATACAGTATTGTAAGCAAAAATTACCTCACTAAAAAAAAAATGCAATTAAAAAAATACTACAAATGTGGTCACCAGTTTCACCCACAAGTTGGAGTATGTCAACTCCTGGCCTAGGAGGATACCAACGACATGTGGTTAGTTTAAATAATCTGAGCTTGCTGTTTGACTTTGGTGGCAAGAAAAACACAAAATCGATAGGACAATTTACTGTGGCTGTATGAAATACTATTGTATTTCAATTGACCTCTCTTACGACTTGGGTGAATTAAATATATAGGGAAACTGTGCTTCTCAAAGGTTTTTTATATTTCTCAGCAATAGTAAAGGTCTTTTAAAGAATGTTTTACCATCACAATCATGCTTTTGGCCTTTTTTTGCATAATACTTGCCCTCAATCTTACTGAGGTTAGATTTTCAAACACAGTATAATACAGATTATTATCTACAGAAAAGATCTTGAAAATCCTTTCCAATAAAATTTCACTGAAGAAAACCCATTTCATCAGATACTGATGATAACTACTTGGGAATAAACGGAAAAAAAATGGGGGCGGGGGCTGGAAATGGAATATTTATCTGAGACCTTAGTCTATGTTATTCTAGTTCAGAAAATAGTTCTTGAAATTCTTAGAAAATATTTAATGAACAAATATTGTTTAATATAAACATTATTGAGCCCTATTAAGTTTTCATTTAAGGAAATGCCATTTAATGGCATTAAATATTTAGTTTTGGCAAAATCAACATCATAAAAAGGGCTGAGACTCTCCATTAATCATGTATATATTTTCACTGAGACATGACTATTCTAATTTAACTATTAGAAATTAACTATGAGATAATGGCTTTTTTGAGAGAAAATTCACAACATTCAACATTCACATTAACCCATTTCATTCAATAATCTTTGTATGTTAGAGGAACATAGTTTGCCATGGTTTTGCTATAGGATCAAATACATCACAATTTTTTCACTTCTTTTTGAGTCACTAATAATGTATGCATTTCCATTTTGATCATACACTCATGCATTATAGCAGATAATTCTTAATTCCAAAATATCCAGTCATTTATGTTTGGATCATATATTTCTTTGCAATACAAATCTTCTAAGTGGCCATCCAGTCCACCTACCACATAGAAATAGTTCCTAAATATGTCATTTAAAATTGGGCTCTTGATGTTCTCATGCAGCAAAGGACTGGTTATTGTGGACTATACAGTTCAACTATTTGAAGACAGTCCTCTCTGTATAGCTACCTGCATTCATGAATTCATCATTTTTCTCTACTGTCCCCAGGCTAGATTATGCATACTGCATAGGAGATATGGTTCTATTAGTGCATCTGGTCACAAGTCAAAGCTTAATGCTTTTTTTTTTTTAAAGATTTATTTATTTATGTATACAGACTAGAGGTGTGGGGCGGTGAGAGGGTTAACCAGAGACAGAGTGGGGAGCAGAACAGGCAGAGCGACGGAAATACACTGCTGAGGGGAGCAGTGGGCAAGGCAGGAGAGGTCTGATGCGCCGTGTGGGAATCTCCCCGGCTAGGCATTGAACTCGCGTCGCCCCTGCGGACAGTACCACAGCGCAGCTCCTAACTGCTGCACCACCAGGAAGGTCCCAAAGCTTAAAGCTTTAATTAATTTTGGAGTGCTGTTGGTGATCTCTGTGGGCTGCATTGTTGTGATGGGAAATTAGACAGTATATATCATCCAGCACAGCCAGACCCAAGTAAGTGTTCTTTGAAGTCTTTTCTAAAGCAATGATTTTCTACTCATGCTTAGGGCATGGTATCGTAGCATCTGGAGAGGAGACATGTCCAATGGAACGGCTGTACTTATCTGTTGATGGCCATTCCATGTGGTGGCTGCTTCTGTGCAAAATAAATGTGTTCATAATACTGCACTAACTTAGCCTGTCCATTTAATAGGTTCCCATCAAGCAGTTTTGACCAGCTAAGTAATACAGGGTTTGAACCTCTTCAGTCAGCTTTTCCAGATTGCCTCCATTCTTCCAGAGGCTCAACAATACTTTGCCATTGCTAGGCAAGTAAACATCATCTTCAAGGCTAATTTTAGCCTTGGAAGTTTAAGGCACTCCCTTTTCTGAAATTTGTAACAAATGTCCCTGAGTATAAACATTAGCCTTGTTCAAAAAATGGAATATTTGTTGGAATAGAAATCTCACACACAACTTATTCAATTTTGGTATTAGGTGAGATTGGTAGTACCTGTTATATATTGTAAATAATTTCCAGAGACTCCATCTTCAGTCATTTTTCCTTGAAGAATAAACATATTTTACTGATTTCTTGTCAGTTTTCAACTGAACACTACAGACATAATTCAACAAGACTTCAACAGCTTCTGGATTAGGATCATCAAATTTAACACAAGAAAATCCATGAGGATCATACTCACTCTAACAATTTCAAATAAATAGGGACAGCAGCAAGCCACAGCTACTTGGAGAGCTAACATCTCATGGCCACAAAGCTGAAGTTCAATATCACAAAACTGGCCACTTTTCCTAAGAGCATTTAATTTGGCAACAGAAAATGAAATTTTCATTTTTCAAAGATTAAATACCTGTTCAAACATTTTTATTGATTATACTTGTTACTATATTGGTGAGAAATATATTTTGGGAGCATCTTAAATAACCCAAAGACCAGTGCTGTTAAAATTCAGCACTTGATAGAGGTATGAATATAGGTGGTTGAAGAAAAGGTTGAGGTTTCTTAAGCTCTAATGGTGATTCCAAAACTATTTACCTTGAAAATGACATGATCAAGTCCTTAAATATTATATATATCCCAGATAGGTGTCTATATAATATATATAAATATATATATAATATAGATATGTATCTATACAATATATATGTAATTAATTACATACTGTAGTAATATATAGATATTAAAAATTTTAAATAAAAAAGACTTTTTGCCATGAAAATTTCATATAAAAATTAATTCCATTTCTCATTTTTCTCCATCATCTAAGCCTAGTCTTTCACCAACACATTGACTAATTTACAATATTAATGTCTAGGAAAACAAAACAAACAAAAGCAAACACTCCTAATCTCCCATTTCTTAATATTTGTTAAATAAATATATAACAAAACTTCTGGTTAGTCAGCATCATCAACTGAATAATAATTGTATATTGACAAATATGCAACATCTCCTGAAAAGAATTAAATAAAAGTGTCTAGTCTTTGGCACTTATTGAAAATAGTGAGTCACGAGTGTTCACTGTGGGAGACCTCACTGATCTGGGAAAATTTTGATCTAGTAACACCACTTCCATTTCAAAAGACAAAACAATGTGTCCATGGTCGTTTCATTAAATCGTGGGATTTCTTATACCACAGAACAGTCAAACGTATGTAAAGCTCATGAAGTTAAATAAGTACTAGAATTTAATGTGTAATATGTTTGTCATTCTTTTATTTGCAATTTGATATATTAACTAAATGGCACTACTAATCAAACCCTAACATGCCACTTCTATGCTCCTCCCCATTTTCCTTTCACTCCTCCTCGTCCCCTCCTGTTTCACAGCAATTCTAGCTTCCATGTAATTGGGCCTTTTTTCTTGTTAAGCTTCCAAAGACCCAAAGGCCCAAGACCTCCCTGGGCCTCTCTTGTGACAAATGGCAATTCCCCAAATCAGAATTGCAGGCTTGAAATGTCCAAAACATCTAGATATTCAGCTTTTTTTTTTTTAAATCTCTCTCTCTCTCTCTGTGTATCCCCATTCTAAATTTCAGTATTCCAACATTTCCTTACAATTGTCCTGACTTTGATATAAATCTGTGCTCTAACCTGAGAATTCAGACTTATTTTTGACCTTTTGTCACTCAACAATTAGTTAACGCTTAACAATTAGTGGTGTGTCTCACTTTCAGCTTGCCTTTCCCTCCAGCTTTAGGAGAGTGTCCTTTCAGTGTTGCCCCTGAATTCCTATGGCTCTTACACTTTGCTTTCATTTACTTCTTAATTGATCTGTGCTGTTACTTTATCTCTTAAGTGTATCACTGTTGTCTATCAACAACCACCCCATTCCACATTCCTTGTAGTTCCTGTTTTCTTTGTATCCCTCAAAGACCAGGGATAAGGAACAAGCTGAGTATCTAGTAGAGGATGGTGTGTGTCTATAATCTATCACACGCCTCCCTAGGTGAAAATTGCACTGATACAAATAATAGGACTCTCAGTTCTATTTTACCACTGCCAGTGAAGTGATCCTCTTTGCAATCCAGCTGGATAATGACTCACTTCCAGATCAGTGGTATCCTTCAAGTTGGTTCCTCGGAGTATGCCAGATAATGATTGTCTCAGACCAGATTCTTCAGCGGTAGAGAGTTTTGGGGGTTATCGTGAAGTAGCTAGGGAGTGGAAGCACGACAGTGGGACTAAGCTAACTAAAAACACCTTCTCGAGAAACTATCATCACTCCAGTTGCAGAGAGAGGTTTCAACAAAGTCCTTTCACAATTTAAGACAAAGGAGGGACTTTCACCCTATCGGTCAGACATTGGACATTGACTTCTTACACATGGACAGGCTGCTTCATGTCTTAGAGTAGGGTATCCCAGTGAGACTGAGAATGAGTGTGTGGAAAAGGGACAACTATAAGGCCTGAGAGACAACATGACATCTGAGGGATGCAATCACAGACTACACAACATACATTGAAGCCTTTATTTCTAAAAATATTTACCCATTGGATACTTAATGAGAAAAATCATCTCACCTGTGCGGCCCCCAGGGCTAGAAGGTGCTGCAGTGGCTTTCAAAGGGGTGGGCTTGAACACTGCTGGCAAGATAATCTCCAGAAATTCTGGACAACTGGGGGGATTGGCTTCTGGGTATCTACCACATCACCACTGATAGGAATGATTTCTGGAGGTACTTGTTCCTCAGACTAGGACTTTTTGCTGCTAGACATTTGGCTGGCCAGGAATTTGAGTAACATTGACCTACTGGCACCTCAACCAGGGGTGTAGCAAGTGTGTCTACATGGAACCCCGTGGTGTGTTCCAACCTTCCAAAAACAGCCTCACAAAACAAAAAAACAAGCAACCCAGATGATCTGAATAGACATATCTCCAAAGAAGACATACAAATAGCCAGTAGACGATTTGTAAAATGTTCATCGATTTGAGAAATATAAATCAAAGCTACAATGAGATATTAACTTGAATTTATTTGAATTGTTAGTACTGAAAGTAAAAGATAGTTATTTTTGGTATATTACCCCCAAATAACAAACATGCTAGGAAGGTGACAAATTGACCCTGGTCTGTCCTCATGTACTTTCCAGCTTTATGATTGTGTATAGGTTATTGACTAAGCAAAAATTCTAGTCCAGTTATTTTTGCCAGTCACTAGACACCTAATTTTTTTAATCTTTTTTTTTTTTTACTTTAAATGTTTTAGTTTAAATTATAATTTTTCCACTTCTGGCTTCAGATGTAGAAGATCACATACTACAAGATTCCTCTAATATGATATATCCAGCACAGACTAAATAATGGGGCTATGAGAATGAGAGCAAAAAAGGGCAAGGCTATGAGAATGGAACAATTGATTTTTCCATAGAATGTTTCTTTAGGGTGAGGAAAAAGTTTAAAACTAAAGTGAGGTTGGAGCTGTACACTACTGTAAATGAACACGACATCACTCAATTTTACATTTTCTAACTTTGATGTGAATATACTTTCATTAGAAAGTTACATCAAAGTTTTTTTTTATTATGTATTTTTAAAATAGTCAACTTATATAAAACCAGTTTTCAAAGCTATTTTTGAAAGGTGAAGATCTTTAACATCTTTTTAAATTCCAATATTCATATTGTTAAAAAAACTCAAAATTTATTCTCCTAACAGAAATATTGTTTTATGTGATTTTGGCATTGTGAATTTAATCATGGTTTTAACATACCATTCCCTGTAAAATGCAATTCTACTCTTTTCCCAAAGAGAATATTCTTGTTTATTTTTTGACTTGCCTACTTGCTGTCAATTGGAAAAATCCTGTCACTCAATTTCCAGAATTCTAATCCTTTCTTTGACTTTCCCGTCTTCTTAAAATTATGCTGTATAAATACTCATCCTTTCCTGTCATTTATATCTTAACATCTCTAGCTCTAAATTCATCTAGGGACTCCTCTTTGCCATATATGTTATTTTAAAGTCAAATTTCAGTATTTTGGGTAAATATGATATATTTTGACAGAAGCTTTCATTCAAGAGTACAAAAAAGCTCAAACGCATAAGCAGAGTTATACATAATACAACAGTTTATTTTAGAAAGATCTCTGAGTTCATCGAGCAATGTGTCAATGATTTTATTCAGTACTAATCTGTACCTAATTTATGTAATTCATGATCCCGAACTAACCAACATAATAGTTACAGACTACAAAGCACAAACTAGCTGGGATAGGTACAATTTTTTTAAACCAAGAAAGGAACTTAAAATGTTACAAAACAATTACAGAAAAATAATTATTTTTTTAGATGTTTGATTTATGAACTTGTATTATGCTAAATGTATTTTTTCCCAAAAAAAGTAGGTATCAGTTCCCTCTTTTGAAATAGTAAACACTTAGAAAGATTTTATTTATGTTTAAGAACTATAGATTAGTTTGATAGGTTGGAGACCAGTTAACCAACTAATTTTAGGTATAATAAAGGAGATGAAAGGGTAAAAATTACATTGTTTGAGAAACCAGAATATACATATCTCTATAATAGGAATTTTATGTATGTAATAAGTTTACCTTACATAAGGGTAGACAATAAAGATTTTTGTTTTTTTTACTTTTGCTGTTGATGAGAAACATTAAAAATAATACATGATCTAGCTCTTTTCAAGTTCCACATTATTTTTCCTTTCAAATAAATGAAGGATTTGTTCTACTTTGAGAAATACCACTTATTCCTGGAAAAAGGCATATGCCCAGTACATACTTTTGAAAAACACTCATCAAAATGTTCTCTAAAATACAGACATGAGAAAAGATATGGGAAAAGAAAGCTATCTCTCTCTGCCTACTAGCATAAAAAGTTGTTATGGAAAGTGTCCTTTAGAGAATATTTTTACTTATACATTCACATAACTACACATACTGGTAAGTTGGATAAAATTTTCTCTATTGTTTTGTTCATTACTCATTATTTTCTTGCAGGTTATGTAGCTGGGCTACAGAGTCTTTAGATTGTACATGCATGAATTTTAAAAAAAACTTCATTGTAATAGAAATAGGAAGAAACCAACTGAGCTTGTTTTAGCTTCAATTGTTTTATACCATTTATGTTTAAATTACATCAGGAAGTACTAGTTTTAGGCTATTACCTTTTCTTGTATTTTTATGCAGGCTAAAGTCTACGATTAGCCATTTGTTGAGGATGAATAGTTCTTGACTGAAGTAAATGTTTTTCATTGTGTCACTCTAAAAGTCAATCCAGGGCACTGAGTGCAAGCTCACATATTATACATTCACATTTGTGTTTATTGACAATTTTTCTCCATGCTAGTTCAGAGAATATTTACTCTGTTTACTACTGTTTGCTTCGAATAATACCTACTCCTGCATGGAAACTCAAAATATATTGTTAAATGAATGAGCAATGTGAGAATTAAATCGTGTATTACTCTAAATCTGTACCTTTTTATTTGAAGCCTGTTATTTTGTTCTAAGTTTGTTTTTCTTCGTTAATTATTTTAGCAATGTTCTTTTCCAAGATACATATTTTCTGAATAGAAGAAATAAAAGACAAGTAATTTCACAAATACTTTTTAACATAATATGATATTACTAGAACTAGAATGGCTTAGAAATTATGTTGATTATTATGGAAACATAGTAAGTTGAATTTGTGCTTTGAATTTTGGGAGACAGAAGTGTACTAAAGCATGAGTAATCAGAAAACAGTTGCTAAAATGGTTGTACCCTAGAGAATATGTAGAAATAAAAATTTACCAGAGCTTGCCAATCCCTGAATCTTATTTCATAATAATTTTCTTTTTTCAACCTGTTGTAGTTAATATAAATATAATATATAAATAAATATAATCTGTATAACAGATGAGTGGATTAAGAATATGTGGTGTATATAAACAATGGAATACTATACAGCTATATTAAAAAAAATGAAATCTTGTCCTTTGCACCAACATTGATGGAACTGGAGAGGATTAGACTGAGAAAAATATGACAGAAGGAGAAAAATACTGTATGAATTCATTCATGAGTGGGATATTAAGAAACAAAACATAGCAACAGACAATACTGACCATGAAGTCTGACCGTAGAATTTTGGCAATCACAGGGAGAAGATAGGAGTAGGGAATGAAGCAGGGAGGGATCCCAGTGGAATACAATGGAGGATTATTGGTGTTTTTTGTGGTGGGCAAGGTATGGCAGCAAACATCTGAAGGGGTATAGGCCTATAACCTTAAATTGTACACAATATTATAAACTAACATTACCACAATAAAAATAGTATCAATTAAAAGTGAAATAAAATAAAATTTTGTTTTTGTTTTAGTAAACTGTTATATTAGTTTTATCACTGAACTTATTCTTCATTTAAATTTATCTTTTATACTATTTGTACAGTACAGTGCTCCTCATTTTTCTATCATATCTATAATATCTAATATTATTTCTATGTCTGATCGAGAAGAAAGACATTTCTCTTGATATTTTGCTAGATAAATTAGCCACTAACTAAAGGAAATCAGAATAAAAGGTCACATAGCACACTTATTATTTAAAAAGATTTACAAGACCTTTTTAGAGTTTTAAAATTACTCTATATGCCTTTGTTTAAACATCTGAGGACTGTTATAATAATTCTGGTATTTCTATTCAACTCAGAACTTCACAGTTTCCCCTATGATTTTCTTCATTTTTAGGTGTTCAAATGAAACTGCTTTGATTTCAAAATCCCCACGGTATTAGCTTTACTAATATCTGAGTAATAGATTCACTTTTTGAATAGACACATCTTCCTTTTTAGTTTTGACACTTTGATATTTTCCCAGATTGTTAACCCCACTAACTTTCGCTACTTATTTCTTATCTTTTATCTTTCATCCTTCACTAATAACTCCAACTGCTATTCAATGAACTTGTTAGGCCATAATTTTATCTTCTTTTTGTTCCTTATCTTCTGTCTTAAAATGAAAAGCTCATGTTATACTATCATTATTTTCCAAAGTCATACAACTATAAGCATTAAAAATTAACTCATAAATACTCTTCAGTTTTAAAATTCCCTTACATACACATTACAAAGAAAGGCACATTTTGTTTTAAAAATTTCATAGTCCTCAATTAATATAAAAGATTACCACATTGATACTGTCTTTAAACTTTTGAGTCTGCTAGTATTGGCATCACAGATAAATGCATTTCTGTACTTACACTAATCCTTGAAACATACTCTCTGTTTGATTACCATTTTTCAGAATCATAAGTAGCAATAGCAAGAGAAGAGTCATCAGGGAATAAAAACTTCAAAGGACAAAACATTATCATCATTATTAAGGTGTGATTATTAACTACTCATTATTAGCATTTCATTTTTGACCACAGTTATTTAGCTAAATGATTTCTCTTTTTTTTAACCTTTACCACTGACATGGGTTGACTGCTTATATACTGTACCATCCAAAAGAACTCTAGGTTTGATATGGTACTACACAAATTTCACAAATAATGTTTTATCACAAGTAAAAGGATAGTACTGGAAAGGAAAATTCCTCCATATATATGTTAATAGTGACAAAATCTATTTCTTCAACTACTTCATACATTAAAAGCTACTTAAATGATTTAAATGTTGCATCTCAAGGAATATTTTCCAAATTTTCTACATAGAAGAGAAAAATAAGTAGCACAGATAAAGAATAAAGGGAATATTGGATGGATTCTCAAGTGCATATTTTAACTTTGTACATTCACCTAAGTTATTTCTGAGAAGCAATGTGTTTTCACTAAAATATTTCAGAAAGGCAAATTTCCAGGGGAAAATTTTAGATAAATCAATAACTGTTACCTAGATAGTTCTTTAGAATAAATGATATCCTTTAGCTAATCTGTTATCAGTCAGAAAATGTATATTAAGTATTCCTTAAAAGCATAGTCAGTCTTCTGCTCCTACTTTTTTGTGAGCCTTGAGCTTTTAAACTTTGTGCTACATAAACTCTTGATAGAAATAGATATAGATATAGATATAAATATAGATAGATGTATATACTGCTGTTGTGCTAACTATTGCGGCATAACATACCATTCTTCATTGTAGTAATTTAAAATAACAGCCATTTGTTTAGCTTTTGTATCTAAAATGAAGGCAGAGCTTCCCGGGAAATGTCCATCTCTAATGCATGTAGCAACAGCTGGCACAACTTTACTGGGGCTGGAGGGTCTATTTCCAAGATGGCTTATTCTATGGAACTGGTTGATGAGTACTAGCTCTGCTTCAATTACACTGGTCAACAGTGAGATCATAACTGACTTAAAAAGGCCCTAATCTGTAGTATCTTGGTGTGCTGAACATGAATATAACCCTGAAAAAATTTTATTAGCTCTCGTTTTGAAGATATTTCATATAATTCATTTTATATTTTTCACCATGTAAATTTATCCAGTAGGACTGCAACAACATCCTAAATTAGCCTAGAATTATGTAATATTGCATTGCATTGCATAATGCCATCATGCACACATCATCCAGAGGTGATTGCATCATTTTCTGATGCAATGCAATACTACTGCCAGGCGGCTGCTGAAGTAAACTGACATCAGCAGTGCACTAGATAAAGCCCTGTCGGAAAGGTTGAGCATGGAAAATATTTCAGACTTTGTGTGAGACAGTTGAAGCTACTGTTCCATACAACTGTTATTATTTTATCCATTTAGGCACAATACAGAACAGTAATGCCTCGAAAGTGCATTAATAGCGTGGACAATTTCTTCTCTTTGTGGGGAAGTGACATTTGCCAACCAGAAGAAAAGTATCACTTCTCAAGTGAAGAAGGCTTATCATCTTTACTTGGGATGCAAGGTTGGTGACCAGGACAAGCCTTGAGCCCCACAAATAAGCTGGGCTACATGTACAACACAGCTTTCACAGTGGTGAAATGGCAAAAGATCATCAATGCTGTTTGCAGTCCCCATGGTGTGGAGAGAGGCGAACAACCACATAAAGACTTTTATTTCTGCTTGGTTGCTCATCTTTCTGGCAGAATAACGAAGCAAAAGAAGTCGAGAATAGTCTACCCAAACATTCCGTCTGCCTTGAGATGACGGTTCAACAACTTGCTGCAGGGTGATGCGAAACAAGCATGGGATGCTTTTTGCCTCGTGTCCACAAACTTTCTTGGGAATGTTAGAGCAGAAAACTACAAGGAACTAGTAGAAGACATGCTGATGCAGTATCAGAAACCTGGTTGCAATATGTCTCTAAAGATCCACTTCCTTCATTCCAATCTGGATTTCTTCCTTGAAAACTGTGGTATGGTTAGTGATGAACATGGCGAACGTTTTCATCAAGATATCGCATCAATGGAACAAAGATACCAGGGAAAATGGTCCACGACAATGCTGGCTGACTACTGCTGGACACTCCCCAGAGATGCTCCTGAACAGCTGTACAAGACGTAGGCGAAGAAATCTAAGAAGTGCTCTATAACTTCATTTTTTACAGGTATTAACAGTAGACCTATTACTATTGGCATGCATTTCGTGATGTAAACATCCATTTTTTGCAGATTACAAAAATTTTAGAGCCAAAACTAGAATTTGGCTGTCATATTCGTGTTGAGAACATAGATATTATTAGGAAATGACTAATTTTATTTCAATAACATGACTTTTGTAAAAATTTGTTGACCAGTGATTGGCATGCATTTTGTGATGTAAACATCAGTTTATTGCAGATTACAAAAAAACTAGAGCCAAAATTATAATTTGATTGTCATATTCATGTTGAGTATATACAAATTGATAGGAAATGACTAATTTTATTTCAGTGATATGAATTTTGTAAAAATTTGTTGACCAGTTTTGTGAGTCAGAATACCCATCTATGACCTCTTAGAATGACGTGGGCTTTCTCAAGCATGGTGGTAGCTGGGGGTCTAAGGCTGAGTGCCTCATGGATATCACTATCACTGTTCTATCTCTGTGAATGGAACACTCACTATCACTGAATAGAACTCAGTATCACTGAATATCTCTATCACTGTTGATGACAGCTTCAGAAGTCACTTCAACAGTTGTCACATTTTCACCAAGGTACATGAAGAAGGATACACTACTTTCAATGGGAGGGATATTGACATCGAGCTGTAACAAGAACCTGGAAGTCAGAAGAAACTGTGGCCATTGAAGAAAATACAAGCTGTCACAAATGCCTAAGACATGTAGAAACTGGTGTAGTGTTATGCCATATATTTGCCCTAAGCCCCAGATATCTGAGTACCTTTAGTTTTATGTTGACACTTAATATGAATTTTAAACCAAATAATGTTAGATCAAATACTGGTCTGTAGAGATAATGGAGATTATCAAGTATTATTTCTTTTCACTTATGCTGTCCTCCCCAAAGTGGTGTTTTGTTTTGCTTTTTAAACCTACTTTTCCTTTCCCTATTTTTTTAATCAAGGTCATTCCCTCCCAGTAGGGAATTGACCACACTAACCATTCCTCTTTGTTTTTTTCCCTTTTCATATTTTCAATTTCACTTTTTCTCTACTTGCATTTACCTCTTAACATGAAAACATGTGCAACTTCCCTATACAAAAATTGCGATCCAAACACACCATTGTTATTTGATCCATCCTCTTTCTATAACAATTATATAGTTTTTGTACTTCTTCACTCGTGTTCTTAAAAGAGCAAATTTGCTATCTCTGTCTTAATTTTCTCTTCCATTTACTCTGTCCCAATCCACTGCATTTTGATATTGCCTTTTTCACTCTATGGATATAATGCTAGCTACAATCTGCAAAGATCCTCTTGCAAAAGCCAATTGATTTTAGTCTTTACTTACTGAGTGTTTCTGTTCCATTTGAAAAGCAGAGTTTATTGCTTGCCTTCATAAGTCCTCTCTTCCATTACCTTCCCGATACCACACTTGCACAAGTCTCATTTTCCTATCCATTCTTTCATGGTTGTTTTTACGTGCTCTTCTTTTTCTCTGTGTCCTTTAAAGTTTTGTTTGCCTCAAGATTATATTTCCATCCATTTCTTTACTCAACGATTTATCTGAAAAATAGTAAGCTATTAAAACATCCCAGGACTACGTTAGGCACTGAAATTAGAATGGTAAACATGATATTAAATTTCTGCCTGTCAGAATGCCAACAGGAGTATAAACAAGCACCTAAATAACCTCCTAAAAATCTAGAGCTGTTATAAGTGCTGTTTTGGAGGAAGGAAATAATTTTATATAAACATATTCAGGGACAACTACTATCATTTTCCACTTTACCTGTTCCCATTAACTCTATAATGGTGCGAGCTTTCTCCTAAAAATTCATAGTATATTCTCTTGCATTTTGCTTTAATTTGAAATTATATCAAAATATTTATTGAAAATATTTTCCTAGCTCTCACAAGAAAATCAAGCTACACATACTTAACATTTAATAGCATCTTTATTTAATCCATTGTCCTGAATTTCTCATCTGTGTTAGGCGATTTGACCTTCCAGCCATCAAGTATAATTTAACTCCTCCCTCTCCCTCTATACTCTAAATCACAAAATCCTTTTGCTTTTACCTCCTAATGTATTCGTGATTCTACTCTCTACTCGCATCCCTATTACCTTGTCCTGTCTTATTTCAGACATTTATCACTTAAGTGTTCTTATACCTACTTAAAAACTGCTTTCTCTGATTGTAGATTGACCCAGTAAAATTCATCCTCCAATGTCCTTTAGGCAATTTACTAGAAGTTCAGATTAAGTCTCTATTCCTTTTAAAAGCTCCAATGGCTTTCCATCATATGAAGATCAAGACATAAGCTCCTTAACCAGATAATCCAGAGTATGGCCGTTACCTACTCACCCATCCATTCTCTTACCTTTCTTTATATTTAAATATATTTGATGTATTTTATTACCTGACACAGTTTTATTTTAGCATCTGAATGTCTTTGCTCATGTATCCTTATCCTCTGAAGAAATATTCTCTCCCTTTTCTTTAACTAGAGAATACACACTCTTTTGTTTCATTTTGTTTGAATACTTAAACTAAATACTCTTATAATTCTCCTTGAATATCTTATAAAATTTAGTTTTATATTTTTCTACTCACCTATTAACATTCATGAATCTATATTACGGGATGGGATGGAGGGTGCAGTATGTGTTTGGTGTGTGCAGATAGATGATACATGGATGATAGAGGATAGATAATTGGAGAATATCATATATTTATAACATATACTTATCCTCTATGATACGTGAGAAACAGAATATACACCAACACAGACAGAGCACACATGACAATAGAACTCTCCCATACCGTCTTGAGGAACCAGCTTAAAAAATCAACTACAAACTCTGCAACTCTGCAGCAATCAGTCCAGGAGTCAAACACAAACTCTGCAATAATTAGGTGAAGCTGGTGGGACTTGGTCATTGGCTGCAAGCTTCCATGCTTTTGCCCACACTTCCAACTCCAGAACAACCAGAGAAACCAATGTGCTCTGCAAACCATTGCATAGGATAACAGACTCTGCTTTGACCATCTCTAGCTTTCCCACTTCAAGAGCCTGTGATCATAACTGTGATCATAACCTTTTTTCATTATAAAGTTTTCCTGCTCTCCTGTTTGCCTTAAAATCTTTGTCATATGCAAGTGATAGTAGATACCTCTCTTGCTATCTCAAGTCAATAAAGAGACTGTGCTAATTTGGGTGACCTTCATTTATTTCCATAATTTTTCTGGAGATTACACCAAGATATCATCTCCAACAAGATATCAAGTCATCATGAACTCCAGTCTTCAGCTAGGTATAAAATGCTGATGACATCTTGATCTTGGAATTGTAGTTTCCAGGACTGTAAGAAAATAAATTTATGTTGTTTAAATCCCCTTGATGGTGGTTCTCTGCTGCAGTAATCCTAACAAACTAACAAAAATGACCCCTCTAGAAAACATTACTCTTGAACAAAAGTGTTCATTTGAGAAGTAACTTAAAAA
Organism: Scalopus aquaticus; assembly: GCA_004024925.1. NCBI lineage: Eukaryota > Metazoa > Chordata > Mammalia > Eulipotyphla > Talpidae > Scalopus > Scalopus aquaticus. The sequence goes on from PVIJ01000048.1 coordinate 127,275, forward strand.
TATCATTCCTTTGATCAATGCGCAACATATTTTTTGTGGAATTCAAAGGATACTAAATAATATTCTGATTCAAAAACTAATTCTCTGAACTGTTCTTTGTTTAAAACTAAGCATAAATTTAGAAAACATAGGCAATAACAAACTCAGTAGATCACTTCCCTAGATTTGGACCCCTCCTTGTCCTTCAGTTGCCTTCCTATATCCATGTCTCCTCCTTCCTCCCTTATCCTTTCAGTTTCAATTTCTTTTCTTGTGAAAAAATATCAACTCATTCTTAATTTTTCCCTTATCTGAACTCCTAATTTTTCCACAATGGTTCTTCTAAGACTCCAAAGGCCATTTACCTTTAAAAGGTCACTGCAGGTTAACTTTGCAGTAAGCGGCCTGCCATGTTTCAGCTTCTACTGATGTCTCACACACCACTCAGTTCCCTGTCAGTTGGTTAATAAACTGGTCCCTGTTTTCTTGGGCTCTCCTGGTACTCCACCTATGCATCCTTGGGGTCTTAGAGAAGAGGGTATTGATATGGAGTTTGATTTGCAAGAGATTTATTGGGTAAATGCTTGTGAATGATAAAAAAGTGAGAAACTCTAGAGTGTGATTATATAATAGGAGGGAGTGAATAAAATAAAGTAAAATAATATCAGATTGAGGTAAGTTTTGAAAATGTGTTTTCCAGGTTAATGGGAAGACTCTATCCATTAGTGTAAGCCAGTATTACCCAATAGTGATCTAGTTATAATTCCCCTGCCATTAACTGGACCATTCCAAAGAATTCATCTTCCACTGTTTCCTTTTTTGATTTCATTTCTCTATGTTTGAATTTGGATACCTCCCTTAGGGATAAGCTCAGGGTTACTGTGGAGCTTACTTTGTTTTCCTTTTAAGTATCATGGCCCTGCGTTGTGGCTTTGAATGTCAGAAAACAGTTGCTCCATATATATCTTCTGCTTTCTAATTGCTTACAAAATCAGGTCAAGTTCAACACACATTCCTCCATCATGAAGAATCAGATTTTTATGTATAAGACCCTTGAACCATTTTAGTTGGTGCTTCGACATATGTAGTGATATACACACTTAAATACAAGGAAAGGCAATTAATAAACATGCAAATACAACCTAAATAAATGACTCTCCAAAGAGCAAAGTTTTCTATGGACTGGATGTTTTGTGTCTTCCAAAAAAAATTGTATGTTGAAATGTGTGTTGTGATGGTATTTGTAAGTGGAGTCTTTGAAAAATGATTTGGTCTTGGGGGCAAAATCCTCATGAACGGCATTAAACTCTTATTGTTACAGGGCAGGGAGAGGACCACCCTGTTACATTATAAAAGATATTCCAGAGAGCTCATGATGTCTTCTGCTATGTGAGGACACAGGGAGAAGATAGATATCTACAAACCAGGACGAGGACTCTCACTAGACACAGAATATTGCAACTCCTTGACCTTGACCTGTCCAGTCTCCAGAACTGTGAGTAATTGTTTGTTGTTTAAGCCCCTTATTTCTTAGAATTTCCATTACAGCAATTCAAATGGATTGACAAAGGTAATTTTCACATGTGATATATGGAATCATTCAATTAAAGTTGCTAGGAAGATAAATCTCTGACTTACTGTTAGTTTAGTTATATAGATTGTGCTTTTAAATAGCTTTCAGATCTCTGCATGTCTATTTTATATAACTCAGGTCCTCATGACCTCTTTTCACTCTCTTACAATGAAAAATAACTTGTTCCAATGCTTTGCACATTTTAATCTGCCTCCACAATGCTAACAAAAATATTAAAATTTAACAATTTGATAATTCCAATCCCTCATTTCCAACTTTCTCTAGCTTTCTGTGTCTTTCAAAATCAAAGACAAACTCACCTATTGCATATATGTTGGTTTAGACTTAGCTCTGTCCAATTGTCTCTCATTAAGAAGCTTAATAAACTACTTGAAAATGTTTATATCTTCGAGGCATGGCTTTCCTTCATGCTTTTCCACAAATTCATCCTCTGTCAGGAAATATCCTCCTCCACCCCAAGCCCAATTTGTTACCTAACTCCCACTTACTCTTAACTTTATAAGGCTCAGACATCCTTGAACTTTCTTAAATTATGAAAGTGTTCCCACACAATTCTTTTTATCTCTATTATGTTAAATGGCATTGCACTCATTGCATTGCATGCAATTGCTAATTTGTCTTTCTTCCCCTTCTGTGAAATCTTTCAAAAGATTGATCACCCCTTATGGGTGTCATAGTTATTGTTACTTGATAAATGAATACAAATAATTAAGATAACTGAATATTCAAAGAAATTCTTCAAACTATTGTAATTGTTACATCTCTTGAAATGTGGACCCCTATTAATATTTTAAATATAAAGTTCACATTTTATATATTATGCAGTCACTAAACCTTAAGCAAGCTGTAGTAATACATCATTATAAAACATCATAACAGAGAGTTGGAGATTCCACCTCAGCCTTATTCCTCCAGATGTGATTTTTATTTAAAAAATGAATAATATTTAAACTTCAAGCAAGACTATTTGCATAAAATTTCAGAAATAATGATGCAGTGTGTATTCCAGTATTCTATACCAGTATGTTTCACATTTATCCATGATCAGTTTGCTTACTTTTCCATCTAGAGAAGATTAATTTTTTTTCACAATGTGTTATTCCCTCCATCTCCCCCACTCATTTTCATTTATTTTTGAGTTAAGGAAAAGATAGAAATGCACTGTTAAATCACAGTGAAATTTTTAGATAGTATGTGCTGTCCTTGGCTGGGTTCATTCTCTAAATACTAAATATAATCTTATCTAGAAAGGAACATTAGCTAAGGAGTGGGAAAACACCTTACTTTACCTTAATTCTGCTGTCATTCATGTTTCTCTTATCTTAGATGAACTTGACTTCCCACACAAAATTATATCTAAACATAGTCACCATTTAATATTCTCTATTTCTCACTATTTAAAACTCTTATATACAAAGGACAGATTGGTGGTTACCTGAAGGGGTGGGGGTTAGAGTGGTGAAACAGGTAAAGGAGGTCAATTGTATGATGCTGCACAGGAATAAAACTACTGCTAGTGACTGTAGACTATGCAGATATCCACTTGTAACACTGCATCCCCAAAACCACTATAATGTCATGAGCCAATGTTACCACAGTAAAAACTTATTTTAAAAATAGGGTTTTCCAAAAGACTAAAATCCCGTGCTTTTGTCTCATGATAATTTTTCTCCATAAAAAGAAGGGTACAGTGCACTCTGATGTCTCTCAATCAATCTGGAATTAGACTCTGCTGATGGTTAACTTCTTTTCAAGTGAATGGATGTTAAAGTTTATAGATAATTTTAAAGATGGGTCTCCCTCGTAGCGGAGGGGTTAAAGTCTCAGTGCTATCAAATTATCGCCAGCCACTGCAGAATGAGTTTGATCCTCAGCCAGGGATCTGATCTCGCAGACCTCTCCTGTCTCTCCCCTCAGCAGTGTATTTCAGTAGATCCACCTGTTCAGCTCCCCACTCTGTCTCTGGTGAACCCCCTGAGTCCCCCTGCCACACACCTACACCCCAGTTCTTCTATGCATAAATAAAAAATATCTTTAAAAAATAATAATTTTAAAGGTAAGGATAAATGTGTATGACAGAATGCTTTTTGAAAAATATAAATTGTCAAATATTAAATTACATAGAAATAGAGAAAGATTAAATGTAAGAGGAATGGAAAGAGAAAGTATGCAGTAAAGTTAATATTACTATTCTAATACATTGAAGTAGTGGGATTATGTCTTTTTCTTATAATTTTTAAGATGTTCTATATATTCTGTAATAACTGTGTTATTTTTAAAATCATAAACATAATATTAAAAACTAAAATTTATTGGCACTCCCTATATAATTTTTTTTTAAAATAACAGTTAAGATACATGTTTCTGGAATTAAAAATTCCAAAAGCAGTAATAATATTATTGCAAACTTACCTTGGATTTGAGGTATGTTCATGGGTCGTCTATTAAGCAAGGGTTTCTCAAAATGAGAATCACAGATCCCTTAAGTGTTAGTTACTGAATTTTTTTCTGATAAACTTTTTGATATTGTGTTTTTCTATATGACTATGTTTGTTATTTTCCAGCTTGTGGATGACCGTAAATACAATATTGTACTTAAAATGGGTGACATAAATTAAGTTTTAATAAGCCCACTAAACTAGAGATAGTTGAATAAAACAGAAAAAAGTCTTGGCCAAATATCTATTTTAAACAAGTTATATTTGAAAATAATATTAGGGTGAACCCAATTCTTATGGGTTTTAATTACTTAAAATTATCCTTAATTGTATCAATAGATGGAGTCAGTATTTTGGATAATTTCAAAGTAACCATATTGCCCATATCACATCTTAATATTTTATGGACAACTTTAGTTCTTTCCCCCCATTCTCACAATTCATCTGCCAATTCTACTAGCAGTGTGATTTTTTTCTTAGATAAGAAGTATTCCATTGTGTGTTTTTGGTAAGATGTTAGAGCTTAAGGTGATTCTCTCTGAAGAAATGTATGGGTTTCCTGGAACTTTTTTCACATTATCCATTTGCTGATGATACCAAAACATCCAAGGAACAGGGACACATTCTAAACTCTGAAGGTCAGATGACCATTCCTCAGACCTGGAATCTGAAGCAAACTGTTCAAGAATAGAATGAATAGTTAATGTTCACCCCAACAGAAGTGTATAACTATTAGGTTGCTGCTATCAAGACTATTCCTAATGTTTAGCTTGTTTATACTCCAGATCTTCTATCCTGCTTCAATTACATCTTGTCATTTTTTTTTCATTTATCTAAGCACCTAATACACTTATAATAAAATTTTTCTTTTTTGTCAAAAGTAGTGCAAACTATAGATTTGTTTTGCTAGTTTTTAACAAAAAATGTTAACTGATAAATGTATTGCCACTTAGAATGGCTTACAGGCTACGAGCTCTCAGAGGAAAACAGTATTTGGAATTACTGGGTTAAGAAAGGGAAGGAGGGCCTCCCTGGTGGCGCAGTGGTTAAGCACTGCGCTGTGGAGCTGTCAGCAGTGGCGACATGAGTTCGACACCTGGCCAGGGAGATTCCCACATGGCGCGGCAGACCTCTCCTGCCTCGCCCGCTGCTCCCCTCAGCAGTGTACTTCGGTCTATCTGCCTGTTCTGCTCCCCGCTCTGTCTCTGGTGAACCTTCTCACCACCCCACGCCTCTGGCCTGTACCCCAGCTTGTATGCATAAATAAATAAACCTTAAAAAAAAAGGGAAAGAAGAAAATTATTAAAAAAAAAAAGAAAGGGAAGGAGAGGTTCATATTTCAGTATAGGACTTACAGAAAGCTATAGTGAAATAAATTAATCAGCTTTGAGGACATACGGACATGGGCATAAGTCTTCTGGCAAAGCAGCAATAATTAAAATAAAATACCATAAGTAAGATCATAATAAATGATAGCATCTGATAATCTGTCATAATTTAACACAAAAGAGTAGCAAATTAAAATACTCAATTTCTTCTCTCAAACAAACTTGTTCAATTTAATCTCATCTATGGGTTATAACTGGACCAAGATTTGGAACAAATAGCAAAGAATACAGTCAACTCTTGGTTTACTGAGCTAAGAATTCACATAGCTTGCATCCTGTTGACCATGTCAAGCTTTAATGGAACTAAGGAGCCACTCTCAGTGAGGTGGGAAAACTGGAGCTCAAGGTGCTGAAAACTGCTGGATATCATTGGGTGCACGACCAGTATCAGTCAATCAAGCTTTCTACTCCATGTCTATCATAGATGTGTGCCATCTTTATAACAAAATCTTCTACCTGAATTTTACATTTATATGTTTGCTTCTCAATTCACTAAATGAAACTCTTAAATATTCTATGGTAGTTACATTTGTTTATATAGAGTCATGTCCACATATCAAAAACAAAATATAAGGATTCTATAGCTTGTGAATGCAAAGTGAATTCATAGTCTTTCTTAAGAATTTACATGAATGTTACTGCATTGTTTGGGGTGACCAAGTCTTCATCCAAGATATGCTATTATTTGCAGGAATCAAGAATTTTCTCAAATCTTAATGCCCAAAGAAAAATTTTCTATGACCTTCCACTGTCTTTAGAAACTGTTTTCTCTATGGATTAAAAAACCATTGGCTCTCCATTCCAGGAAAACAATAAAAATGAACTTCTTTTACATTTAGAGAATAGGTATAACTAAAAACAGACCTAACCATGTCCCAAGGAAGCAAGTGCAAAATAAAACTCTTATATTTCTATCATCATGTTTCTGAGAAATAGTTCTGATAATGAATTTTCAGGTACTTGACAGAGCAAGAAAGCTTTGTATTATGTTGCAAATGGATATACTTCATGGGACTCTGCACTTAGCACACTATATTCTGAAGTTGGATCTGTTTGACTCAGTTATTTTTTTGTATTGCTTATGTGACCCAGAATATATCACTTGATCTTGCCATTGACTTTTCTCTCACTTTCTGTCCATCTGTATTTCTCAAAACTGATTACAAGTTAACATCACTTAGGTGGGTTATAAAATATATATATACACACACTTTTATGTATACACTTTATATATATACACTTTTATGTATATTTATATACACTTTTCTGGTACCATTTCCTCAGCTTCTGATTTATTTTTTCCAACATGAAATCCAGGAATTTGTTTCAATTTTACTTACTTATTTCAATATGATTTCAACCTTAGAGAAATAGTACAAAACGATTATTGGATTTTATTTGATACTTCCTCATGAATAAATTCAGGTTATCCTTTCCTTTTTTCAGCAGAAATATTATCTAAATAATCCTAGTTTATTTATTGTTTTTTATTGTATTTTATCAGGTGCCACACTGTTCTATGTGTCTAATTACTGATCATGTAAACTTTTTTAGCTAGACTTTACATGGAGATTACATAACTACTTTTACATTGTGAATCACTAGTTCAGCATCCATTATATATTCTTGACTGAACCAATATATTCAATGAAATATAATCTTATTATGCTTACCTGCCTGCCACGTATTTGGCCAGTGGGAGGTCCTTGTACTTGATTTCCAGATGTGTTACAGAGATTGTTTATGGCCTGCAAAGCCTAAATTATTTGCTTTCTGGCTATTTATAAAAAAAAAAATTGACTAAACCTGCCATTTAATCAAAATACATTGTTCCAACTATTTGATATACCACAATGTTAGGTCTACTTGAACCCCATATCCATCTACTGTTTTTGCCCTCTGCCCTAGTTAAAGTTTGTTGCCTTAGCAACCTGATAGATGACCAGTATTTCCATTAAAAAATGCAGTTTTGGTTAAAGTGAGTTCTTTATAGTAGAACTTTCATAGGGCTTAATTAATATAAAGTAGTTACACATTTACTTACATGTTCACCTGGGTGAGTAGCTGATATATAAAGGCACATGATAACTATCAGCCAATATTCTATCCCTAAATTTCCAAAGTTTTCTTTGTTCCCAATTACTTATATTTTTTTTTCTCCTGGTGACCTTTGATTCCCTGCAATCTTTACAAACCAGTTTATTTTCTTCTTATACAATTAAAGAATCCTATTCATAACAAATAATACCTTAAACGTTTAAGCTTGTACTTGGACTTTATAATGAGCATATTCTGAGAAACCATGATGCTCAGTAAGCTAACTTACTTGTTTGTTTCAGGAAGTTGAAAGTTTTTAGGTTTTTCAGCTTTTCTGTTTATGTGACAGGGAACACGGGTTATAACTAGGAAGGTTATTTTCTCCAGTAAAATTAATCTGTCATGGAAACGTTAAAATCTTTTTCATTGAAGTAGAATGGAAGAGATGGCATAAATAGAATAAAATAAAAAAACCTAAAGGTGCTATTATATATAACAATTCATAATAAATAAAGAAGATGTTTATATCAAGGAAAAGGAAGACACTTTCACACTTTTCTTTCTGTCTATCATAAAGCATAGCGATTCTAATAGGGAATCATCTGAGCTGGAAGTACACAGTGGTCTAAATTGAGAAGTTTCCATCTTTACCATTTGTAGTACACACCATAAATTCTCTCTAAGCACATACTTCTTCCGCATCACTGATATCACTCGCTTTTATCTTTGCGCTGTCATTTTAAAAACCTGAAGTGAAAGACCATTTCTTACATTTTAGTCTTCAATAAACTTAGACTTGGGTATAAGACATTTCAGCCTTGAAGTTCCAAGTGGTCTTAGAGTCAACATAACTAAAAGTGCTGTTTTATGAGTTTAAAGCCATTTACTTGCCTTTGATATGAATTATCAATTCTTGCTTCTTGGGGACATACATTGCCAGTGAAATAGTGTTTGTTTTTTTTTTTTTCTGAGCACACACAAAAAACAAATTTTATGATCTGGATTTTGCTATCAAGAGTGTGAACCTAATCCATACCACATATCATAATTCTATTCTCTGGATTGGATTAAAATGTTGAATTTGCAATATTGTCTAAAATATCATAAAATAATTACAATTGGAAAAACTTCAATAGTTATTATTTGAAATGTTAAAATTCTAAGAAAAACATTATTTTGCTGGGATTTGTTTTTAATTCTTATTGAAGTAAATTGATTTATAAAATTACATAGGGGTCGGGTATACATCATGATAAATCTCAACATCATTATCAACCAGCATTTCTATATAACTACACTTGGTTTACCACTGAAAGTCAAATCCCATCTTTCACAGTGCGTTACCATATTTATCCACATCTCTTTTTCCTTCCCTTCTGATCACTACTAATTTGGTTTTATAGTTTGAAAGTTGATTTTTTCTTTGTTTAGTCCACTTGTTTTGTTTCTTTATGAATCACATATGAATGAAAGCATACAAGTGTTTGTTGCTTTTCTTTGTCTGACTCATTTCATTGAGCATAATACGTTCTTGTTGTATCTATGTGTTGCAAGTGATAGTATTTCATTTTTTGAAGTAACTGAACAGCAAAAATAATTTGTAAACTTAACACTTTATAATTTTATTGCAGTTTTAAAAATCTTGATATTACTTACACCTAAAATAGAAAAAAAATAACTGTTAGTGTAGTTGTATTAATACTACACAGAATAACATGCAAATAAAGCAAGTCATAGCTATTCAAGTCATAAGGAATATTTTGTTAGTTTATGACAGCTTGGAAAGAAGAAATATCTGGAATCATAGAAAATTTACCATCCATATTTCAGCTTAAAGATATTTTAAACAGCTTTGATTGGGAGCAACTTAAATAGTATACAGTCTGAAATCATATTCATAGTCACAAGATGATTTTGCAAATAGTTTGCTAGTTTCAACACTAAGTTAAAACCCTAATATTCCAATGTCAGCAGTGTTAGGTCCTAAGTAAGTGAACATGGTGAAATTGCACAATTTCTCCAAATTTTTCTACTGCTTAAAAATATCCCATGCCTGGAACTCAATCTTGGTTCATATTGAAAGGAATAAAAGGCATTGTAGAGTGGAGTAACTCTAAATAAACGGGTCACCCTTTTGACACGTTATAAAACATAAAGACATCTATAAAATACTGGACTTAAACTTCTTAGGTGACTCAAAAGTTTCTTTATCATTTAAGCTATAAAAGCACAAGATAAAAAATTGGTAATAATAGTAGTAATAATAGATCATGCAGTTTCTTAGATTACATAGTCCCTTTCTTCTTAAGTGTTCAAAAACTTTCCAAACCTTTAGGTAATTTAATACAAAGTCAGTGAGAGAGTTATGAAGTGTTTAAGCATCCACAGTGAGAGAATTAGTAGTAAAATGATTCTTAAACATCAGTCGTCAGAATTTCAACCTAGGATACATTTTAATAAAAAACCTTGACTTCTGGCATTATGAAAGGTCTTTGGAAAAACTTCTTTAGAGTCCTGCACGTATCGCTAACCATTGTTTATTACCCCTCCAATAGGAGGGACAAGTATCAATTGTGGTTATTTAAGACATAAATATGAGTTAAATAGCTACTTATATATTGTGACAGTTTTATCAAATAGTGACATAACTTATAGACACATTGAAGTGGCATTGTATTTCGCTATAAATTTCAAGACTGTACAACCATGGTAAGTAGGGGGTAGAATTACTGCCTGTCCCAAGAAAGTATATTCAGAGATTCTGGAATTAGGACCCTAAAGAACATAGATGAGACACATTGAACTAGTAAAATAGGTGATTGTGTCCTCATCTGGGTTTGATGGAAAACCTAATAGGAACATATTTCCTCTGTCTAGTTATTCAACTCAGGTTAAAGTAACTATTTCATTTAAGAGACCCAACAAGTTAAAATCCTTGAGTACATAATTGAATGCAAATACACTGGCTAAAACAACAATAAAAAGCAAAATGAGGGCTGGTATTCAATTCTTGCAAATTATAATAGCTCCATCCTCGGAGGAGCTAAGAAATGGACATATCCAACAGGATAAATCTGTCTTCCAGAAAGACACTGAATATGGTTAGAGAAATAAACTCTCTCCCATAAGGTTTTTCCCATTAAGGCAAAAACAGCACAGTTGAAAGCAATGCTGGAACAAAAAGGGATAAAAGAGAGATGCAAAGTGTGCACAGCAGTGGAATGGATGGTGATTTGTATTCTAGAGAAACTATAAAAGTAAATTCATTTAGGAAGTTTGGGGAGGGAAATTCTCCAGCTGATCAAAGCTGAGGATTACCATGAAATCCTATTGCAAAGGTAGTTTTCAAGGTCTAAATAATTGCATGGCATGACAGAGGAAACAATTTGCCTCAGGGTGAAAAAGAATAAACTGCTTACTCATATTGTGTGCAAGCTAAAATACTAGTTTGAGACAACTCTCAGTGTAATAGTATAGAGTGCCAGAAATGGGAGATGCAGAGGAAATAAAAATTAAGAAGTTCTAAATATATTGGATATAAAATAAATACACCTTGTATTATTTCTGCAAACTGGGGCTCCCCAATCATGACAAAAATTTTAAATTTTGCTAAAAAATGAAAAGAATGCATCTCTGATTCATTCATTCATTCATTCACCTAGGTAAAATCACATCACTGATTTTGCAAGTACAAAATTAACTCTTTAAAATACCCAGAAAAATAAGCTTAAATTCAGAAGTTTCACATTCCTGAACACCTCTCTACTAATTGTTCTGAGTCTGACACTTTTTCTCAGATGCCACTGAATTTCTGCTATGGCGTTTTACAATATTTATAACAATTCTGGAAGCTTTATTTCACCTGGGCTATCTACTATAGGGAATTGATTGGGTGATAGGCCACTTTTCTAAATCTTAAGGGTCTGAGAACATTATAATGGTAGTTACTCTTACCTTTCCCTATTTCTGGACTCCATACATTGAAGTATCAGAGATTTGACATTTGACCAATGCAATTGCCTAAGGTTAAATATTCACAATGCTCTCTTCTGTCACCCTCACTGTGACCAGAGAATGAAATTGGGTAGATGATTTTTTTGGACCTTTATATAGATTCAAAGTTTAAGAATATGAGCTTTATTTCAGAAGGGCAAGGTAATTTATTTTGAGAGGCAGTGTAGCATAAGTCCTTGCAAGAGGCAATGTTGCTTCTTCAGGAAACCAAACTCTTGATCCGTTCAAATGTAGGCATCACTACTAGCTGGTAATCATGGATAAGATGCTCATGTGTTCAGCAAAACTAAGATATTAGTTTGACTAAAGTCAAAGCTTTTTTTGTAGGAATTAAATGAGATATTATTTATGAACTCTTTTGGACATTGTCTCACACATAATCGTTTCTAACACATTTGGCTGTTAAATACTGAGTGGATTTCATATTTAACTTTACTTTGTCCCTGGTATTTAATGATGAAAGACTTCTTTATTCAATAAGGACCATTTAAAAATATTCAGTCACTATATGTTTTAACATATTTAGGTATATAATTGAACTTGGACCAGGTACATATATTAACAATAAGCTAACCTTTTCTACTTATCAGTTACAAAGAATAATCTGTTTAGTATATGCAATTTGGAATTACTTAGTTACTGAAGTAGCTATAAGGATGAGATATCTATTTCTCTGAAATTAAAAAGAAGCTATAGTAACAGCTTTTTGGTCATTCAACATTTTTTTCTAACAGTTTGCCTGATAACCTCACTAATCCCAAAGCATGCATATATTTTTCTTCAAACAGCACAAACTCTTTATTTTCTGTTCCTAAAGAGTACCTTTGTTTCTCACACATAACACAAAAGTTAATTTTATAGCCTTACTTGATATCTTTACCATCTTGAAAACCTACCTGTGGTATTTTATCTTTATTATCCTCATAAAAGATTCCTTTGTCTGCCAGAATTTTAAGTCCCATATTTTTTTTTATAATTAAAGAACTGTAATACATAAAGCATGCAGTACTAAAAGCACTCTGTGAAGAATGACTTTTTGTGACTTTTTTTTATAATCAGTTGCATCTGAAAAATGAACATTTTCAATTACAAATCTTAATTATATGTTTACCCTATTTAGTGTAATTTAGAATCACTCTTACACATTACTCATATAAGTGTGCTTTGAATACGACTGAAGAAAACATAGTAGCTACAGATTTTTTCATATTTGAGTGTATTTATTTACTTATTTATATTTTATATTTTAGTTTGGGAGGTTTAACTACTAAAGATTCTCTATTAGAAAAATGGGCAATAACCATGGGAAAATTTGTTCTGTTTCCAAAATCTGTGTGGAGATAATTTTAGGGTAAATTATTTATCTTGCCCTTTATGGTCAAGATGTATCAAGTATTCTCTCAATTGATTATTATCTGAAATACTTTACTTTCATTGATAGCGTGAAAATACAGAGGATTTATATATACCTGCTTAACCTCTAACAAAGTTCACCTCCAGAGTGTTTCAAAAAGACATTTTACTGAGCTTTTCTATTCACAGATTCATAATGTAATTTAAGTGCACTTTACTTCAACTTATTAAAGTAAGATATTCTGTAAGCTGAAGAACTAATAAAATGTCAAAACTGAGTTAGGGACTGTGGTCTTATTCCATGGAGGGTGTGGACAAAAGTACAGATGTGATTACATATTATATGATTTAGTGACAGGCACTTAAGCTTCCCCTATATTTTTCATGATTTGATAACTAATTTCTTCTTAACACTAAATAATAAATATTCCATTTACTGAAATATTTCTTTTATCCATTCACCTCATGAAGAACATCTTCGTTACTTGCAAGTTCTGGCAAACTATGAATAAATTTATGATAAACATCTGTGTGCAGACTATATGTCAGCATATATTTTCAAATCTTTTGAATGAATATCAAGGAGTACAATTGCTGGAATAATACTTTTAATGCCATGTTTATTTTTGTAAAATGGTTTTCCAAAATGGTTGAACTATTTTTGCATTCCTACCAGCAATATGTGAGTTTCTGATGTTCCCTATCCTTGTCAGCTTTTGATATTGTCAGTGTTCTGGTTAGGCCATTCCAATACATGTAGAGTTGTATCTCATCATTTTCATTTGCATTCCTCTGATGACATAACTTTTCATGTGCTTATTTGCTATCTATACTTCTTTTTGGTGAAGTGTCTTCTATGGTGGGTGCCTCATATTTTGAGTTTTTGATTTCCTTTTGTTGAGTTTTAAGTGTTCTATGTATATTTTAGTTAACAGTCCTTTATTAGATAATCTTTTGCAAGTATTTATTTCCAATTGTGACTTGTCTTCTAATACTCTTGAATTATCTTTGTAGGAGGTTTTAATTGTAACGAAGTTCAGCATATCAATTATTGTTTTCATGATTTGTGAGTGGTATTTTAGCTAAAAGGCATCATCATACCCAAAGTTATCTAAGTTTTTTCCTATGTTATCTTCTAGGAATTCTATACTTTAGAGTTTTGCGTTAAGGTCTACAATCCATCGTCAGTTAATTTTTGCAAAAAGTGCAAGGTCTGTGTATTGATTTATTTTATTTTGTGTGTACATATGCATTTGTTCCAGCAGCATTAACTGTAGAAGCAATCTCTGTGCCAGTGTATAACTTTGTTTCTTTGTCAAAGATTAGTTGGCTATACTTACGGGAGTCTATATCTGGATTCTGTTCCACTGATCAACAGGCCTGTTTTCACCTATTCCATAGTGTTTAGACTACTGTTGGTTCATTATAAGTCTTGAAGTATGATAACATTAGACTCCCTAATTTATTCTTCATCAATATTGTATGGTCACTTCTTTGTAAGTTTTAAGTTTGATCATTTTACAACCTCTGTTAATAATTTAATGATTTCTCACTGTTCCAGATACTTTTATGGGATATAATTTCTTTGATGAACACTTGTGGGGCATCTTTGTTATTCTGAATCTAGAATTATTCAGATATTCACACTTAGGTATAGTAGTCTTCTATAAGATCTTCACAATAGTCCTCTCACTTCAACTCCAGGGTCTGTGCAAACTGTTCCCTTAGCTTGAGTGCTTCCTCCCTCTCTTCCATTAACTACCAGTTTTCTGGTAATTTTTTCAAGTCAAAGAACAATTGTAAAAAAAAATCTCACCAAAGAAATCTTCCCATATTTCCCTGAATTATATCCGTATATTGCATTGTGAGTATGCTTACTTCACTAATCACAACGTTAATTTTACACCTATTTTATCATCTTAAAAATATATGCCACCTCCATCAGACCATAACAATACTGTAGGAGAGCTTTTACTTCTTTTCCTTACCCTAACAGGGTGATGGCTTGTCAATAGTCTAAGCTATAAATGTAGAACATATTTGATTGTTTGACCTTGTTTTTATCAGAGAAATACTCATATTTTCTTTGAAAAAAATGAGGTCTGTCATAATATAACACAATGTGAAGACGGCTACAAAATAAAAAGTTTCATATTTAGGTATTTTCACTGATTTGAAATCATTTTAATTATGAACAGATGCAATAATGTTTTAGTGATAACATTGTAGTTTTATAATTATGTTTTTTATGATTCTGTAAACTTTTAAATTAAATTTAAATGTTCCATTTCACCTCGGTACTTGTTTGTTTACATATAAACATACCAAAACAGATGAATAATCAATTTAGTAAACCAATCTTGATCATTTTATCCAATATTTTCCATCTCTCTATAATATATGTCTAATTTTGTTTAGATATTTTTGGTTTTCTCATATTTTTAGCCCTTAGCAAGTTTTAATATATACTGCTGCTTCCAGCTGGGGACACTTGTCAAAGCCTGGTGATATTTTTGATTGTCACAGCTGGGAGGGAAATGTTAACAGTGTCTAGTGGGCAGAGGCCAAGAATGGTCCTATAAATTTACAGTGCACAGAACAGTCCCTCCTTAAATTCCCCACCAAGAGAGGATTATACAGTTGAAAATACCAATAGTGCTGAGCTTGGATAACCTGCTATATACTGCCCAAAATAATACTTGTTTGACAAAACTTTCAAGGTAAAGGGAGGACACTCTATCAAAGATTTCTCTAAATTAATCTACTGGTTTAGGGATCAAATTAAATAGAAACTATGTTTCTTTTATAAAACATGCTCCAGATTTTTATTCTGATGTGCCAATTTGTATACAAAAAACTAACCATTTTCTTTTCATATAATTTTTATAGGTAAAAGCTAATGTTTCAATTTCGTGAAATGATCATATTAATAATTTGACTTTTTATAACATTGTGGGAATGACATCTCTGATGTACTACATAATTTTATTTCCTGAAAAATATTTTCCTGTCACCACATTCTTAGGCAGAATGGTTCATTGATCTTTCCTAGTGTTTCATTTTTATTTTGAAAACGACCATAAAAAAACAAGTGTGTTTCTCTTTTCAGATATTATTTTCTACCTTCCATTCTCCACATTTTTGGTTGGTCTTTTCTCATTTATTTTTTTCTCCAAGTACTTGATATATATTAGGACGAGAAATAATGTTATTACCATCAAGTATATTGCAACTATTATGTCACAATTTACTGTAGTCCCAATCATTTTCATAGTGGTTGCACAGAGAGGTGATTTTAAGAAAAAAAAAAAAAAATCCTGTGTGTTTTGAATGAATGAATGAATTCTTCAGATTTAATGTCAGAATATTTGAGTAATTCAACCTTTTATTCAAGTGGAATATGGTAAGCCACTTTTTGTGCAGATGAATCATTTAATGTTACTATTTAATTGACTCATTCAAATATATTGACTGACATATTTGAACAATGCTTGTGTGAGCATGTTTGTGTTTACTTATCTTTCCTGATAGAATCTGAATCCTTTCAGAATGATCTGTCTCTGCTGTTTCTCACTTCTGTTTTTTTTTAATATTCTTTTGAATTGCTATTTTATCTTTTGCCAGATCAAATAGATCGATTGTAATCATAAGCTAGGAATGTTTCTATTTGCTCTTAGCAGCACAACTACAATTTTTGTTTTCATTCTGTTATTATTCCTGGAGTCTTATACAATATTTGAATGTAAATTTCATTATTTTCCTTTGACATTTGAGAATCATTGAAAATGTATTCTAAAGTAGAGACCAACTAAATTTTCTGTCCCTAAATGTGATCTGAGTGGCACATGGTAGATTTGTATAATCAACCACTCTCCCTGAGAGATTCCTAACTTTTGTTCTTCTTTCTTGTCATCAAGTATAAACCATAAATATCCAACAACGTAGTCATAGACTTGATTTATTAATTAATAAATCTGTTATTTACAGTATTTCATAATAACACAGAAAAATGGCTTTCTTTTTGAGAAACAAAACAAAATCTCCACAGCACTATTGATAATAATTAACCTCCTGAAGATGGCAAGGTGTCATCCTTTAGGCTTTGATTTCCACAATAATTAATTTTCTTCTTGAATTCAAAACAACAGAAATCCAGAAGATCAGACCAAGGTGGCTTAGGAGGAGGTTCCTTGCTTCACTCCCAGAGAATAATCTGAAAGTTAACTTAGACGGTATACCCAAAGGATCGTGTGGCTTGCTGAAAACTGAGGCATATGGTTATTTATTCTGATAATGATATAGTGAAGGAAGGAGGGAACCAGATATTTCAAGAACTCTTAGAGATACAGTTTGATATTGGCACTCGGATTTGCAAAGCCTATTCCTGTGTAAGAGATAGCATGATGGGGAGGGAAAATAGATGCTGCTGAAAACTGGCCTCTGCCAATTTGGTAAGGCAAAGACAGTGCTGCATCTTAAATGAAAAAATTTGGTGTGCAATGATGTTAATTCTTATCATATCCCCCTATTTAAAAGCCTGGCCATTACAAATGACACCTAGACAATATAGTAGGATACTGAAAAGTCAGGAGATAGTAAGCAAATGTAATAGCTTTGTTATAGCATATGAACAAGATCCCACACACCATCCTCAAGAATGCAGTGCAAAACTTAATCAATGACCACGGTATGGTGTGTTTCTGTCAAAAAATACATGGTACCAGGAACCAAGATATATAAGAGTAACTTCACTTACTTTTAAACTCAATGATCCATTTTATTAATTTTTATTTTCTACATATATATTTCAATGACACAATTGGTTATCAAATTTACCAAGCTGTCATTGAATTATGATCAAGAATTTAAGGGAAGTGCCATGAACTTGAATGCAGTTGAGCCAGTAGCTTTGTTTTTGTGTGCAGAATGAGAGATAAAGATTTTCCTAAAGGGAATCTCATTTTTTCAGATAAAACTGAAATGTTCCTGTGGTCAGGACAGCCACATTGTTGAATATACAGTTCACATTTGACAAGCAAGGATAGTTGGATCCTTCCTTCATTATCAGTGTTTGAATTTGAGTTGACCAAACCAGCCCAACTTCCATAGAAAACATCAGTTCAGAGTTTCTCAAGGCCTCCAGAGGTAAGAGATCAGTTTTACAAGAAGTCAGTAGTAAATTTCATTTCAAAAGATGGGCCTATTAGCCATGTCAGGGAGTTGATAGATTTACCTCAATGGGTACCTCTAAATGGAAGTGGTCTCTTTTAGCCAGAGGTTCTAACTGGCAAAATCATCAGTCACAAAGACATTTAACTTGAAGGGGTAATTTAGGTTTAGGAAAACTTAGTGGTATGGAACTTTCTATGCAGTATTTCCTAATAGAGATATTGTCTTTATTCCTAATAAGGCATGAAAAATATCAATATGAAGTATACATTCAGTGTATGAAGTCACAATAATAGGGCAATAAATGTACCACATGTCTTCACCCTCCAGATTGTGGTAACTTCCCTACTTTATTCAAACATTGTCCTAATTCTATTAACTGAATTGTTTGTTTTTACTCCCAAAGGAATCCTTACATCTGAGTCTATTACTTCTGCTAAAAGTTAACATGTTTGTCTCATGGTACAGTAGTCACATTGCAAGGATCCTGACATTTACCTGTTCTTCACAGTTGGCTACATCAAGCTTTTACTTGTTCTGTGGAGCTAATTTTGGGGCCTCAATGCTATTGACATTTTCAGGTTAAATATTGATACTCCAGCTCAATCAATTGACTTCAGAATTGCATTGGTGATATTTAAAACTAGTCTGTGTCCTGACTTCAGATTCTTATGTTATTTGCAGTCTGAAAGTTGTGTTTCTTTTGTTATAAAATTCACTCAACAATGGCGTAACATTCAAGATGAACCATCCATTACCATTCATAGGCATTTGGTAAATGTTAAAATATTTTCCTCAGATGTTGACTCCAAAATATTTTTGGTTGAACTTCCCTCACTTAACCCTGATATACATACCCTATAGTGGCATGTTGGTCAGTGAATGTGCTTGCCTCCAGCAAGAGATAATGCCCTCATGACCAATTTTTAGGTAATGATCAGAATGAAATAGTTTGGGAGGTTTAAAGAGTTATTTTTGAAAATGAGAGTTTCCATCATGTTATAATGCTTCTTTCTCTCCCATAACAACTTTGAGTGACAACTTGGCCTAAGGGCTACTTAGAGGAATCAAAGTTAATTCTGCTTCAATCACTGACTTTTCTTGTTAGATTGGCATTGTTAGAGATAATGATAATGACCATTTGTTTGGATAAACTAGTCATGAAAATCACTTCCAATTCCCTAAGAAGGCTATACTTAGGCTCATTCAGCGTTATAAAAGTGGCCTTCCCTTTCTTGCATCTATTTCAAATCAAGTTGGATATAAACATGAGAAATTAGAGCTATTCCAATTAGACATCAATTTGTTGTAAAATAAGAGGAGCAATAACCCTCTGGAAGGAAATACCTTGACCCTGGGAAATAAAGATAAAGGAAGTACATTAATGATCATTATCTTTCAGAATAACCCATCAAAACTGCTTTATAAAGTAAACCACTTGGTGTCGTTCTTTTAAACAGTTACAAGCAACTTAAATTCAACTGATTGTTGGGCTTCCCATCCCTTCTCAGATAATATTGACTGAGGATCAATCTCTATTATTTCTGATTGTACAGAAAAAATCAAACAGAAGATAATGTCACCTGTCCCTATACTAACTACGCAAAACACCTTGTTAGTACTTCCACATATCCTCCCCATGCTCAATTTCATAGCAGTACTCAGATATTTCATGGAGTTGATGAATGACAATCAGCGGTTTTCAAAGACAGCACTTACTGAACTAACTACCCTCAGATTCTCATAAATAAATCATGGACTAGATTTAATTTTTTAAAGTCAATTGGGAAATGTCTCACCAAAAGTCCAAGAGATAAAATGGTTTCACTGACATAAGCTTTACTTGAACTTGGGCAATGATTTTAACCAAACATTTCTTTTCAGGGGCAACATGTGTACCCTCAGGTGTTAAAGTCAACTTATCCCTCTCCTACAGAAATGTGCATTTTGGCGAGAGTCATAAAACACCATCAGTGGATTCATGAAATTTGTGGTTTCTTAAACTAGCAGTGACTTGAGAAAATATTCAGGAAAACATTTTACATTGATAAAGCATGTGGACAGCTCTCCAAAATGAAGATGGGTTAATGGAACAACTGACTGGAGAACTGAGTAGTTACTGAAGCAGGCAGTCATATCTACAGTGGGAATAAACCAGTTAGAAAAATTTCTATTAGCTGTCTTTGACTATAGCTAAAGTGTTCAGAAACACCAGCTTGGGCCTACGAGCCATTCAGGTCACCCTTGACTTATTGACTAAGTTTGATGTAGGTATTTGAATTAGCCTAGATGTTCTCCTTGTGGACCAAGGCAGAGTCTGTGAAATTACTACCATATATTATGTACCTGGATTAATGTCTTGGCCCTAGTAGAAAGGTCAATACAGAAAATTAAGAAGAAAGCCACCTGGTTTTGCAAGATAGTTACTGAGAGCTTATGAGATTTGTTCAGCTGATTAGCTTTTGTAGTCCTGGGGGACATGACTGTGGTCAATACTGCAGATGGCCTCATTCCTCTTTTTAGAGCACTGTTGATAGCAGTCTTAACAAAACACTGAAAGAGGGAATTAAACAGATTTGGCTTCAAGATACAGGTTAGATTAGTCAGAATGCATCATGGACATCATACGACTGGAAATTTTATTTTTAAGAAACCAAGACAATGTAGAGCTGACCGTTGATATTCTTGGTAGGAAATTTCCCTTGGATGTCTACCATTTCTGCCTGTCTTCTGAACAGAAGCACAGACTAGTGGATTCTGGGTATTTTAAGGACTAGCTACAGTGCAGAGCTTTGAAAGATAGAGTAGAATTTCTCTAGAGAGCAAAAGACATATTTGCTTTCTTCTTTGGAAGATACAAGTAGTTCCTCCCTGTAGAATGAAGGGCAGGTATGTTGACTGTTCCCTATAATAAAAACAATCTCTTCCTGTAGAGATAAGCAGACATGGTTATCGTCTATTATAAAAGACTTGGATTTCCTAAGTTCAGGGTTTCTTTCCTTAAACATAACCCTGCTACATGAACAGATGTTACCTGATAAACTTAATGTTGCCTTGTGCGCTTTGAAACTTTGCAAAATTTGGAGCTTGACAATACTGACAGTCTAGCTACTGCTATAAACAGTAAGATTTAATTTATCCTCACCCAGGATTTGTATGTCTTCTGCCTGTATGCATAAGACTGAGATGATAAAGGTACACTTGTGTGCTGACTTCTTTGCTTCCAACATGGGTAAAATCTCAGATACTTTACAGCTCATGACACTGTTTCCTGTCATTTTCTTAAAATGTGCTGTTATTGACAGATCCGTCAGGTGGAGAAAAGATGATTGCTTGTGGAAATCTTACTATATAAGTCATAAATCATAAAAATAAAGATTAATAATGGATGAAAGAACCCTTTACTTACTAACAAAAATAAAATTAAAAAGGAGCAGAGCTATAGGGCAGGGTTATGACTAATACTGCTTAGATCCTTGAACTGGAACCCACAAGCTTGCTTGGCTAAAATATGGGATGAAGGGTAGGATATACAAAGTCTAACATTTATAGTAAGAATTCTGTAAAAAAGAAGATTCTCATGACACAAATGAAAATTAAGCTTTACATGTAATGGAGTATCAGAACAGTATAGTAAGAAGATTAATTTGCATATCTGTACCTATATCCTTAAGGTTTGCATATCCAATTATGTTGTGGGAGAATATCATCAAAGTTCTAGCACCCCAATTTCTCACAACTTTAAAGATATAGTTGGTTTAACCAAAGTAAGTTATACTATGAAGAAGAAATTTGGAAACCAAAGACCATATTGACATTGACAAAATATAAATCTTTTGTAATATCTGTTACATTAGTAGCAGATTAATATATTACAAGACAAATTGGAGCTCAGTGTGGATCAGGTACAATCATTAACCAGGAGAACAACATGCCTCTTATGAAAGAATGTCTTCAGTGTAGACCTTTGAGCCTAAATCTTATGATAGAAAGATGGAGTGGTTGTTTCTTTCCTCTTGTTTTTTCTATATAACTTATTCAGACTGTATCTTTCATCGGGTATAAGTATGAATTTCTTGATTCATTCTTGAAAATGTATAAAGCCACATCTGTTCCATGTTGTATTTTTTTACTTAATGTAAAGATTCAGCTTAAATAATCATTCGGATTATTGGATTTATACACATTAAGTATAGATGTCTCAAATTCAGAGATCTATTTATGCTTTCCATTTCATCGAAATAGGCTTAGAAATTAATGTATTCCTAACAAATTCCTAGCCTGTCTGGATATTTGAAATTTAGCAATGGGTATTTTGGCATGTAAGTTTTCACTTTGTAACAGAAATGAAAATTTTTAGATCTGTATGAGAGTAGGTGATGTAAATGAGTTTTATTTTATATGTACACATAGAACAGAGGAAATGTTTCTCAACTAACCACACTGTGTCAGTAAAGATTCTTGTTTTTTAGAAACAATAGTGTCAAAAAGAGTATGGTGAACTTTTCACAAGGAGGCTTTAAATTGTTATCAGTAAACACTCCACAGGGACAGCAAAGTCATAGTGAGAAATGGGCAAGTTTCCTAGGGGAGTCAAACTTCAGGAAAAACAGCATTTTCCCACTAATGGGACCATTTCATCAGACCTCATCTGTAAAATTAATAAAATGCTCTAACCTACATAGCTTACAATGTTTTCTGGGCATATTTAGCTCTGTGTCAGGCACATAATTAGGGTCCAATAAATGTTAAATAGTTTTATTTATATCGTCTGTATACCACAGTAACCAATACTGTTGTGCAAATTGTTTTGCTTTGACTCTAAAGGTTTGGAAACCACAAAATAAAGTTAAAACTAAATAAAATATAATAAAACTAAATACATTTAACTATTGACCAACAGGTTTGAACAGCAAGGATCCACTTCTACTTGGATTTTTTTTGTTGTTTTTTTTTCCGTAAACACAATTAACCCTCCAAAATCTGCAGTTTCTGCGGTCAGTGATCCAACAAAATGAATTTCAGTTGGATGAATGGAGGATGCAGAGAGAATCTTGAAGGAACATGTGGATTTGGGTATCTATCTGCAGGTGCCTTACTATCTGGAAGATAGTAAGGGCTGACTGTAGTTAAAGCTTTGGGGAGTCAAAAGTTCAATGACCATTTTCAATTATACCAGAGGGTTGGATCCCCTAAGCCCCTCATTTTTAAGGGCCTTTATAAATATATATAAAATATTTATTTTTATTTATTTATACATGCAAGAACTGGGGTATAGGCCAGAGGTATTGGGGGGGGCGTTCACCAGAGATAAAGTGGGGGCGGAAGAACAGGCGGATCTATTGAAACACACTGCTGAGGGGAGCAGCTGGTGAGACAGGAGAGATCTGCTGTGCCGTGGGTTAGCTCCCCTGCACCACCAGGGAGGCCCCAACTATAAATATTTAATGTTCAAAAGATGTTTGCAAACTTTCGTAGAGCTACAATAACGATAACAAAATAAAAGATATAATCACTGTGATGAGGATATGTCCTCTTTGGGCATTTATGCAAGGGTAGCAGGGTCTGATTTCTGCCCGTGTGGTGTAAGAGTGTTCTCCCTGCTTGAGCTCTAGTCTTTTGATATAAATTGGCTCCCTAGAAGTACACCCTAGCCAAGGATTCAAGAATTGGAAATTTATTCATGTTTGTATGGGAATGAAGGAAGGCAGAAAAAAGTGATCTCGATCTCAGACCAAGTTCCTCAGAGGGTAAATTCACCCCATCCAACAGAACTTTGGTGTATAAATTAAGCCTCAGGTAAGGCTGTGCTTTTATACTTTCAAATACCTGGGCCTTTTTAAAAGTGCCCCTTCCAGGAAACAACATATATTCCTAGGCATTCCAAGTTCTCCTTTTATCTGAGCAGAAAGGATTTAATTTGCTCATGAGCAAATTAAAGACTCCCAGATACTTACTGAGAGAAGGGAAAGCAAATTAAGTTAAACAAGGAGATACAATGGTAAAAGTGTACCATCTTTCTATTCCTGTATAACCTCATATAAAAATTTAGTGCATTAAAATAGGTTTTTGTGATATCTCATCAATTGTTAGATATTCAGAGCAGCCTTGCCTGGTTAAGTCATCTGTTTCATGAGAATTTGAAATATATCACATATTTGTAATCATTTGGAGATTGACTAATCTGGAGGAGCCATTAAGACTTGACTCCTACATCTGCAGCCTTAGGCCTTCACTGATACATTTGAAAGTGTGGGCTCTACTAGACCTGTGGACCATAACACTCACACACAGAAATAAAGGGACTGAATAGAGCATCATTCACTGTCCTCTACATTGTCCACTCACAAGTGATTTTACTTCATTCTTACTAATGAAACATACTTTCATTCATATGAGGATTTGTACTTAGGAAATTTGGCCTATCTTCAGCCCCTGTAAAAATTTTTTATCATTCTATGGTGATTGTGGAAATCTTAATTCTTTTACTGAGTGATTATTTTAACTTTGGGCAGATGATAGAAAATACATTTGCTGAAGAGATTTTGGGGGAAATGTGCCTTCTCTGATAAAAGTATACTTGAGGAAAACATAAATCTCTCCTATTTCTCCAAACAGCCATGTGAGGCTGAAACATCTGTAGCTTCGCAGTCATTTTGTAATCATTAGGATGTAAAACTGTGGACAAATGTCAATATGCTGACAATAAGAAAGCAAGCACGTACAATACTTGCATAATTTTGCAAACATTATTGTCTATTGAATTAATGTACTCTGAAATTGATTCTTATCTGAAATACTAAGTCTGAAGACATTTTTCTTTAGGATAATACTATTTCTTTAATGTTTAACAACTGTTAATTTTCTGTCCCTTGTAGTTAAAATAGTCATAAATGGTATATCCATCAACATCTTTTATTATAAAATTTAATGAATGTGGGCCTCCCTCATGGTGCAAGGGGTTAAGTGTTAGCACTATGCAGCTATCCTCAGCCACTGCAGCAGCAGTTCGATCCCAGCCAGGGAGCTTCCCACATGGCACGGCAGACCTCTCCTGCCATGCCTGCTGCTCCCCTCAGCAGTGTACTTCAGTCAGGCTGCCTGTTCTGTTCCCCACTCTGTCTCTGGTGAATCCTCTCAACCCCCACACCTCTGGCCTACACCCCAGATCTTTTATGCATAAATAAATCTTTAAAAAATAAATAGATAAAAATAAAATTTAATGAATTAACATAGGATATGTTGTAATTCATTAAATTTTATATTACACATAATAGGGCATGATAGAATAGATACAGAAAATAAAGTCCAATAGAAAACAGAAAATATCAGAGTTATTTGAAGATATAGTTGTCTTAACTACACATAGAGTGTATTTATGTACCATAAAACTTGCATTTCTTCAAATATTTTAAATTTCTGATCTTTCATAATCTAATAAGTCTTCAAGTTTAAATAATGAGCAAATCTTCAGTACCCAGTGGTAATACTAAAATACAAAGAACTTCCTAAAACACCTGAATTTTGAGATTTTATAATTTATAAATAAAAAGAAAATTATTCCAGAAAGTTTTCATTGAATTGACTGGAGAACCAAATTAAGAAAGAATCACACTTAATGACTGAATTCTTATTCACATACTTTTCACTTTAGTGAACAGGCTCTAAATGTGTGTGAAGTTGTAAACAGCAAACAGTCACAATAGGAATTCTTCAAGTTGAGTGTACC
Source organism: Scalopus aquaticus (assembly GCA_004024925.1). Lineage (NCBI taxonomy): Eukaryota > Metazoa > Chordata > Mammalia > Eulipotyphla > Talpidae > Scalopus > Scalopus aquaticus. Next base: position 152,976 of record PVIJ01000048.1, read on the forward strand.
AGAGCTATAATTAAACTGTTCTTAATCCTGGTTATGCAAAAGGGCTATAATTTATTAGAAAAGAAACATTTCAAGGAAGCCAGAAGAATAAAATGGTAACTTAAGGAGGAAAGGGTGGACATGAATGCCTTAGGTAATGCACGATAACCCCCCTACTGCTCTATTCAGTCAGCAAGAGATTTCACAACAATCCTGGGGTGCAAACTCTCAGCCTGTAGAGTTGATGCTCAATTTGGAGCCCTGTGAGGCCGGATTTGCATTTCAGTGCCCAGAGGAAATTTAAACTCAAGACTAGATACCACTTAAGCTACCAGGTGTGAAATAGACTCTCATAGTGGCATCTAGGATATTTTAGGTTTTGCACATCATTTCTTCACCCAAATTCCATTTTTCGTTCAGATAAATTACTGATTTTGTGAAGATAACTAGTGAAATAATTAATAAGGATATTTTGTAGTAGTCTATACTTCTCTTACATTTTAATTTATCAAGGGCGTTTAGATAATGCACTAATTAGCAAAGATAGTTTTCCTTGGGAACAAATTTCTGTGTAATCGTGGAGGGGTGAACCAAGACTAATTCTACATTAAAATAATCAAAGTTTTAGCTAAGTTGTTACAAATTTCAAAAAAAATTTTGAAAAGAAAGCTTCAAAATTTAGCTATAATCAATGTTGAGATGTGACTGACAATTAAGGAAATTTTGTGGAATATATAACAAGATTTAAAATATATATGGCTGTGTAAACAAGTAAATAAGATTTGTATTAAATAGCTAATGCAAAATGTTTGAAGAAACCATAAAGTAGAAACAAAAAGAGTTAATATATTTATAATCACAGGTAATGACAGCCACAGGAAACTTAGAGTCATTTTTTCATCAGCTGTAAATATTAATACTCTAGTAATAACAATATCTGGAAAAATCTGTGAAAAATACATACTTTCTGACATTGAAGAGTGTTAATTAGGGCAAGTTCATTCAAAAGCAAAAAAAAAAAATAGTACCTACTAACATTTTAAAACTATTTAAACGTTTCAAATAATTAAAATGACACAGCTACTCTATTTTTAAGAAAACCTCAATTTTTAAAATAAAGATTATTCAGACAACCTCTGTTTAACAAAAATAAAATATCCGTTTCTACTTTGGGAGCAATATATACTTTACTGTCACATACTTTCCTATAGATTGTGTTTAATCAAATTTATACACATGTATGTATATACATATGGCCATTTAATTTTTTTGTGATTTCTGAGGCATATACTTTACTTAAAGTTTATGCATTAGTGCAAAGGATGTCTCTAAAGCTTCAGCCCTGACATAGTCGTGATACCTAGATTAAATGTGATAGTCTTAAAAAAAAAATCCTGCACTCTAAATTAAGATGGGAAATATATTACACACACTTTTTTCATTATGATAAAATTATAATTATAAACATTATGATAAAAATATATGCATACATATAAAATTATAATATATATTACATATATGTATATATACACATATATGTGTATGCATAACTCTCCCATCTAAGTGTAACTGAGTTGACACCGACAAATATCATTTCTGGAATAGCAATTAGTGAATTATCTTTTACCTATGACTAGAAACACAACTTTACTATAGATGAAATTGCAACTATTATAAACATGTTAGTTCAAACCAGAAAATTTACCAAACTAATCATTCACTTTCTACCTGGCAACATATATTGAAAAAAAGATGAAAGTTGAATTACTTTATACTGAAACTCCTACTATGTTTTTAATGGTAAGACTTCACCATAAACATAAGCCAATTTCAGTGATAAGCCAGAGCTCTTCCCAGAAAATATATTAAATATTTAACACAAAAATAAATTAAATATTTATTTGTAGTTTCTTAAAACATTTATTTATTTCAGCATGATTCGGCAAACCCATTCAATGTGTTTAAAGTAAAGAAATATTCTCTCTACAGTATAATTTGTAAAGGCAGAAAATTAATGTGTTTTATGTGGTTGTAGAGAAATGGCACTTTAACAGCTTTACAGTTTAATGTACTTCTATAGTTCAAATGAGTATATTTTATATTTTAGTACTTAGAATGTGAGTCATTAATGAGTTTATTTGTTAAATTTTTGTGACATATGTTGAATTTATTTCTTTATGGCTAAGAACACCAAAATATTTATCTTTTAAATTGTTCCATAACTTCCATAGTTATTCATTTAAATTAGTCTGATTGTAATATTATCTTATATTAAATTACTTTGTGTTATATTTATATCATTTAATTTTAATTTAGAGTTCTTTCAGTAAACTTAAAAAAGCATAGTTTTGGTGCTTTGCAATGAGAGGGGTTGTTCAGTGATTAACATGATATTTATCTATTTATAGTACTGCAAATCTTTTCATATTCTATGGAAAGCTTATGCAAAAGTGTTGATGCCAACAGACAAATACCAAAAAAAGAAAAATCACTTGTTATACCGTGCTTACTTTAATTGATTTTTCTTTTTTCTCTTTCATAAAAACTTTCAATTTATTAGATTCAAGTTGAAATAAACAAAATTGCAAAAACAGCAAAAGAAATCCTGTGCTCTTTAACAAAATTTGACAAGCTTTTCTGTAGTAGTCCTGAGAGTATGTACTTTGGGCTTTGTGTAACAGATGGTCTCAGTCATAACTACTCAACTCTGCACTGGTAGCACCAAAGCAGTCATAAATTATATGGCAAGGAATGGGCGGCTATGTTCCCAAAAAATTTATTGACAAAATCAGGCAGCAGGGCAGTTTTGGCCTACCAGTGTGTACAAGTGTTGTACAAGTGTCTGCCATACAGTGGCACTTCTGAAAGTGGCAGTCACAAGCCAGCACCAGCAACACCCCCTGAGAGTGTCTTAGAAATGCAAATTATCTGACCCCACCCCATACCTACCAAATCAGCATTTTGAGGTGTGTGTTCTGGTAGCCGCCCCCCCACATTTAACATCTGAATTGTTTGTTAAAACATGGGTTCACAGAACCCCACCCCAGAGATTTTGATTTATTGTATATAAGATGCGCCTGGAAATTACATTTCTAACAAACCACAGGTAAATTTTCTATGAGACTGGTAACTACTCATTTCAGAGAGCAATAAATTGGTAGTTGACTATAGATTTGGTGGTGGATACACTATGGCAGCAACACTTGAAAGGGAGGAGCCTAAACCTCTAAAATACAAACAGTGGAATAAACCAATGTTAACTTAATAAATATATTAATTAAAAATTAGTTTACTGGCTCTACAAAAATAAAGTTGCATTATTGAAACAATTTCAAAAATTAAAAAAAAGAAAGACCAGTGAATTAATAGAAGTAGAAGAATACTAGAAGGTAAGCATTTTTCCAAGCCTGATTAAGCTTTTCATGTCAAGTTCCATATAATAGTATAACACTCTTGCAGTATCTCTGCTGCTTCACTTTCTCCCTTCCTGAAAAATAATGGAGCCACTTATCTAATTAGCAAGCATGGAAAATAAACTCATGGTATGTTCTTTTCACCTGAGAATCAAATTCGTGGAGGAAATACAAGTTCTATATGTCTCACCTTTGTTTATTTTTATAAGTATATCATGTAACTAACTATTAGCTATTCCATATGGTCAAAAAAATAAAAAAAAAACAATTGTAAGGAAAGAGTGTTTGCTTTAGAATAACTCAAGGTTTCAAATGTTAAGTTAAACATGGAAGGGTGAGTAGAAGTTTTCTATAGCCTTAGCTTTCTTCCTACTCATTTTCCACAGTTGCGGTGAAGAAGGATGTAATAAATCTCTAGGAAGAAAGGCCAAAAATATTGAAACTAATAGCATAAAATCCCAACTAGTTTAAGAGGAGGCGTGTGGCTTCTTGGAGAACCTATGCTCTCATGAGTTCCAAATGGAAAAGGTAGGGAAAATGAACCATCCATAGGTGAGTCCTAGCCAGGAGAGGCCATTTCAGAGTTACCTGTTTATCTGTAACATTTATATAGTGTAAACAAAATCCTTCATGAGGGACAAAATTCATGGAGGATCACTCATAGAATGTTATAGGTCTGCAGAGAATGAAAAGTCAATGATGCTTTTGTGGTCGGTTGAGATAGATACACTACAACTGGTAAAATTTCAGTGAGCAAAGAAATACAAATGTTTCACAGGGGATTTCTATGGCTCAGTAAAGAGGAACACATTAGATTCCTGTTCAAAAATTTTTTAGTACTTATTTGAACATGGAGAACAAAAAAGGAAGTATTTAACATATTCTTTAAAAGACTAACTCATACAATTTTTAGTTCCAGTTTCTGAAAAAATATCAAGGATCAAAACTATTACTGCAGATTTCAATGTGAGATTCTTAAGGATATAAATATACAAGGTACCCATCTCATCAACTCTCTGAGAAAATAATCCTAACTGATCGTAGATCATGATTTTTCTGGTAATTTTTTTTTTTTAAGATTTATTTATTTGTACATACAAGCGGGGGTACAGGCCAGAGGCGTGGGGCGGCAAGAGGGTTCACCAGAGACGGAGTGGGGAGCAGATCAGGCAGATCAGAAATACACTGCTGAGGGGAGCAGCTGGCGAGGCAGGAGAGGTCTGCTGCACCATGTGGGATTCTCCCCGGCCGGGCGTCGAACTCGCATCGCTGCTGCCGACAGCGCCACAGCGCAGCGCTTAACCGCTGCACCACCAGGGAGGCCCTTTTCTGGTAAATTAAACTACACTAGCTTGAATCTTCATAGCACACCATGAAAATGTCAGAATATGTTTATTTTAATTTCCATGATCGCAGAAACCTTTTTCCATCCCCACGTCATTTCCCCCTTTGCAGAGCCTGTATGTGTATGTAAATGTATACATATGTCGGGCTGGGGAAGTCCAGTATCGATTATTCATTGTGATTCCCGTCAGATATCAATGCGAATAAACACAGTTCCTGTTCCCTGTAATACCTAAAACACAAATAAGAGTTTCGATCACAATTTGCAAATAAATTGTTGGAGAGATATAAGGATATTTGGGTAAAGAAACACTACTGAAATATTTGATGTCATGTTTAGCTTTTGCCTCATTACATTCTATCATACTTATAAAAATATCAACTCTCAAAGGAATAATAGAATATCACATTGTATCTTTTTAATTTTATACATTGTTTTTATCTTAGTCACATACATACAAAATTGAGGGAAACCATTTTGCTAACTCATACTATAATTGATATTTAAGTCTATTTTCTCATTGTTGGCATAGATTGAGCTGTCATTTTATGTTTTTTTCAATTTAGCAGAAAATGAATTTTTACAAGTAATAAAATACAATCAAGATTAAAATCACATAAATTACTTAAAATATTAATGCAAATCTCATTCAAAGACATAATACAGCTGTGCTGTGGGGATGAGTGCCTTTCTGACTCAAAAGAAATTGTCTAAATTTTTTTTTTTAAAGATTTATTTATTTATACATACAAGCTGGGGTACAGGCCAGAGGCGTGGGATAGCGAGAAGGTTCACCAGAGACAGAGTGGGGAGCAGAACAGGCAGAGAGACGGAAATACACTGCTGAGGGGAGCAGCGGGTGAGGCAGGAGAGGTCTGCCGCGCCATGTGGGAATCTCCCTGGCCAGGCTTCGAACCTGTGTCACCACTGCCGACAGTTCCACAGCGCAGTGCTTAACAACTCCGCCACCGGGGAGGCCCTGTCTAAAAATTTTTATTCATGCTACCTAATTATCTTCTTGGCATGATTTTTTAAGTCAACATCAGAATTTATTTTGATGGATTTATTCAAGTATTTATATTTTAGTTGTAACCTTAAGCTTTGAACATCAATGTAATATATTTTTCTCAGGTTTTCACATTCTGTCTTTGCCATCTTGCTATGAAAGGGAACATTTTTACTGTATATATGCAAAGAATTCAAGTAGAGATACTTTTCTATTTTAGCTTCCATTTCACAAATGAAGAGTTTAGGTCAGACTGTAAAAACAGAAACAAAATATAATTGACTCTAATGCATATTTAGGTGATAGAAATTTTCCATTTCTCAAATATGACAATTTTATTAGAGCTAAACAATAGAATAGAAACGCTATAATTTAATAGGTAACACCTCATAAGTTAGTAAAGATTTTTAATTGTATTTATCTTTTCTAATCTATGTATTTTACTTCTTGAGAGTATATTTGGCAAACAATGAAAAAAAACAGCAGGAAGTGAATTTTGGAAGGGTTTTCTCATTGTAGAGGTTCTCTAACTATTTTCAGTGTTAAAATGCCTTTTTTTTTAAGATTCATTTATTTATCCATACAAGCTGGGGTGCAGGCCAGAAGCGTGGGGCGGCAAGAGGGCTCACCAGAGACAGAGTGGGGAGCAGAACAGGGAAATAGACAGAAATACACTGCTGAGGGGAGCAGCAAGCAAGGCAGGAGAGATCTGCCATGCCATGTGGGAATCTCCCCAGCTGGGGGTCGAACTGGTGTTGTTGCTGCCTACAGCTCCACAGCGCAGCACTTAAAAGCTGCGCCAGCAGGGAGGCCCTAAAATGCCTTTTATTATGTGTATGTTTTTGAAAATTATATTAATAATTTGTGGAGGATTCAAAGCTTCAGTTGGTACTGGACACAAAGGAATAGATAATTACTTGGTGAACAAGGGAATATTTTGTTGATAAAAATGGGGCAATCTAGTCCAAGAAACAACCTCAAAATTAGAATCCATTACACAACATTCTAGGAATTTGTTTAAGAAGGAATGAAGTTACTGTTAAATCACAACAGGAAATAAAATGTGTCTTCTTCAAATTAGAGTAACGTGTCATATGGCATAATGCTAAATATATGAGGTTAAATTAAAACTAACAAAATGTGATGGCTTGAAAGAAATAAATTCCATGATTACTGAATTGATAGTGGATATAATAAAGTTTATAAAAGACATGAAACTAAGAATAAGCATCTCTTGCATTCTTTTACACTGACATAAACAAATTACTGGCCAAAGTCTGTGAATAACTAGAATCTCTGCTAATTACTTTCTTCAACTTTCCAATTCTTGAAGAAAAAACTACCTTCTTTAGTTACAACATAAATAGTTTAAATCTTTTATAAGTTAAAAACATACTATGGGGCTCATTCTTTTTCTTTTCTCTTTTTTTAAGTAGTGTTTTGTCACTTCAAACACAAAGAATGTAGAATATCTATTTTTAAGAGGCTCAATTAAGTTTATATATATATATATATATATATATATATAATGTAATATATATCCAGTATCTTTGTAGACATATTTTTTTATTGATTTCTTCACCATTACTATGTGTAAATCCTTCCTCACCCAGCAGATCCAATACCATTCTCTATGTGTTGGACACCCAAATTATCAGAAGTTGTATCGATTACTTTCTTTATCTCATTCCTTTCACCCTGCCCTACACTCCTGCTACAGTATATGTGCTAGGGAATTCTTTTGTTTCTACTTTAAAAAATATAGAGAATTCAATAATTTCTTCTACTTTTATAAGCCAGGCCCATCTCTTTCTTCGATCAAACCAGTGTATTCTAAAATGACCTCCTGTAATCTCCCCTTGCTCTGCTACAATTTATTTTCCTCACAGAGGCAAAGATTGATCAGTCACTTTATGTTACTCATCTGATCAAAACCATGCAGTAGCTCCCATTTCATTTCTGGTAAAGTCACAGTCTTCCAGTTATTCACACACTCCATGATCTGCCAGTTCCCTTTCCTAACAATTGTGCTCTTCTATTTTTCTCCTTCACTCAATATTAAGAAAATTAATTTTAGGGCCTCCCAGGTGGCGCAGCAGTTAAGTGCTGCGCTGTGGAGCTGTTGGCAATGACGACGCGAGTTCAACGCCCGGCCAGGGAGAATCCCACAGGGCACACAGACCTCTCCTGCCTCGCCCGCTGCTCCCCTCAGCAGTGTATTTCTGATCTGCCTATTCTGCTACCCGCTCTGTCTCTGGTGAACCCTCTCGCCGCCCCACGCCTCTGGCCTATACCTTAGCTTGTATGTATAAAAAAAAAAAAAAAAGAAAATTTAAAGAAAATTTTAAATTTGTATTTATCAGGTAGCATAATTTTAAAAATACACAAAACAAAGGCAGGTAGTTACTGGCTATCTTTTCATACTTCTGTACATGGGATATGTTTTGAGACAAAAAACATAGCGCATTCTGCCTCATGCTTTTTCAGTACTATGAAGTCGAATGAAGGTTATTGAATATTCCAAGACTTCAGGGAATGACAAACTATACAGAGGAAATTTTGTTTTCTGAATGAATGTTGCACAGATGTGGAGGCTTTTGAGTATATATTGTTTAGTTTTCATTGATTGATTTTGGAAGAAGGTGCCAGAAGCTAAGGTTGGGAAGTCTTGGGCATCCCTGATGGCGCAGAGGTTAGGTGCTGCGCTGTGGAGCTGTCGGCAGCTGCGAGTTCGATGCCCAGCAAGGGAGATTCCCACATGGCAAGGCAGACCTCTCCTGCCTTGCTCACTGCTCCCCTCGGCAGTGTATTTCCATCGATCTGCCTGTTCTGCTCCCCACTCTGTCTCTGATGAACTCTCTTGCTGCCCCATGCCTCTGGCCTGTGCCCCAGTTTGTATGCATAAATAAATAAATCTTTAAAAAAAAAATAAGTTAGGAAGTCTTCTTGTATGCGACTTTTAGTTCATGATTGCCTTCTACTTTTTTGCTTAAGTGGTTTAATATTTAATACATTTATGTATATCGTGCTACTCTTTCTTGATTTTGCACAATGCACAGTTTTCAATTGTAGAGCAAGACTAAAAATATAACTAAAAAAAATATGCAGTACTATTTATAAAGCATTGTATATTAGATAGCCTCACTGAGTTAAATTCCAAGGCTAATGTGTAAGAACCATATATATCAATGTTCTCTTATCTTCCTAATGATAGCAGTTCTATATCCAATTTTCCTGTTGAACTGTGGAAAAGCTAGATAAGAAAAAGGTAATAGCATAAGACCATTGCATTTAGAGAATAAATGTTTTTTTGCAAAAAGACAGGAAATATTAAAGAAAAAGTACATTGAAGTACTTAGTATAAAAAAGGTTCATTTATTTTTAATAGTCTGCTACTGTAGTCTTTTTGAAAATTACTATAATAACATTAGAAGTTCTTAAAATATTCAAAGAAAACCACAATTTTTAAGAATTAAATCTGTGCTTCTACTCTTTTGTTTTAGAGAAGTCAACTGTTTTGTAGTTGTTGTTTTGCTTTTTTCTTATTTTTTTCTTTTTATTGGTGAATTTAATGTCCCATTATATCATTTGATTTTCATGTGATATGAAAACTACATTTATGTACTTTCTGGTTTTGTTGTTTTCTTTGCTTTTTCTTAGAAAACATAGTATATCTATTAGCAAAATTGGCACAAATAGACAAAATTGTCACAACATTTGCATTGAGCACTGCTTTTTTCCTTTGTGATAGATATCTTGACATATTACCAAATACATAATTCCAGAGTATATTAGCACTATGTAATTTGTTTAAACATGCCCCCTGTTAATTTGCCTCCACGTCTTTTCAGATATTTTGCTGTAAATATCTGAATAAAAAAAAATATTGAATTCTCTATTTTTTAAAAGTAGAAACAAAAGAATTCCCTAGCACATATATTATAGGAGTCTAGTCCAATAAAAAAGTTTTACATATAACATTTAATAAATATATAAATATGAATTGGTAATTCTGAATTTATATAATTTTGATAAGTATTTTTCAACTAAATTTATATTTTTAAAGTATTTTTAATGCAGCCTAATTATAATTTCTTTGACTTTTGTGTTCTTTTGTTTAGTTTTAATTTGGCATGATTTTTTTTTTTTTTTCTTACATACAGCTGGGGCACAGGCCAGAGGCGTGGGGTGGCGAGAGGGCTCACCAGAGACAGAGCAGGGAGCAAAACAGGCAGACCAGAAGTACACTGCTGAGGGGAGCAGCGGGCGAGGCAGGAGAGGTCTGCCCCACCATGTGGGATTCTCCCCGGCCGGGCGTCGAACTTGCGTTGCCGCTGCCGACAGCTCCACAGCGCAGCACTCAACCACTGCGTCACCGGGGAGGCCCTGGCATGATTTTTTTAACTTCTTAGAAATGCCATTTTTTACCCCCAAAATACTTTCATCATGAAAGAAACACACAAATCTAACTGAATAGATGGTCATGAACACGTGAGCTTTGTCTCCACATTTAAAATTTATTTGCTTGTCTAAATACTGCACTCAAAATGTTTCCCCAGTCAGTCACAGCTACAATTATGCTTTCATGCACACCTCAGCCTTATTTGTCTCTAAATAAGAAGCACTGAGTTGTTGGCTAATTCTAGTCTCTTTATTCCAGAATTTTAATTCATGCATTTCTTAATCCATATTACAAAATTCTCAAATACTTTGTATCAGTGTCTTAAAATATTTTAATAACTTCTACTAAAAGATACTTACTCTTAAAAACGTTGGGCTGATATGACATTTTGTCCAATTATCATGCTGCTCTGTCAAGTGTATTTCTACATCAACAATTAAAAGTAAGGTGAAGAAAACATTTATTTATCAAAGACATAGCTTCATTATAAAAGGAATATTTATAATGCATCTGAGCTGAGAAAAATTCTAATAGCAATATCACCCCAAAAATGTTTTGATATATTTTTAGTTAATGTGATTTCCAGCAAGTTTTCTTACCTGCTACAATTCATGAAAAATAGCTAATATTTTTTTGCAAACATTTGCAGGAAAAATATTACTATGCCTGAACTTGTTCCAGATATATTAAACTTACTCAAGAAAAACTATATGAAAAGATAGTTATAACCTTCCCGGTTTTTGCTTGCAAGAAATTCTAATTTCTAAGCAGTGCCTAAATAAACATCTTTAAAGGCTATCTCATATGTGGGTGTGAATGTCGTAGAAGAGAAAATAGATGTGCTTGAATGTTGCCTGGGAGCTTGTTCCTTCAAAGGTTATCATAATATTCACAAAATACCGAATGGATTCACTTACAGGAATAATATAGGGGATCCAAATAAGGGATCAGGAAAAAAAAAACAAAACAGTACAAAACAACAACAACAATAACAATAATAGTAATAAAACAAACCCAGCAGGCAACCATAAATAAGAGACATTCTGCAAGGCAGGGGGTGGAAAAGGGATCAAAACAGGAGAGAAGAGCACAAGGAACTATGGTGATGACTCATGGGTGAACTGGAGGTGGGAATTTTATGGGAAATACACAATGGTCTGAAAGATAAAAATAAAATATATATGCGTGTGTGTGTGTGTGTGTGTGTGTAATTAAAAAAATTCGCAAATATTTCAGCAACATTCTCCCATTTCATTATGACAATACCTTAAAATAACACTAGTCAACAGTGAGATCATTACCAACTTAAAAAGGCCTTAATCTGTAGTATTTGGTGTGCTGAACATGAACATAACACTGAAAATTTTTTATTAGCTCTCGTTTTGAAGATACTTAATATAATTCATTTTATATGTTTCACCATGTAAATTTATCCAGTAGGACTGCAAGAACATACTAAATCAGCCTAGAATGATATGATATTGCAGCATGTTGCATAATACCATCATGCACACATCATCCAGAGTTGATTGCATCGTTTTCTGATTCAATTCAATACTACTGCCAGGCAGCTACTGAAGTAAGTTGACGTCAGCAGTGCACTATAGAAAACCCTGTCGGAAAGATTGAGCATTGAAAAAATTTCAGACTTTGTGAGAGACACTTTAAGCTACTGTTCCATAGAACTGTTACTATTTTATCCACTTAGGCACAATACAGAACAGTAATACCTTGAAAGTGCATTGATAATGTGGACAATTTCTGTGCTATTGTGGGGAAGTGACATATGCCAACCAGAAAAAAAGTATCACTTCTCAAGTGAAGAAGGCTTAGCATCTTTCCTTCAGATGCAAGGTTGGTGACCAAGACAAGCCTTGGGCCCCACATATATGCTGTGCTACATGTACAACACAGCTTTCACAGTGGAGAAATGACAAAAGACCATCAATGCCATTTGCAGTCCCCTTGGTGTGGAGAGAGCCAAGCAACCACATAAAATACTGTTACTTCTGCTTGGCTTCTTCTCTTTCTGGCAGAATGACAAAGCAAAAGAAGTCGAGAATGGTCTATCCAAACATTCCGTCTGCATTGAGGCCAGTTCCGCATGGTGAGGGCCTTCCTATTCCAGAACCTCCAGCAGAATCTTCTCTTGATTCATCTGATGAGGACAAGGGTGAGCTGACCTGTTCTTCTCCTGTTCCATCAGCATGCAGTGATCTAGATTTTCACTGTGGTGCATCATCAACCCCACGCAGACTAACACAGGAAGAACTTAATGACCTGGTTCGTGATTTGGACTTATCCAAGAACAAGGCAGAATTGCTAGGTTCAAGACTCCAACAATGGAATTTTCTAGAAGATATCACAATTACTTTCTATCGAAAGTTCCACCAGCAGTTGGAGCCTTTCTTCAGAAAGGAAAGTACTCTGGTATTCTGTTCCGATATTGAGGGCCTCATGAATGCCTTAGAAATCATTCATGCCCCACAAGAATGGAGACTATTTCTCGACTCTTTGAAACTGAGTCTTAAGGCTGTGCTTTTGCACAGTGGATACCATCTTCTGTCTATTCTGTTCCTGAGCAGCTGTGCAAGAAACAAACAAAGAAATCTAAGAAGTAGTCTATGACTTCATTTTTTACAGGTATTAACCATAGGCCTATTACTATTGGCATGCGTTTTGTGATGTAAACATTCATTTATTGCAGATTCCAAAAAACTAGAGCCAAAATTAGAATTTGACTTCATATTCGTGTTGATCACATTCAAATTGATAGGAAATGACTAATTTTATTTCAGTAGCATGACTTTTGAAAAAATTTGTTGACCAGTGTAATTTTACAAAAATGATATTAAACAAAAATGATTATGATCAAGAGCATTTTACCATTTGTCATTGCTCTTTTCCAGGACCAAAGTTTATATGTATACAACTCTATTTTATCTATGATTGGATCATTTGGATGAAGTTTACTATGGCATCCCATATTAATAATGGTACAAAATAATGGATGTAAAATTGCAAAAAGTACTATTTTGGGGTGTCTTTTCACATGCCTGTGCTTCTTAAAATAGTGATCAATGAAAGTGACGTAGACAATAGCACAGTAGGATATTAAAAATTAATCTGGCAAACTTTGGTTGAAATTTTTAAGTATTCAACCTCATTAAATTTATTTCATTAAAAGCTAGTTTTACCTTTATCAAATAGAAATATAACAATTTTGAGTTGTTATATTTTTATTTCTTCATTTTCAAACATTCTGTTACTTCTTCAAATGTTATTTTTCATTCCTTTACCCATTACTCTTATAATCGCTTGTCATTTGGAAAAAATATGCCTCAGCAAAAGCAAAAAAACAGTTATCAAGTTACATGGTCAAAGGAAATACCGTGCTCCTCTAGGCAATCTTATTTTGAATTCCATTTACATGTAATTTGATATTTTATAACTCTCTGGAAGATAGAGCCACACATTTAAAAAAAATTCAGAAGAAGGTAAAAGCAAAGTAATATTCATGAGTTGAAGAAAGATGTTACTGATGCCATCATTTATAATTTTTCCTTGCAAAAACTATGTTCAAATATGTTTGTTGGTAACACTTGATGTTGGGTTGTGAAGACAAAGTCGTGGATTTAAAGGACTTTATTGCATTTTTCCTATTTAAACATAAACATTTTCCTCATTCTATTTCAATCATTAGGACTTTTTAATGTTATTAAGATGGCTACAAAGACATTATTTGAACATTATGCAGCATTTCTGTATGCCAGTTATACAAGTTTTTTTGTATGTCTACATTGTTGTTAGGAAATAACTAACTTCATCCAAGATACTTGTGTCTAAAGCAGAAAGATTTATTCTGCTGCTGTCCTGAGTATATCATGGCAAATATATCATGGAATTGAAAAAGGATTAAATGCTGGTGAGACTGAAATATGTACTTTATTAAACAACCTCCTCCAAAACAAACAGACTATGATTCCAAATAGTGGAAGGAATGGGGTATGAGTGTGGGTAAATAGAGACAAAGGGAACCTGAGTGGTTAACTTAATGTAGTATATACACTTGTTTGTCAATGAAGCACTCCCAAGATATATATATATGTATATACATGTATAAATACATAAATATATATAAATATATATATATATATATATAATATATAAAATATATCATATATATAATATGTTATGTTGCAGTGTTACTTCAATAAAAAGACCTATAAGGAATCAAAGATATTTCATATACTTATAGAGTATATCTCCATGTAGTCATAGTACTTCCCTTATTCTATGGCTGGAAGCTAAATTTATTACCCAATATTTATTACCCAATATTTCCCCCAATATTTTAATTTCCAAGTTGTGGCATAGCTGTGTAAATACTGGTATAGTTTACTTTTAACTTTTATTTTAATAAATCACAACTTTGTGCCTCACCTGATTCCAGATATAGATTTCAGCATCTCTCTCTCTCTCTCTCTCTCTCTCTCTCTCTCTCTCTCTCTCTCTCTCTCCTCCCTGTCTCTCATACTATTATATTTCTACTTTTATTTTATTCTGTATTATGTCTTCAATTTTCTTTCTCTTCTACTTCTACCTTGACCATTCTGTCTTAAAAATAGATCTATGAATTAAGTAGACTTGAAGTTTTGCAATGGAGGACATTTAAAAAAAATGTAAAAAAGAATAAGGGGGAGTGTTTTACATTTTGGTGAGCTTCTGTGTGCACGGTCCCCAGGATCAGGTCAACTTACTGAAGAATCATGGTTTTTCAAATTTCCTGTTCCTGAAGCATGCGGCAGACAGTAGCACCAAATTCCTGACATGTATTCCCTGAAATGTCCCCCTTGGACTGGATTATAAGCAGAATACTTGCGGTCTGTCACCTCCCCTCCTCATCAACTGCTTTCCCCAGTACAGTAAAGGAGAAATTTATAGTCAATTCCTGAAGACAGATTTCTATAAAGTCCTTCCAGTAAAACACCATAGCAGCTTCCCTGTGAAGAAAACATGACCTTGGTTTCAGCAGTGAGGACAGGATTTCACTCTGGAGGCAGGAAGAGTATTTCTTCACTTGTTCTACCTCAGCTGTAGGGTACTGATTATTTCTTATATCTACTATTTTTATGTTTTTTATATTTCTTCAGACTATTTACTGCAAAACTTTCTTATTCCAATTCCCAGTTATAGCTAAAGATTACATTATGCTTTTCCTGTTAAAGTTAGATGACTCATCACTCCTAAAAAGACCTATGCTGACATAGTGTAGTTCGTGGAGGATCCAGTCAAATATACAACTAGAAATGAAGATTAGGTTTGACTCTTCTTATCATTCCACCATGGTAGAAGGGAAGACAGTGTCTCTGCATTAATTCTTTTTCTCCATCAAATTTCTTCAACCTGCTGTCCTCTATGCCTGAAGTGACTTCTCAGGCTCCATGAGATGTCTCCTCATATTCTCAAGCAAAATCAGTTCATTCTTTATGGCACTTAAAATAACACTTTTCAACTCACACTAAACTTGATAATATAGCTAATTTCTACACAAGTTTTTTTTAAAGGTTTATTCACTTATGCATACAGGAGCTGGGGTGCAGGCCAGAGGTACAGAAGGTGATAGGATTCACTAGAGACAGTGGGGGAAAGAACAGGTGGATTGACTGAAATACACTGCTGAGGGGAGCAGTGGGCACAGCAGGAGAGGTCTGCTGCGCCATGTGGGAAGCTCCCTGGCTGGGGACCAAACTCATGCTGCAGATGTTGCGGAGAGCTTCATAGGCTGAGACTTAACCCCTTGCACCACCAGGGAGGTCCTATACATGTTTTAATAAGGAGAAAATCAGAATTTGACAAATTTTAGTTTTAACATGCCTTGGCACCTTGACTCAATCTTAATCTTAGTTTAACTTTTTTTTTGGAAATAAGTAAAACCACCACAACATAAATTTGAGTATTTGTCATTATTTTCCCAAAAGATTGTAGAATAGGGTTCAAATATGCAATATGACACAAAGCTCATCATTTTGCAATTTTCTCTTGATATTAGAACTAAAAAGGATTTTATGTAGAAAACTAGATGAACAGCAAAATTTCTTCATAAATTATATAAATATTTCTAAGAAATGACCTTTACCTTATTTGCACATAGATGATTTTTAAATAAATTTTAAGATAATCAAATGATTATATGCATTGCCAGTAAATGTTAAAAGTCTAAATTAACTAGAGATAAAACAGATGTAAGAAATATTTTCAAAATGTTATTTTATTCATTTGCTATCACCAAAATGCACTCAAAAGCAGAGAGATTTTAACTATGGTTTGGATTATAGTAAAAGTTACACTTTTAGTTTTGTGAAACTAATGATTAAAACAAAGGACACAAAAACACTAATCCAAAAGGATACTTTCACCCATATGTTCGTTGCGGCACTGTTCACAATAGCAAAGGTATGGAAGCAACCCAGATGTCCAAAAAGAGATGATTGGATCAAGAAGATGTGGTACATATACACAATGGAATACTATTCAGCATTCAAAGAAGATAAACACATGCAATTTGGATGGAATTAGAGGGTATCATACTTAGCGAAACAAGCCAGAAAGAAAGAGAAAAATACCTAATGGTTTCACTCATAACAGGACTATAGGGAAACCAAATAGGAGAGAGACACTGGGTGAAGGGGAGGATAAGGGCACAAAATGGAGTAGAAAAGGACACAAGTGACCACAGAAATGGATCACGGGTGAATTGGTGTTGGGTTACCCAAGGGGAATACAAAATGTAAAATATATAAATAACAATTTAAAAAAAGTGAAAAAAAAAAAAACATACTAAGGTCTTTGAAGATTTTAGAATTTTGGTCAAATACTTAGTGATTTTCTAAGTAAGATAATAATTTCAGCAATTATTATTATAATTAATATTTTTTAAGTGTGGAAATTGCTTTCAATCAGAGTCTGTCTTCTATATAAACTGCCAAGTTGCCACTTGTAGGTTAAAATTAGGGAGTCTCACTCAACCAGTCAGTGACTACTAATAAACAAGGGACCATGTGTGGGTGTTGTCAATAGATCCCCAACTGCAGCCTTCTGTCTGAAGACTTTTGCCCACCAGATTTTAACAGATAAACTTCAGAACCAATCTGAAAAGGTTTCACAAAACTTGTCTTTAAATGAGACCACCCCCTGCCTGATTTTTAAAAACATTTCTGAGCCCTGTCTCTGAAGGTACCTTACACTGGGCCATGATCCATTTGAATTATTTTTTTTTAAAATTCATTTATGCTTACAATCTGGAGTACAGGCCAGAGGCGTGGGGCAGCAAGAGGGTTTACCAGAGACAGAGTGGGGAGCAGAACAGGCAGATTGATGGAAATACACTGCTTGGGGGAGCAGCGGGCAAGGTAGGTGGGGTCTGCTGCGCCATGTGGGAATCTCCCCACCTGGGCGTGGAACTTGTATCTCTGCTGCTGACAACTCCACAATGCAACACTTAACTGCTGCGCCACCAGGGAGGCTCTCATTTGAATTATTTTCTAGTATGATTATTTCTCTTAAATGATTACAGGCTTTCTCACTTCCTATGATCAATGCACCATAAATGTTTAGCTAAATAGGTTTATATAAAATATTTGATGATTATTTAATTAACGCAACTAGAGAAATATTGTTAAATTTGACCAAGGAAATATACTCTTTACTTTTGCAATTATTATAGGCTTTTTCTCTTGAATATGTTTTTTTTTAAAGATTTATTTATTTATGCATACAAGCTGGGGCGCAGGCCAGAAATGTGTGGTGGGGGTGGTGAGAGGATTCACCAGAGACGGAGAGGGGAGCAGAATAGGCAGACTGACTGAAACACACTGCTGAGGGGAGCAGCGGGCGAAGCAGGAGAGGTCTGCTCCATGTGGGAGCTCCCTGGCCGGGGATCAAACTCGTGCTGCAGTGGCTGCTGATAGCTTCATAGTGTTGAGACTTAACCCATTGCACCATCAGGGAGGCCCTTTCTCTTGAATATGAACGCATAGATCTCACCTTTATCTCTTTGTGCTCTGAGAGGAAGCATTCCCACTTTATACAGTAAAATACTTAACCATATATATGTTCAAGTCTGTGTTTTGGTGTGTGGGGAGAAAACACAAAGGACTAAGATGGAGGACTATGGGTGTTTTGATGGGGGGTGTGGTGCTGTAAAAAGACCTGAAAGGGGAGATCCTATAACTTTGAATCATAAAAAACAACATTGTATGCCAATGTTACTTTAAATTAAAAAAAAAAAAAAACCTCTGAAAGAAAGAAAGGATCTTCAGCAAGATTTTCTGTTAGATTATGTATTTCCTTTAAAGTTGCTTTTATTATTATTTTTAACTTTTATGATGGTAAAAAAATGCAGTGTGAATACAAAAAGAATAAAAAGTAGTATGCAAAACAGCAGCCACCTCCCTCTGAGCTGAACTTTGCTATACTCATCATGATTTCATTCTTATGATTCAAAGACAAACGCAATAGCGAATACTTGCTTTTCTTTTTATTACAATCTGGTCTAGGGATTCTGTGAAAATCTAAGATCTGGATATTTTTCCTAAAGCATTACCATCAGAGATGGAAGATACTGTAGTATAGAGAAAAGCTTTGTTCCTTCCACCGTCTCAGATGTTAATACTTTTTACCTTATACACACTTTGTAGATACAACTTTTACATTATTTTATTCATATAAATTAGGTCTTTCTTATTTTTAGAATTTTATACTGAAATAAAATTATTGTAATTTGATATATATATACACATAATTGTATATATTGTTATAAATTTTAATTTTAAGAAAATATCTACATAGTAATTGACATATAATGTATTCAACACTACATTGAAATCATGTTCTAATAACATTTAAATCTCATTTTGTAGCCACCTAGTAAGAAAAGTGTTTTCTTTACCCAGTTATATGCACTTGCAGGAAGGGCAATGCTGACAGTAGAAAGAGCTGAAACTGCAGATAACTGGCCTAAATTAGTTCTCCATGGGGAATAACCTAAATGTGACCTTTGGGTCATTAAAATACTAAACATTATGCCCAGGGGTAAAGACTTAACTTTACAATGAAACAGGCAGTCTGCATACAGACAAGTAATGGAGAAGTACATGTGTGGCTTACTCCCCCTGCAGAACATGTGGAATCTGGAAACATCCACCCCAAAGCCTTGGAACCTTACTGCTCCCCAAGTCCAAGGCCCAAGGAGAAAGATGCTTTAGAAGACAAGCTTTCTCCATAGTCAGGCCAAAAAATAAAGATCTTCCTGTCCTTACTGAAACTGGTGCTTGCGTCAAGGGCTTTAGTCACTGTGCTAACACACCTTCTACTCTAGGAGCTGGGTGACAATTATATTGTTTTTACAAAAGTCTGCATATAAAATTAAATGCATAATACATTCAATTTTGATGAATATATGTAAAAATATATACATATATGTGTTGAGAGACGAGAGCGAAATCAGTGTAAAGTACATCAGAATTTTTTAGAGCAATAATGTATTGGAATGATGCTTACATCATTACATTATTATGTTTTCTGATATTAATGTTAATCTAGTCAACATTAGAATAAAAACTTAAGTAATCATATTTTACTAAAAATTAAGTGTGTATATAACAATGTTTTGCCCTATATTTGG
Organism: Scalopus aquaticus; assembly: GCA_004024925.1. Lineage (NCBI taxonomy): Eukaryota > Metazoa > Chordata > Mammalia > Eulipotyphla > Talpidae > Scalopus > Scalopus aquaticus. The sequence goes on from PVIJ01000048.1 coordinate 172,806, forward strand.
AACCACAGAACCTATAGTATATACTTTGTTTCCTACAGTTTGTATTTGAGGAACCCATACTGTTTGACCTTTAGATTTTCCTGCTATCTGGACTTCATTGATTCCATGTACATGATGTAGTTCAACATGTTCCCCTAGTGAACTATCCTGCAAATTGACAGCTAGATCCACCATTTGTTCAGACCTAGGTTTTATTCCTTTGCTATAGCAATAGATGATTATGCAATTTTCTTTTATCAAAGACACAAAATCTCTGTGTTTTTGTTCTATTATGTGTTAATTTTCTTCAATTTTCAGGTCCCTGAATTCATTAGAGTTTCAGAAAAATGATGTCCTAATTCCAAAGTCATTGTCTCTTCTAATAATTTTGGGTTTCTGAAGGATTTCTTTAGAGCACTTTTTAGGGAAAATACATGTGAATAGTAGTCCTTTGGGGAAATAAAATTTGAAACCTGATTATCTATGCATTTATACATTAAGGTCATTAAAAGTCATTTGCTATTAGTTGTATTATAAATATGTTATTCCACTTTGGTTTTTCTCTTACAAAAACATGGCATTAAAATATCTGATTGTAGCATTGCAAATAACATGTATATTTTGCTTATGCATGCACAAATAGTTTTCTTCTTTAAGCTCAATTATTTTACTAAGACATTTTGTTGATTTTTAGGATCAGTATTTTCAGGTGCACAGTGTAATTTTTTTTAAAAGATTTATTTATTTTTGCATACAAGCTGGGGTACAGGCCAGAGGTGTGGGGCAGCGAGAGGGTTCACCAGAGACAGAGTGGGGAGCAGAGCAGGCAGAGCGACGGAAACACACTGCTGAGAGGAGCAGTGGGCGAGGCAGGAGAGGTCTGCCACGCCATGTGGGAATCTCCCAGGCCGGGCGTTGAACTCGCGTCTCCACTGCCGACAGCTCCACAGCGCAGCGCTTAACTGCTGCACCACCAAGGAGGCGCCACAATGTAATCTTTTAATGTGGAGATTCAAAACTTTTCTAAAATTAAGTTCTGGAATGTCTTTTGGAATGTATTCATTGTTACTCTGTTTTTCCTTCTCTAGGGAATCTTATCATTTGTATGCTTTATTGAAGCACAAAGAAAATCATACTGTAACCCTCTATAGTCTAAGGCTAGAAGAATAATCAAATTATCAGACAGATTAGCAAAGGAAAAACAATTTTATAACATCCATAGGTAAAGTCTCCATGGCTGTAAATTCTCATGAATAATGGAGCAGATGAGGATATGTTTGTCCTATATTTTGGGACCTGGGACATCAATGACAGAGCTGAGGAGATATCATATTGCAGAAAATGAGGCGGTTACCTCAGCATGACTCTAAGAGTAAAGATGAGATTCTTAGACAGAGTAAGGACAAACTGAGAACTAAATGAGATCCTCAAGCTACATTCTTCTAGGTATCTCTTCTTTGATTAGAGGGTGAAGAACTTCCAAAAGGACAGAAGCATCTTTTCACCTTCAGGACTTTCTTTCAGTAATACACCTCCAAAGGCTCATAGGGCCTTTGTTGACTCCTCGTTCCCATATTAAGGTGATAAGAGGCCTACTCAGAGCATATTTAAAAAAAAAACACCTGACCCATTTAGAGAAAATGAACATACTACTTGATATTAACTGCCTACCTTTAATACTTGTGACTATTTTTAAACCATTTTAATTCTTATTTTCATTACTATTCATTTCAAAAATAGTCTACTTTTTTAAAAGTCCTGTTTGTCTTTAGGGATTATTTCTCATGTTCAATTGTTCTACTTCAATCCATACTTCTAAATTACTATATTTTATTTATTGTTGTTAATTGAGTTCTCTCACATCATTTTCCATCATTTCTAATTTTAATTTATGATGAACTTGCTGTTTTCTATGATTTGTTTATCTTCTCAATTTATTTCAGCTTGCTTTAAAATATTGTCATACTTTACATATGTTTTGGCAATTCTTTAAGGCATGTGTTCCTTTTGGAAACGTTCGTCAATTTAGAAGTATTAAATATGTATGATTTTTAGCTTTGACATGTCTGCCACTATTTGTCGTGTGAACTGTTCTCTGCAGAAGATTTAGAAAACTGCTTTTTTCAAATACTTTTTCTAAAATCATTGATGTTTCCAATTCCTTTTTTGTGTGCAATTTTCCAAACTTTTCCCACACATCCTCTGTTTTATCATTCTGCTCCTTATCTTGCTCAATCATGATCTTTACACAGCAGATTCTCCTCAGTGCTGGAAGCTCTCCTGCAGAAGGAAGTCCTAGCTGGCATATTCTGAGGCTTTACTCAAGCTAGGCGTTTGGCACTTACTTGTTATTAAATTGAGCCAAACCTCTTCCAATTTCATCTGCTGTTCTCAAATTGTCTACTAAACTTTCCAATGAACATAGAATTTATTGGTTTTTAGGCCATCTTCCCAGAATCTGCAAAAAACAAATATGTTTATTTAGTGACTTTATTGAAGTGTACTTGACAGAAAATAAGAAAGTATTTTAGAAAAGTGCCTGATTAAGAAACTTTTGATATCGGTATACAATTGTGAAGCTATCATTGTAATCAATTCAGGAACATATTCACCACTCTAAGCAATATTTACGGTGCCCCTTTGTCAAATACTCCCTCTCATTCTTCTTCAACACCCTGGTTCCAGGAAATCAACTACCTATATGCTGTCTTTACAGATTCATGTTTTTTTTTTTTTCAATCATGATTATTGCAAATAAAATATTGCAAAATCCATTATTGCAATAAAATATACCTAGCATGCAATTTACCATTTATCTACCTAAGTATAAATCTATGGCATTAGGTACATTCACTCTGTTGTGTTACCATCACCATTATCCACCTCTGGAAATTTTTCATGATCACAGACTGAACTTCTGCCCCCATTAATCTATAACCTTTACTGTATCTTACTTTATGGGGGACATCCCTTTCAATTCTGGCAACCAGTACTCAAATCTTTGTGAAATGGACAGGCTGGGCTATTCTTGTAAATAGAATCAAGCAATATTTATCCTTTGGACACTGACTCATTTGCTTAGCAAAATGTTTTCAAGATTCATTCAATTGTAACATATAGCAAATCTGATCTACTTTGACTGAATTTGTCTTTGTCTGTATTTATTCATCATTCATCAAGGACCTTTCCCCCCTAACTTTGGTTATAAATAATGCTACTTTAAGCACTGGTGTATGAATGTCTGTTGGAGTGTCTCCATTGAATTTTAGTTCTAAACCTAGAAGTAAATTGCTGGATCATATGGTAATTCTGGGCTTTTTTTTTTGAGGAGCCCGTACTGTTTTCCAGAAGTGTAACATTTTACATTCCCACCAGCAATGATCAAAGGTACCACTTTCTCCACATCTTCAGTAAGAGTAATTGTCTTATGTTTGTTCTGTTTTGTTGTTTTGTCTTGTTTTATAATAACCATCTTAACAGGTGCAAAGTGAAGTGGTTTTTTATTAGCATTTCCGTAATAAAATTAGTGATGTTAAACTTTCATTGGCTTATTAAACATTTGCAGATCTTTGGGAAAATATCGACCCAAGTAGGTCTTTTATTGAACTTAAATCAAGATGTTGGCAAAGCTGTTTTCCTTTTTGGATTCTCAACAGAGTATAAATCTTTGTCTTACCCAGTTTCCTTAGGCCACCTGTCTTCCTAACTATACCCACTGCCTCTCTCTCCCAACTCTGTCTACATTTCTCTATCTTTAACTACAGCTAGGAACATTTCTCTATTTTTGAAGTTGTGTGTGATTAGATTGGATTTATATGTTTAATACAGGATAATCTCTCCACTTCAAGGCTCTTATCATTAATTATATTTACCAACTCCCTTTGACCATATAAAGTGAAATAGTCCTAAGTTCAGAACATCAGCACAGCCATATGCTTAGGAAGAGAGCATTAATTTGCCTAACACATTTAACCTCTGACTCCCAAAGATTCACATTAGTCCTACATACATAAACAAAGCAAAACAAAAACCAAAATAGCAGCTCATTTCAGCATCTCAAACCATGGCATCAACACAAAGCCCCAAAATATCATCTAACTCACATCAATTCAAAAGTAACATATTCCATAATTTAAATGGTCTAAATCAAATGTGGATGAGGCTCTTAGAATTCATATTGCAGCACAATGATTTTCCATGTGTGGAACAGTGAAAGTAATGAAACAAGTTATCTTCTCTGAATATACAATGGAGACATGAGATTGTTATAAAATGTTTAAACATTCCTCTTCAGAAAAGAAAAAAACTGGAGGAAACATGAATCACTGCCCCAAGACATTTTGGAATCTACTCTGACAAATCCCCTGGTTTCAAGTTCTAGGGATTAATCCTCTTTAGCTCCAGATTCCACTCTTCAGGCCCTCTGCTCCACCCTCTGAGGCATCATCCCTTCTATATAAAAGGTTGCACATGTTAATGCCTGAGGAATTTTGGAAACAGGCTTCTTTTATTTCTTATATTCTGTATTTCATGCTAAGATGCCAATGAATGTCGGAGGCCGGCTCCAACAGATGTCTCCGGTCGGGTCGTGGGGAGGGTGGAGAAGGCATCAGCGCATTCCTTCATGGAGAAGAGGCACAGAGAATGAGAGACAGCACACACCAGAGAGTGATCAAGCTGCTCTACTTTATTGTCAGCTAGCAGGGTTTATATATCATAAAATTTGGCAAGTAAGTAAATTTTTAACAGACAATGAATGGTTACATAGTTTTTATAGAAACAAGATATTTTTGAGACAAAAATACATACTTTGTAAGTACAGAAAGGTTAGATAAAAATTAACTTTTCTTTTGAGTGTACTGTTTATTGTGGTCTAGAGGTCATGGCTGGTATTTGGTTTCCAGGAAACGAAAAGGGGGTATGGGAAAGAAACAATTTATTATGTTCTGTATGGTGGTCCGTGACCTGTCAAGGACATTTTTTTTAAAAGATTTATTTATTTTTACGTATAAGCTGGGGTACAGGCCAGAGGTGTGGGGTGGCGAGAGGGTTCATCAGAGACAGAGTGAGGAGCAGAACAGGCAGATCAGAAATACACTGCTGAGGGTAGCAGCAGACAAGGCAGGAGAGATCTGCCGCACCATGTGGGATTCTCTCCAGCTGGGCATTGAACTTGCATAGCATGCTACTGACAGCTCCACAGCTCAGCACTCAACCACTGCTCCACCAGCGAGGCCCTCAAGGACATTTTTATCATTAACTGAAACAGCCCAGTACTTGTCTTGGTTTGTGTGAGGCACAAAGGGGTTGTGTAGGTGTGGGTAAAGAGATGTATCTTACAGTTAAATGGAAACAGGCTGATTGTTTTTAACTCCTCTGTAGGTTGTCCTGTTTTGGTTTTTCTGGTTAGTAGATTAAAACATTTTTTAGTTTAAAACATACAAGGACAGAAACACCACATCCTGTTTTCTTTGAGAAAGGCTTTCTTGAAGCCCCCTCACCCATGGCGTGACCTTGTCAGATGACATGGAGAACTCAGACCTACCAGAGAGACTAGCCATCATTTTCACTTAAATCTATAGAAATGTTTGTTAGTATTTTTTTTTATTTATACATACAAGCTGGGGTACAGGACAGAGGCGTGGGGCGGCGAGAGGGTTCACCAGAGACAGAGCGGGGAGCAGAACAGGCAGATCAGAAATACACTGCTGAGGGGAGCAGCAGGCGAGGCAGGAGAGGTCTGCCGCGCCATGTGGGATTCTCCCCGGCCAGGCCTCGAACTCACGTCGCAGCTCCACAGTGCAGCGCTTAACTGCTGTGCCACCGGGGAGGCCCAAATCTATAGGAATGTTTGTACTAAAATTGCTTATGGGCAGAAATGTCGCATCCTGACTTTCTCTAAGGAGCACTTCCTTGAAGGTCCTTAACCCATACCGCGACCTTGTCAATCACTCTGGGTGAGACTAGGCACGACAAATGCAGCTGCTGGCGTAAAATTCTTACAGCATTTATTTATCTCCTATGTAAATTATGAAATTCACTCTAGTACACAAGAGATTCACAAAATTCTACATGGTAATTTCATCTCTATTTTTAGACTTCATCTGAGATGACAAGGGTTGCCTTTGAATGACACACTGAATCTTTTAAGAAATTGTTGTGTAGAATAATTTGATTATTTGATTATTTGAAATGTTTTCAAATACTGTACAGCCACACTTTCAGCTTTTTCTTTGACATTTGTTTTCCTGACTAAATACCTTAATTCCTGCATTAAAAAAATCTTTTAGATTGAGAACTTCTAAATCATCAATTTCTGGTTCCTTTTAGTTTAAGAACCCTTCACTAAAGTTACTTTCATCCTCTCCCATTTCACAATAAGCAGCAAGAAAGAATGAGGCTAAAGGTCCCTAATGGTTTATTTGGAAATCTCATTGAAAGATACAATTTCTTTGTTCACAAATTCTGTTTTCTAACATCTTCCAGAAACAATTCTGATAAACTTTTCAGCATTCTATAAAAATCTCTATTTGAACACTCAATACCATGTTCCTCATTTCCTGTGGCTTTATCAGCAGCGTCTCTCTCTCTCTCTCTCTCTCTCTCTCTCTCTCTCTCTCTTTCTCTCTCTCTCACACACACACACACACACACACACACACACACACTCACACACACACCTTGGTGAATCAGATTGACTAAAGTGTGCTTGAATTGGGCATTTCCCTTCTGCCACCTGGAAGTCTAGAGGGAGTTAGATTTGGATTATTTCCCTTCCCAGTTTAGTCAGGCTCTACTAAAGCTGTAACTGTTTAGGCTATTTAAATAATTTCTCCTGAGGGCAAACCTTGCTAAGAACAGAATGCTCTGGTTTATTTAAAATAATTCCTTTTTTCCTTCTGCTGGAAGCAGGTAGGTTTTTTGGGGTTTTTGTTTGTTTTTGTTTTTTTTTCAACATTTAATATTCACTGTGCTGTGAGAACCTGGTTGAGCTCCTGGAGGTAAAATTCACAAAATTATGAAGTATCCTTATGACTGGGTTCCCTAGTGTGTATTTCAATATTGCATTTCTTTGAGTCTTCTGTAAATATCTTTATTTTGAGGCTTTAGATTATATATTTAAATATAATTATTGACATGGTTGGCTAAATGGATATTTTAATATTTCAGTACTGTATGTTTCATCTTTTTAATCCCTTTTCATCACCTCTGCCGCTTTCTTATTTGTATATTTTATTTTGTCATTTTAATTTTCCTTTTGAATTTTTGACTAAACCTCTGTGAATTACATTTTAGTCATTCTTTTTTTTTTAAGTTTTATTTATTTATTTATGCATGCAAGCTGGGGTGCAGGCCAGAGGTGTGCAGTGGTGAGAGGATTCACCAGAGACAGAGTGGGGAACAGAACAGGCCAATGGATTGAAGTACACTGCTGAGGGGAGCAGCAGGCGAGGCAGGAGAGGTCTCCTGCGCCATGTGGGAATCTCCCTGGCCAGGCATCGAACTCGTGCTGCAGTGGCTCTGGATAGCATCATAGTGCTGCGCTTAACCCATTGCGCCACCAGGGAGGCCCCATTTTAGTCATTCTTAAAGGGACTATAATCTTCATCTCTAATTAATTAAATCTTCATAAAGTTATTTAAAAATACTGATAAAATGTAGGAAACTTGTGCCATTATATTTCTATCCTAATCTATAATTTGTGCTTTATTTGAATCAAATATTCCATGTATATGTCTCATGAAACCAACAATGGAATGTCACAGCCCTTAACTTAAGCAGGGCTCAACAAATGATGTCCCCTTAGCCAGGCAGGACCCACTATCACATATTTAAATGAAATTTGGTCTGAAGCTGCAACAGCCATTACTTTAGGTCCAGGTTTTGTCTATTGCATGTTCAACAACAAAAAGGGATTGTTGTGACTGAGATTTTATGTCTCATTGCTAAAATACTTATTTCCTGACTTTTTACAGAATATCTCCCAACTCCTGCCTTAAATAGTTGTAGGGATTATATAGAAATTTAGACAAGAAAATGTATATCTATATGCATATAGTTATCTATACACAAATGCACATGTATTTGCCAATTCTTGTGTTCTGTGTTCATTTTTATACACTCAGTATATAACAGGTATGCATTCCCTTTCATCTATAGGATATTTAAAATATTTTTAATATTTCTTATATTCTTAGAGTATAGATATGTTGCCAACACATATCTGTAGTTTTTGTTTTTCTGAAAATATATTTAATCTGCCTACATTTGTAGAAAGTCTTTTTCTGAATATGAAATTCAGGTATTTCTTCTTTCAGCCTTTTGATACTTTTCCCTACTCCCTTTTGGCCTCTATTATTCCTGACTAGAAGTCAGAATTCACATGTGCCATTGTTACCATGAATAGTCTGTTTTATTTTTCGTTTGCTGCCCTCTGGGTTTTTCTTCATTTTTGTTTTGAAGTTGTTAGAATACAGAAAATCTATGGTAGGTATCTTTTTTCTTGGTTGGGTTCTATTGAGTTTGACCCTGTAAACATATTTTCTCATAATTAAGGAAATTTTCAGACCTTACTTTTTTATATTTATTTCTCCCTACTTTTCTCAGTTTTGTCTTTATGGGACTCAAGCTAGGTTTTTGAATATTGCTATTGTCTCACTGGCCTGTGAGGCTTTATTCCTTTTTATTTCAATCATTTTTTCCTCAGATTTTCAGACTGGATAAATTGTGTTTATTGATCTTAAAATTTATTTTTCCTATTTCAGATTCATTGAAACTATTACATTGTTTTTTGACTATTTTAATTTTTAGCATTAAAACTTCTATTTTCTTTTAGATGTTTCATTTTTTGTTTGGATTCATATTTCATCACAAATTTTTTGTGTATACTTCTTAATTATTTAAACAATTATTGTATACATTAACATTGTAATGGCCCTGACCTAGCGGTGAGAACAATTGAGATAGAGTGACTTGTTATCAATTAAGAAGCAACTGCTTATTCAAAAAGATCAAAACAGACATACAAATTTTTTTGCTTAGGGTATAAATTCTGACATCTAGTTTTTACATGACTTATGAACAAATGGCAATAAATCCTTATTACTCACGGGTACTAAAATAACTCAAGTAGCTAACATAAGCAATAATACTGCAATGAATGATGAATTAATGAGTGTGGTCAAGAATATTCTTAATAGTACTATTTCTCTTTGTAGTTAAATAAAAGCAGTGTGGACAAGCATATTTCTTACTATGAACACTGTTTATATAACAACCAACACATGAAATTTAGATGAAATTATTGCCCATGTTAGAAATATAGCCAGACTATAATAAACTCTTTAAATAATATAATAATTACAAATTTGTTATCTTAATTATTAATTGTATGTTTTATTTTAAGTATATTTAATTATAACATATGAACATATTTAATTATGACATAATGAACTCATAAAAGAACACTTCAAAACTCGTAATGATAGACATAATAATAAAAAAAAAACCTCTAAGGTGCAGCACAATTCACTCACACCTTTTATAAGAATTAAGAAAGGCCACAAAACTACAATCACAATTTAAAACACACTCCTCAGCAAACATACCATTTTGAGAAAATAAGGCAATGTCTTAATAGACAATTGGAGGAATCAAATCACTTCTTCCAACAAAATGTGAAGAGATGAAATAATTCCTTTTCATCATGATAAGAAGGCAGTCTCCCTGACATGGTAACCAAACAGTGTCCCCTATTTACAAGCCTATTGCTGTTATATCCGTAGTCTGGCCACTTTTAGAAAATATAATTGGATTGGACATAATCTCTATTTCATTATGTATACTTAAACAATCTGAAATAAAGTATACATGCTTTTTAGCTTCTTTTGGCATAACTCCAAAAATATTACCTAAGGTGACCTTCATGTACAATACCTTGAAAAAGAATATATAAGGAAGTTTCTGATAAAATAGAGGAATTATTGACAAAGGACATTGTAGAAACTTTCTTGATGCAATATGATTTGCCTGCATGACCTTTAAGAAAATCAGATGACTCATATATTTACTGTTGACCATTCATAATTGCAGAAGCAATCACTTTCCCATGCAGGGTGCAAATTCAGATATTAACCATTCTTCTACAAAACCAGGGATATCTAAGACATTGTCTTTCCCTTGCTTTTCTTCTGTGAAGATGCTTTGACCTCAGACACATAGAAATCTTCATCTGGCTTCCTCAGTTGTTCTCAAAACGTACAATTAAATACAGTCATTAACCATTCTTTTTCTTTTGCTCCCATAGAAATGCCTCTTACTAAATATTGACTGTTTGTGCTGTACAGGTCTAACAGAAAACCAGTAGTTTTAGAGTCTAACAGCTCTATCTGTCAACATCACTGCTTTCTGTGATGGACCACAACTTTTATCTGAACTCACTCATTTTCATGATAATTTTATTTAAATGCACACATTCTATTTCACTGGCAGTGACTTTCAGCTTATTAAATACCCAAGCAATTTAAAGACTCACTCTTAATTATAATGACTCATCAATAAGAGGTGGGTTATATTGTAAATTAGAGTTGACTTGTTTTCTTTCTTGTAATGCAAATGCCTGAGCTAGTTTAAATCAGAGGTGTCTCTATCAAAAAGATTATTCACTTCAAAGAGGATGAAATCAAACACAAGTCCAGGCACAGTATTACCTAGGAGCCAGGCTGTTTTCAGGCTATATCATTCTGATGAGAAGTATTATTTTATTCCAAATCTATTAAATGTTAAAACTATTTTCTTCCTAAAAAATACAATAAAAGAAATGAGCCACAGTTTTCACTGTTATCAAGCAGTTTTGTAGGCATTTAGTTAAAACACCATGGCATTTTGTTCCATGGACAAAGTAGACAGGTAAGTGACTGGTGAATGGAAGTTAGAAATAAGATATCAACTACATTTTCCTGAAAACTTGTAACTTTCTAGATTAAGGAGGATTCAAAAATCCCCAAATACCTGTCTTAAGTGTTAGACCCAGTGAGAAAAGAAAATAAGCGTGAGAAGGCCATACCCTGTTGACTAGGCACATACCCTCAGTGAGCACGGAAACAAAAGTCCAAAAACTCAGGGAGTTAGGACAAAGATGCACAACCCTTCCCCTCTATACCAAAATTTTCCCTCTTCACCTCCATTTAAGTAAAAAGCTTTATTTTGATAAAATTCATCAAAAACTAAACATGCACATTAAAAATGTTCTGTATTTTTGTTGCACTTTCAGAAATTAACTGGTGGTGGATAAAGGGTAGGCTCCACAACAAAATTGTAGAACAAAAGAGAATGATGCGTAGTGATTGCGCCCTCAGGTGATCAGCCGTATATTGATCTGGTGGTGAGAAGTGGCTAAAAGTTTCAGTGTCAGAATTCCAGTGCTTTTTCCAGACAATCCTCTTTACCCACTGTGTCCTTTGTCTTTCAGGGTGCTATTCTTTCATTAGTTTAATACTTCAGATATTTAAAAGATTCTTTATAGTGATATAAACAAATTATTTTATCGTATATATTAATATGTATCATATTACATATATCATTTTATATATATGTAAATATATATAGAAATAAAATTTTGGTAGATATACTCACTAAAATCAATCCAGCTGTGCGAAAGAACAACTCTACCAGCTGGGTTTTTCATCCACTTAAAGAGTAACTATCTTCAGATTCACTGAGAGATTTGCAAAATAAAATATTTTGCATAAATTCTAAAGAAAAAATAGACATAAAAATAAGTATGTGAATTATTATTTTGTATTAAATGATATACAAACCATTGAAAAGGGAAAAAATGTGCTTTTAATTTTAAAGTTGGTGTTTTATACTTGTGAAATTATATTTAAATTTATTTTTTTAAAGATTTATTTGTTTGTGCATACAAGAACTGGGGTGTAGGAGAGAGGTGTGGGATGGTGAGAGGATTCACCAGAGACAGGGTGGGGAGGAGAAGAGGCAGATCACTGAAGTACACTGCTGAGGGGAGCAGTGGGTGAGGCAGGAGAAGTCTCTGGTATGCGCTGTGGGAAGCTCCCTGCCAGGGAATGGAACTTGTGCTGCAGTGGCTATGGACAGCTTCATAGTGCTGAGACTTAACCCCTTGTGCCACCAGGGAGGCCCTATATTTAAATTTAATAGGATTAATTTAAACATCATTTGTCTGATAATGCATGTAAGAAAGTGCATTCCCTTGCTTTGCTCTGGAAATCATTAATTGTTTGAGACATGAAAAATAGTTTTTGTTTTAGAATCAAGATATGAACACTGTAATTAACAGTTTTGTATGGAATGTACTCTCTGTTCTTTTAATGAGAAAAAACTTTTCATCAGCAGCCCAGGGGAATCATGGGGCCTTAGCAGTCAGTGAACAAACAGATTCTATTCCCTAAGAAAGCTATTAGCCATTCTATGTGTGTATCTACATGCTAATGCTAATCAACACAGATAAACTTAGGAAGGTGTAGAGTTGTTCAGAGTTTCTGGTTTTACAAGGTTCATAAACATTTCTGCCCATAGTTGCGGACTTAACATCTCATTACATATACCCTATCACACAATTCAGGGTTATTTTTTAAACATGAGATTAAGATATGTATTTTCCACATTGGAAACTTTTTATTAGCAAGTGATACCATGTTAGGAAAACAGCAAAATCAGTATCCAAGGAAAGACTGCCATTCTGAGTAGCAAGTGGCAATTCTGCATAGAAGATTATGCAGGAGAGAAATGAATGCAGAGCATGCAGTCATGGGAAGAGTTGCATTCTCCATTTGGGGGCCTCTGGGCAGTCTAGGGCCAGCCAACCATAAGACTATTGATGCTATTTCTGGAACAGTTCCTCTCTTCTGTGTTATCAATTTAAATCAACTTGCTGTTTTTCACTGTTTTCAGTATCCTTCAAAGGAACAGAAATATTCCAAGAACAGTAAAGCAACACATTATCATGGCCTTGAATAATGTAGATCAAGGCTTTCAAAGTTAGGGATCATGTCATTATTCTGGGTTCAGGTCCAACCACAATGATAGGAGAAATTAACAAAAATAAAATATGGAGTTTCCAATAATCCAAATTTTTGATCAATAAATATCACTTCTTAATTAGACACAAGTCAAATAAGAAATCACAATACAAAATACAAAATATGTTGAACTGTAGATAAACGTGTGTAATAATCAAAATTGTGAGTTCGACTAAGTGCTTACAATCACTGATTTTTTTGCTCTAATGTATACACTAGAAATGAAGAAACATCTAAGGCTAATGTAAAGTAATACTTTTTTTAAAAAATGTAAATGTTCTCTAAAATATTTAGAAGCTAAGAAGTTAATGATGAAATGAAAAGCATGAATTTTTGAAAGTCAAAGAGGTCATTCAAGATTTTTTAAGGAATTAATAAATTTATAAACTCCAAAAAGATTTTGGAATAGAGTGGAATACTATGTGTAATGTATCATCTAATACAGAAAACCATGTCTAATTTTTTTCTTATCCATCTATCAACTTAGCTATCATGTATCTATACATCTACCCATTCAAGATCTTAAAAGAGAATAACAAATCAATGCTGAACAATAGATTCTTTCATTTTTTTTGGTAAATTTGAAATTATTTAAATTAAGAAAACAGTAAAAATGTAAATATGATTCACTATCAATAAACTCTGTCATAAATAGCAAAAAATCAGACATCAATGATTTTATATTTAATTTTAAATGAACCATGGTGTCATCTTTCAATGTCTATTCAACATTGCATTGGTGATCCTGCATAGTGCAATAAGTTAAGTAGAAATTATTGGTTATAAAGATGGAGGGAACTGCATGAATCTGTCATTATTTGGAGATGCAATTATTGTATACACTTACATATTAAAAATACTCATAAATGATAATTAAATGGTGATCTTTGCAAGCCATTGAATAAGAAGTTCTTAGAAAATCACTTGTATTTCAGAAATAAAAAACAACTGTCAACTAAAAGCAGGAAAATAATATTTGATAGAGCTTTAAAAGATAGAAATACTTGAGAATTAATCCCACAAATGATGAAAAAAACAGCTAAACCAAAACCTATTAATATGCTGAGGGATATAAAGAAGACTGGAAAAAAAGTTCAAACATATTGGAATATAAAAGATAATGAATATTATGACTCATGCCCAAAATATCAATAGACTTAACACAATACTTCAGGTGTGTGTGCATACATTGACATGTGTTGAGAAGCTGATTCTAAAATTTTTGTGATGAGGCGAAATGTATAGGCAAGTCAAGACAGTCTTCAAGAAGAATAACAACATTTGAATATTTAAAATATTAGGTTTTAGGGTTTTGTATAATAGCAAAATTGGGGTTATATTATTAAAATAATAAAAACATAATAATAGATTTAAGCCCAGAAGTATTTCCACATGTATACTACCATGTTATTTATGGCAAAGGTATGGCCATTTAGTGAGGAATTAATACTTTTCAATAAATGGTGCTTAAACAATTAGATAACAATGCAGCTCAAAATTATTCATGTCCTCACCATGCCCTATGTACAACAATGAGATTAATGGCTTATAAGTCTGTATGTATGTGATGAAACAATCAGCTCCTCCTTAGAAATACATGACAATATATTTACAGCCATAATTTATTAATATGAGATATAAGAAAACACTGATCAGAAATGATGAGTTGAAATTCATTAAAACCAACAACTTTCATTTTATTTCATTAAGAATATTTGTTGTTGTGGATTCTCTGTGACGTAAATACTAACACAGATTATACACACAAGAAATTTATTTGGGAAAATTCTTGTTGATGAAAAATGGGAGGGAAACTTTGAGAGAATGGTATATTACAATACTGTTTGAGTCAGAATGGTTAACATCGGGAAGGAGGGAGGAAGGTTGAGTGGCAATTTCTTAGACTGATTCTAAAGTTAAACAGGACTGTCAAGGTATCTTCAGTTAAGGCCCTCATTTAGTAAGAGAACCATGCACCCAGACACAGGCCTGTTATCCCTGAAGCACTCAGAGGCAGATAGGAAGCAGACCATGGTAAGTGTGAACTGAACTGCAAATGAAGTGATAGATTTCAGATTATTAGCAACTGGGGTCTTCAGTCCATTATGTTCTCTACAGTCATAGATCTCAAAGGACATTCTTGTGGCTGCTACAGATATGATTAATGATAACATTAGGATGACAGATGATTTATAGATGATGACAGATACAAAATTGTGGAGAACACTGCCAACTTTTTTTGAAATTTGAAGAGTAAATAAATCAACTGATGCATACTCTTCAACTTTTTTTTTCTTTTTTTCTCTATTTTTCTTTTTTGCTAGTCTGCCATTCTGTTTCTTGTTAGTGAGCTCAGCCTCTCCTTGTTTAATGTCTCAATTTTTTATAATAAAACAGGGCAACTGTTCATAAGGGATACAAAGGTTGCACCCATGCTAATAATAGAGACTAATTAATGGTAGGACGTTTTGAGAAAGAGGAAAGACAAAATGTGAGTAGAGTCTTAGGTCTGGAAATGAGGGAGCATAGAGGAGCTTCTCACTTAAATAAGGACAAGTAAGTTTGGGAGAGACAATGATCAACTGTGTAAAGTGAGATTTCGGTGGGACACCAGGGGCACATGTGCATCAGGAAAGTAGAAATCTGGTGTGAATTTCTGAATTGTAAGGACTTAGAAACTGGCAACATAAAAGCCATGGCTAGAGACTTAATTTAGATGAGCTTCCTCAGGAATTATTTTTTTTAAACCCAGCAAAGATTTTATACTTTTTTTTTTGAGATTAATTTTATTTATTTATGCATACAAGAACTGAAGTGTAGGCCAGACTTGTGGAAGGTGAGAGGATTCACCAGAGACGTAGTGGGGAGCAGGACAGGGGGATCTACTGAAATACACTGCTGAGGGGAGCAACAGGAAAGACAGGAGTGGTCTGCTGTGCAATGTGGGGAGCTCCCTGACCTGGAGTTGAACTCATGCTGCAGTGGCTGCAACAGCTTGATAGTACTGAGACTTTTAACCCCTGTGCCACCAGGGAGGCCCAAGATTTTATACCTTTTATATTCTAACACAGACCCTTCAGTTTGGGGAAGGTATTTACTTTTAAGTTAGATTTATAAAATTAAATTAATTCAATCAAAATCAAATGGAAACCTGAAATATATTTAAATTCTTATACAAATAAGCTAAATGGTAAGAATAGCTGTGGAGATTGGGGAAGAAATACAAACCAAAAGCACTGAAGTGTTGTAAACCAAGACCTTTATTAAAAGGACTTGATAATTAAGACAGAATAGTAATGGTTTAGAAATACATTATAAAAAAGGTCTGACTGACTAAAATAAAGATAGCTGCAAGTATGTAGGAGGATTTAGTGAGAATATAAATGATTTGATTATTAAGCAGTATGTTGTATGTATGTGTGTTTATTTTAAATGTATAATATGAAATGCTTTTACAACAAAATATTAAAAACAAAATTCATGATAGCATAATTGACTTACAATTTAGGAAAAAATATAGTACCCATTCTTTTAAAATCAGTACAATTCAAAAAAGGAATATAATATAAAAATTTAAAAGTTTATAAACATACTAGCTTGTATTAAGTGCCATTTTTTTCCAATGAAGATGTTAATTCTTAATTAACTTTCTCATAGTACATAATCATTGATTTTTTTGACCTTACAAGATTTAATAAATCTTATTACTAAACTTATATTTTCTCACATTAAACTGAGAATATTTGTAATAAATTTTACCCAATTTAGTTTGGGGACACAAACATGAGAGTGCAAAATGTTTGGAACAAGGTTGTGATCTAATAAGTATCCACTAGCTATGTAATATTTATCATTGCTCTTATATTTATAGTGAGAATCAGTTGGGATTTTTCCGTAATTATAGTAACTTAATTTTCATTGAATACCATATAATTGCATAGCAGATGGAGAATTAATTATCTTTTATAATCTATTTCATGTGTCCTTTAATTAATATTCCTATAACCCTTAAAGTTTCATGAACAGGACTCAAGCATGGTTTTTCCCTTGCTAGAATATTAACAATACCCCCTACTGTCAGTTAATAAAAAGTTATTTATAACTATTTTCAATTTTTTGGCTACAGATTCTGTAGCTCTATTTGGCTTATCAAATCGGGCTACTAACCACCATAGAAAGAGAGATGCTCTTCTCATTAAAAATATAAATAGTGAGTATTTTTCACTTCAAACTAAGATCTTATACTATGGGTGATACAATGGAAGAAATACAGACAGACTGAACATTAAAAATCGACAATGGATTTTATTTCTTAAAACTTATACACATAGGTTAATCAGGAAAATTGACAGGGTTTGTTTTCCTGGGGAAGAACAGTTGCTGTAGCTTTCACTAAATTGGCTTTTTTGTTACTTATTGAGTGACTGAGCTACAGCTGTTTTCATAAAAATGGCCGAGGCTATAGGAGGTGTGGAGGCGGCTGGATGACGGTTGGAGAATAAAGTTAGAATTTCGTTCTGTGCCAGCACTGACTGCTAGACAACTACAAAGTAAGCAGAATTTTTATTTCTTAACCTAAAATATAAATTTTAAAATTTATATCTTCAGTGCCTCTAGACAACTCTTCGGGGTGTTTTGATATACAAACTGTTCCTTTACCCATAGGCACATTCTTTTTAACTTAACAAAAAAATGCACCAAACATTTCTAAAATAGTACCTATATTTCATTATACTGTAAAAAACTGAATATTATCTGTACTTTAAAATATAAATCTGTGAATATTATCTGCACTTTAAAATATATTCACAAGAAAAAAATCAAACTAAATGTGTTGAAATTGCATGTATACAGAAATTATCTCTTAGTAATCTCCCTACGACTTTACTCTCAAATACTCAGTTGAGGAAGACTTCTCACAATTGATCCCAAGTGGAATTTGCGGACAGATATTTGGCGATCAGTTCCCATGGGTCATTTTGTACGCACTGTGTTTTTTAATTGATCTTACTGCTTTCAAATAGTTCAAAAAAAAGTAAAAAGGACATATAGTCACTCTGTCATTTACTAAAATTACCAAAAATAAGGAGGGAGGGGAAAAGGGAACCTTTTTTAAAGGTTGCAAATGAAATTAAAAGATCTTAAAGTTGCGGGCCTCCTGCGTGGCGCAGCGGTTAAGTTCTGCGCTGGGGAGCTGTTGGCATCGGGTGACTGGAGTGATGCGAGTTCAAAGTCTAGTGGGGGAGATTCCCACATGGCGCGGCAGACCTCTCCTGCCTCGCCCGCTGCTCCCCTCAGCAGTGTATTTCCATTGATTTGCCTGTTCTGCTCCCCACGCTGTCACTGGTGAACACTCTCGCCGCCCCACGCCTCTGGCCTGCACCCCAGCTTGTATGCATAAATTAATAAATCTTTAAAAAATTAAGAAAAATATTAAAGTTGCACATGACAGCATATTTTTCAGAAAAGAAAGATTGCATTTTAAAAAACATTTTAGCACATCAATATAGATTATGTACTCACGTTACATTTCTCATGATAAGGACAAGGAAACACTACTTTTCCCTTCTTCCTGCATATCAATGATTGTTTCAGGGGCAAATGAATAATAAGCTTCTATTTTCTCTGTACTTAGAAGCTCTGAGAAGCTACCTCAAGGTTTTTAATTACGCCTTTCCCTCTGAGAAGAAAATGTAAGCCTTTTCATACTCTTTTTGAAAAGTGCCACTTTAATGGTAGAGGAGGTAGATAGCAAAAGGGGAACTGTTTGAATTAAAAGTAAACGTAGTGTTGTCACATCACTAAATTTAAAAATTATTGAGTCATTTTGAAATAGGTGTACATTAGTATTAGATGTTATTTCTTGGATCAGTTCGCCTTATATATAATGTTGGCACTGTGATATAGGAGACTGCAGACAAGAAGGCAGTAGTAACTGGCATCAACAGGTTCCCATTTCATTATGAACTCATTTGCAGAAGCAGATGCTGAGGTAGAAGGTGGCCCACATGGAAATATCAAATACCAATCTCTAGAAGAAAGGGAGGGAAATACATATGGGAGAGCTTAGAAGTCTGCCTGTAATATAGACTTTATAACTTTACATAAAGTTTCAAAGTGTGTGGGGATCAGGTATATGGGGAATAGTCTTTCATGGTGCACCTTAATAACTGATTTAACATGGCCTGTCCCAGGGAAACAATTGAGGCAACTCTTAAAGAAATTGAAAGTTGGATTTTGTCTCCTGACAGCTAGGGCAACAAATTATCCCTCAAAAGGGGCTTTCTTGAACTCGTTGCTGCACCTATCAAAGTCAGTCCTGTGGACGACTCATCATCTCTGTTCTCCACTGTTCATTCCAAATGGCCCCCAATTCAGTTTCTACCTTTTTCAGTAATAGAGGCTTCTCTGTGCCCTAGACTGCCATCCTAAGCGTTCTGAGACTCTAGTCACAAATCAGGCTAAGGCTTATTTAGGTGTCATTTGCAGTGAGAGAAGGAAAGGTATGTACCAGTAGGGTTGCCAAGTGGGCCATCTGGCTGTTGTGGGTATTCTTCCTGTCACCTGTAGCAGCCCACCTCTTTCTGAGATTCTTAGATTCAATCAGCCTTGCTAAGGTGCCCATTCCTGCCCTCGCCTACAGGTCCCTGGACACAGTGAATGGAAGTATCTCACTGGCAGTTGGAGGGAGACTCATGTTAAAACCCCTGATGAAAGTACATTCCTTTTGGGGAACAGGACCTATAATTTTTTAAAGCATAAGTTTGTGAAAGCAGGAAGTCAAAATTCCCCAGGGAGATTCTGGGAGTAATGGAGAGTGAAGGAATATTTCATATTCATTTTTGCAAGTTAAGGAATATTGCATACTCTATATGCAATAACATATAGAATTGAATGTGCACACTATACCCTAAAATATCATGCCTCATATTTGTAAACTATTTTCTGAGGGGGGCTTCAGCTACATCTTTACCAGATTGTTCAAATGCTTGATCTGCTGGTCATTTCAGTCTAGTGTGAGGTTTTGTGACAACAGATTCTAAGTCCGTGAAAATCCTAAACGTTCTTTGCTATGATATGGTTTCCCTAATCTGATGTGATTTATGTGACTTAAATCCTCTATCTATCTCACTAGTACAAACTTAGATCCTATGGATAAGAAAGGCATACTCAAGATTTTTGTCTAAGTAATGTATGGGCTAATCAAAGGGATTTCAATGTGATTATTTGTGTAAGTTTTATTTCATTTATATGAATCATTTATATGAATCTGACAAATGAGAGACATTGTACATTTTATAGATGTGAATATATGATACATTTCAAAAGGAAAATAAGAAAATAATAAGCAAATGTGTTTTCTTATTGGATATTGAGCTTTGCATCAATAAGAAAATTTATTTCATCATTAGCATGACTGAATATTTACATCTCCTTAATTTCTGAAAAATTCAAACCAAAGTAATAGAGCATTAAAGATGAGAAAAGAAAAAAGGTCTGATTAATTACTAATAGGGGCTAATATAATTAGTTAGATAATAGAGTTCAGCTCAATTAACAGGCAGATACCTGTAGTCATGGTTACTACAAATAAAATATGTTATTAGGGGCTACCCAGGTTTCCTGGATATAATTATCCCATAAATTTTTGTTTGGGGATTTCATATGAAGATGAACATGCAACCTTTTGATGGAGATGTTTCTTTTTGATGGAGATGTTTCCCATCCAGCTGGAAGAGGAAAGTCCTCAGGTGGTTTTTGAAAAATGGATAGCCCTAAGTGTACAGGCAAAGTTGTAGGTGGGATCATACGTGTCTATTGGATAGAGATACGAGACAAGACATGTGTAGGTCTGCAACTTACAATGACTACAAATATTCTTATTGGAAGCAGAGTAGCTTTAGTTGCAAATAGTTAAGTCCATGAAAGGGCCCTCATTTATAGTATAATAAGGACTAGATTGCTATTTTTGAAATTTTTGGAAGGGGAGGAGCTTTCTTTTGAAGTCTTAAGAGAAAAACTAAATGACTCTAAATATTAACACAATGAAGTATCTTAAATTTGAGATATGTATAGGAAATTGGAGAAACAAGTTTCCCAAAGGAAAGCGAGAGCATAATAAACGTATAAAATATAATCAGCAAGAAAGGGAAGGCTGCATTGCAGTATTATACTTTCCTATAATTATTTGCAATAGGATATCAGTAAAAAAGAAGGCTTTATGGAAGGGCTAGGAAGATTCCTTCTCAAGACAAAGAGGCAGGTATTTAATTATCCTTCAATGAGAGGCAAGAAAACATCCATCCATAAAAAGAAATGAGCGACAAGGAATTTCACATGACTAATAGAGAGAGATAAAAGAGCTAAGTACTCTCTTCTCTAGGAAGAAGATTCTACCACATAGAAAAGAACTGATTCTAAATCTGTCTTGAAAATGAGACTCAAGTCTCTATTCCATAATTTTATTGCTTTCGTTGGGACTGTCCACTTAACTAAAATCAATTTAAAGTAATACATTTAGAAATGAAATGAAAATATAGTTTAATTTAAAACATGTGTATAGGTAAATTTTAACTGTATTTAAATTTTTTCATCATTAAAATCATTAAAGTACAGCTAGATTCATCTTACTTTTCCTGAGTTTGGCTAGCATGATTTCCATCTGCTTCAGATGCATTAATCACTCAACCTAATCATGTCAACCCAGGCAGTTTTTAAAACCTATTAATTACATAAATTAATGGCATAAAGAAGAGTGATATATTTTAAATCAGCCTTTCTTTTACTAAAAACTGAAAACATTTAGAGAATAAGCATAATTTTAACAACTAAAATAACTGATAAAGTTTATAATAAATTACTGGGCCTCTCTGGTGGTGCAGGGGTTAAACTCTCAGCACTATCAAGCTATTGCCAGCCACTGCAGCAGGGGTTCAGATCTCCGGCTCCTGTCCGCCCGTTGCTCCCCTCAGCAGTGTATTTTAGTAGATCTGCCTGTTCTGCTCCCCACTCTATCTCTGCTGAATTCTCTCACCCTCCACACCTCTGTCCTATACCTCAGTTCTTGTATGCATAAATGAATAACTCTTAAAATATAATAATTACTTATGAAGATATTTTTTATGTCCCTTTGACATAAAAGGTATTCATTGTTTACTTCATACATGTAAATAAAATATGAAATAAAATTTAACAATGTTTTACTACCAATGTTGGCCTTTTAAATAAAATTCTATAATATTTTTCACAGTGTGTACTGTTAAATATTTCTTTTGAAATCCTTAATACTTCTATTTGTAGGCCAAAATGCTAATACTTAATATTAAGTATTTTTACAGCCTTAGAGAAAATTTAGTATCGAAAAATTACTTTTTATTGTGATATTGATGATTCTATTAGACTTATATTTTCTATTTTTTCAATAGTTCTTTGTGTCTTATGTTGCTGATAAAAAGAATACATAATATTGTGTTAAACGCCTACAAGGTTTTTTCTTTTTCTTTTTTTTAAATTTATTTATTTATGCATACAAGCTGGGGTACAGGCCAGAGGCTTGGGGAGGCGAAAAGTTTCACCAGAGACAGAGCCGGGAGCAGACGAGGCAGGAGAGGTCTGCCCTGCCATGTGGGAATCTCCCCAGCCAGGCGTCGAACTTGGGTCGCTGCTGCCAACAGCTCCACAGCACAGCGCTTAACCACTGTGCCACCAGGGAGGGCTGTTTTTTTTTTTTTTTTTTTATGATGGTCAATTTTCACCCTGCTGACCACTGTAAGTGGTATTTCTACTAATGTATATTCAGTGACATTAAAAATATAAGCATCTTTCCAATAAAGAGTATTAAAAGACTTTGTTAAATGAAAAATTCTAGTGAGTCAGTTTCATAAATATTGGAATTATATTTTTCTCCACATTTTTGTCTTTGGGAATGTTACAGATGCAAGTAGTCAAACTTCATTATCATGCTCTGTGATTTCGTCTACTTATATGAAAATTTGCTTCACTGCAGTTCATTACACAGCTGATTTTCAACATTTTCACCATTCCATTGATTCTTCATGAGACCATATCATTGTCCAATGGAACAGAATAAATTATTCCATTTAGAGTTCCTTTTATCACCATACTAATAATGTAGTGATCAGCACATCATATTATTTTCCAATATTATAGGTTTCAACCTTTTGTTTTTATTAATTTTATTCAACAAAAAATAACACAGAACAATTCAATTAAAACACTATCCTGATTGGAAGATATTTTAAATCATTGTGGAGAGAATAGCATTGTTTAAATATTTCAACTAATATAGGAAAAGTATGTAGTGTGATATTATCATGTTCATTTATAATGTCTGTTTAATCTATGAATTCCTTGTAATAAAATTAGGGTAGCAGAGTAGGGAATTGGTCAAGATATCCAAGCTTTCACATTTAATGAGATGTAGACATGGAATATAAAATATACTGTGTGAGTGTGAGAATACTACTGCTACAGATGCCTATCAAATACAATTGTACTGCTAGGGGTATTTAAATACCACACATTGTTTTGCTAGATAATGCTATTTTTGCAAAATGAGAGGTGATTCTTAGTAATCATTTTTGTGATATAAAATATATTTTCCCCAATTAATGATAAATGTGCTTATAAAAATCACAGAGCATGTTAAACCAGGCATTATGAAACAAAACCCTTATATTTATATGCAAAATAGATTCAGTGTCTAGTCACAAAAAATTGCATTCCTAACTATCAAGTAGTTCATTTGAAGGTCATGTTAGAAGTGAGTTAATTCTTTGCTTTGCATGATTGTCCCTTATTTTGCAAGATGCTTAGTATCCTGAAATCTACTTGATCTGTACCAATAGCTCCACTCAATTATTTTATCTACAATATTTCTTTAGTGAGTGTCACCATCTCTGTTGAGGAACAGTTTCTCGTATGATAAATATGGTACATTGAATGATTGTTTATGTATCAGTCCACTTCAGTAACTCCAGGAAATACTTCACTAGTAATCACAGTGTAGTGATAAAAAACTTATAAAATGATCCCCACATATTCATATTGCACATATTCTTCCCTGCTCATAATAACACTTTGCTAACCTTATTCTCATTTGGATTACCTTAATAGCTTCCTCAGAAAATAATTCTATTTTTGCACCCAACTCTGCCATCATGTATCTCCTTCCTGTTACCTTTTTTGTATTTTTTCTCCAGAACTCTACATACCAGTAATTATTTTAAAATATACTGCATATTAAAAATGCCATGTAAATATGTACGTTTATTTATGTGTGTGCATATACAGAGAGCAAGTATGAAAAAAATAGAAAGTTAACAAGCACACACACACACAAAACCAAAGTATGTTTTTGTATCTTCTTACAAGATAATCTCTGCTGAATTTATTCACAGCTTTATTAATATATATATAACATACCATTTCCCATATTTAAAATGTACAAGTTGATAAATTTTGATGTGTGTCTAACACATGAAATCATAATCATAATCAAGATAATAAATTTATCCCTTACCCCGCCAGTAGCCTCATACCCTTCTGTAACTGTGTCCTCTAAAATGCATTCTTTGGTATTTCTTCTATTTTATATGAATGAAAAGAACCAGTGTATATGTCTGGTTTCCTTCATTATGAAACTCTTATTGGGTTTCTAAATGTTTAGTTTTTAGGTCTCTAGGTTTATAGTTTTCATCAAATTTAGGGTTTTTTCCATCATTTTTTCTAGTATTTTCTGTTTCTTTTCCCTCACTATTGTCTCTCTTTACTTGAAAACTAGGCCATTTAAAATTGTCCCACAATTCATTAATAGTCTGCTCACTTTTGCTGAGTGAGTCTATTGCTGTCTTTAAGTTCACAATATTTTTCTGCATTTTCTAATTTCTAATATCAGTTCACTCAGAATTTTAATGTGATGTTGTTGCTTCATTTCTTATATTCAACATGAGTCATTAAAAAATCTATTTCTACACTTCACATGTTTATTTTGAGTTTAATAAATTTTTTTTACCATTTTTACTTTTAACCATTTAGTTAATTTTTGACTGAGGTAATATTGGTGCTTTACCATCAGTTATCACCACTCTAGTGCACCAGTACCAACTCACCCATAATCCACCACCATAGACCACTGTGTTTTATTCCTTCTTTGTTCTTACATCTCCCCCACGCACCCACCTTGGTGTTTCAGTTCTGTGATCAGTGATCAAAGGTTAGTTTTTCACCTTGTCTTAATATGACTATTTAATTACTTTATATTCCACATATTAGTGACATCATCTAGTATTTATCTTTCTTCTTCTGACTGATTTCACTTTTCAGGTTTCTTGAACACATGATTAACAGTCAGTGAATTTTTTTAATGTCATTGTTATGAATTTTGTCATCCCTGTATTTTCTATAGTGATTTTGACTGATTTTTCGCCTTGCTACTGGTTTTATTTTCTTTGTTTATTTTCTTTGTTCACTAACTTATGATTGAATGTTAATAATTTTGAATTTTGCTCTATGCTGGGCATTTGTGTTCCTATAAATACTGCACTTTTATGTAGTATTTTGTTAAATTATTTAGAGGGTGATTGATCATTCTGTTTTTTATGGGTGTTACTTGAGAGAAAATCAGTGTTTTGAACTAATTTCCAACACTGCTGTGGTGAAATACTTCTATACACTCTATTAAATCTCCCAAGGTTTGTGAAGTGTGCCACTCAACTATTATTTGAGCTCTGTGTATTGTTAACTCTAATCTCTTTAGATGGATTTTTCCTGAGTTTTAGCTCGTGTCTTCAATCTAGCTTATCCTAGCAAGTGTTAACACTAATTTCCTCAGCATGTTATGACTTGATTGGGCCCTTCTACAGATATCCAGTTCCCTCACAGCAGCTCTTTCTTCTCTGTTATTCACTCCTGTGAAGTCTAAGCACCTTGACCCACTCAGATTCTATGTTCCCACTTTTCAACTCAGGATTCTGCAGCCAGGTTTGTAAGCACTCTCCAGTTAAGGAATTCAGGCAAAAGTAGGGCTTACCTTCTTTGTTTTCTGTATCTCAGAGATCATTATTTGCTCCAAGCTTCACTTTTTAAAAATTAGCAGTATGGCTTGAAAATCTCTCCAAATCAGCAGACTAATCTCTGTATAAACTATTCAGTTTTTTTTTTAATACTGTGGTGTATATTTCCAAACTGTGGTACATAGGAATTCTACCAGTTTACATTGTATAGTGTCTGATTGTGAGCACTTTGCACTTACAGTTAACATTGAATTGTTTGTTACTTAAGTCATAGACTGATACTCTAAGTCACATGAGTATTTGAGCCCTGCTTCAGTTACTAGTTAACTTTCAAATGGTTTTAAATCTCTGAATCATAGTTTCCTTTTTCTTTAATTTGTGCAAAAAAAGTCCATATAGACAAAATACAAAGAGCTAACTTAAAATAAGCCTTGAAGTGTAGTATACCTTCACTAATCACAATTTGTGTTACTATTATTGTTGTTGTTTTATTAATAATAAAATGGCATTAGGTTAGTGACAACAAATTTTGGCCTTTGGAAATCCACAAAGGTGTGTAGCATTAGCCTCTGTAGTCTTTCCCATGCTGATCCTTTCCTTATACCTATTTTTCTTTCTTAGTATTTTAGGAACAGACCAAATGGATTATGATATCCCTGAGAGTTTACAAAATTTCTTGGTCCAGAGTTACTAAGAAATGCCATTCTCATGAAGAGATTTTAAATTGCCAACCTGTATGAAAAGTTAGAGCAGGTAAGTTCTGTTCTTCCAGGTAGAGATACTTCTTACACTGAATGATATCACACATGAAATGTGAGTGATATCTAGGGACTGATGCAGGTGACAAAACGGGTTGTATGACCAATGTCTTACATCTGGACAGACAAAATGGGATAATGAGAAGGAATACAATTACTTTCTCTGTCCTTTCTGGACCTTGAAGAGCGTATTAGTTGTCCTCTGTTGTTCTCATGTATTTGTCAAAAGACTGAAAGTTAGTATTGTTCTGAGGATCAGAGAGCTGGGTATGCTATTAGTCATTCCATACTGAAACAAAAGTCTTGATCAGAAAAGGTTTTCATTCATCAATATGCTAAAAGGAGTGCCATTCCTCTCTTAATGCGGTGATATGCTAAGATGCTAAAGAGCCCGTTTTAGACCTGACATCCTTAAGAAAATGAGTAACAGTTGTGTGGCGAATAGGGAAACCATACTAGAAATATCAGACAAGTTTGGTTTATTGAATTCTACAAGTTTCCAGTGATTCTAAGGAACCAGATTTACTGAGTTGAGATATTTAACTTCTGTATCTAGCTCTGTTAATAAATGATTGGGGGGGGGGGCAGGATAAGGGCACAAAATGGAAGAGAGGAGAATACAGGGGACCATGGAGATGGATCACGGGTGAATTGGTGGTGGGCTGCCCAAGGGGAATACAAAATGTAAAAGACATAAATAACAATAAAAAATGAAAAAAAATAAAAATAAATAAATGATGTCTTTTTATTTTGACTAATACTCAGAAAAGATTCAAGTTGCTCCAGGGAATGTGGGGATAAGATCATCTATTTCAGTTAATAACGTATGCAAGAGTAGTAAGATATAACAGAGCAGATCAATTAATCATTTTCAACTTAACATCTAATGCAGCTTGTTTCCTTTTGATTTAACTAAAAGGGTTGGATCAAATTAGCTTTTTCATTGTTCAGTCTTCTTTTTTAATAGAAATCATAGCAAAGGCAATTTAAAAGTTGACAATTTATAAATCTATAAATTGAAAATAAAGTAATACTTAATATTACTCATTTTTCTTGCTGACTAACTCTGAATTGGAAATCAAATCAAATTTTATATCAATACAGTGAAAAAATGGAGGTTTTGATATTATCTATCCTGTTGTTTGCATCCCTGCACATTTTTTAGAAATATATTATTTATTGACAGTTCCAATATGGCCAAGCTGAAAAAGGTATCAGAGAAAATCTTCTAATATCGTGATTATTTCTCTTTGACAACAGATTGAATTTGTGAAGTGTATTCACACTTCAGCTGTTGTCAATATAATAGAGAGGGGTAGCATGGGTAGTACCTGTACTACATGGTGAGACAAAATATAATGGGTGAAGATTCAGATCACAGCTTTGGAAGCAGGCTGTGGGCATTAAACCTTAACATTTGTGATTATATGATAGTTAGCTAATTAAATCATTTGCATTTCTTAATTTCTTTAACAGTAAATGGGACTTCATTGGGCCTTTTTTTGTAGCTAAATACTACTTAACTAATGTCTGAAACATAATAATCTCTCCATAAATATTAGATATTTATTTTATAAATATGGTGTATATGTTAGGAATCAAATACTCTTGTCACAATAATGTTGTTAGGGCATTATATAATTAAGTGATTTATGTAGAGTGTATCACATTATAATAGGAATTCAGATGGCATGGAGATAAAATCATGTGTCTTCTTTCAAGGGTCTTCTCAATTTATGAACCATTAATCATATTTTTAGAGACAAAATAATAATAGCTGAATCAAGAAGGTGGAAAATATAAGGCAAGATCAAAGAAAAATAATCCTGTAACTCATTAATTGTGGTATGTTCTCCAGAGAATTTGAAATAGAGGAAGAGAATTTAAGTCAAGAACCTACAGCTTTTAAAGTTAATGTCAGGATTCCCAGTTTGAGCAGACTCAATTCAAGGGTCTGCTCTTAATGAAGATCATCCTGCTAGAACCTGAGATGAACATGTGTAAAGCTATCTTTATACTGAGGTATTAGACTAATGCTGGTAGATTTCCCTAACACATTAAGATTTACCTTGAATATTCCTTCTAAATTTTACTTTCCTAATTTTTCTTGGAAGGCAGAGATTTGCAAAGTTGTTACTCAGTTTTTATATTTTTGCTTAGCATTATTATATGACTTATAAGCTATTATATTAATGAGTTTTCTCTACCAAACAATATTTCTGAGGTTTTTTTATCTGGATGTTTTCAGTTTCTAGTTTTTACTTTTCCCCAGATTAGTTACCTGAGAAAAAGAGTAAAGTACAAAATGAATATATATAAAGTAATAAAAAGTTTACGGATAGGGATGCTGGCTGTTTTGTCATATACTTAAAGGCTTTCTATATAGATAAGCAAAAATCTTGCTAATACTTATGAAGCAAGGGCCTCCCCGGTGGCGCAGCGGTTGAGCGCTGTGCTGTGGAGGTGTCGGTAGCGGTGACGCAAGTTTGACGCCCGGCCAGGGAGAATCCCACATGGTGGGGCAGACCTCTCCTGCCTCGCCCGCTGCTCCCCTCAGCAGTGTACTTCTGATCTGCCTGTTCTGCTCCCCACTCTGTCTCTGGTGAACCCTCTCGCCGCCCCACGCCTCTGGCCTGTACCCCAGCTAGTATGTAAAAAAAAAAAAAAAAAAAAAAAAAATACTTACGAAGCAAGAGGGTGGATTTATAATAGTAGACATTATTGAGAGGAAGAGTCAATTCAACAACAGTAGTACAAACTTTTAGAAACAAATTTCTCCTAAATTAAAATAATATTTCTGTTGCTTAATAATTGATTTCTTGACTGGAGAGTCAACCTTTTTTATGTAAAGGCAGGCAGGGGAACTAGACAGGAGATATTTCCATTTCCTTCATGTGACTTCTGGAGTTAGCCCAAGGTTCACAAGTGAATAGAAATAAACTTTTAAGTTAATACTGTGATTCTTTATTAGGTTCTTCATGATTACTGGTCCTTTCAATTTTGACAAGAGGTATAATTTTTATTGGTCTAGTTGGCTAATAGACCTTTGCCTATGGTGATGTTCTTGTCATACTCTCTTGCAGGCTTCCTAGAAAATAACAATTAAAGTTAATAGGGTATTTATCATTATTTCAAAGCTGTAACCTTTTTTTCCCAATATGCACTGCTAAGATCTGAATACAACATTTGCATTTAAATTAATCCTAGAGGGATTAAATGGCAGTTTGTAATACACAATGAAATAAGTATAGAGATATGCCTGAATTATAAAATAGCTATTATTTATTTTGTCCTTTAGGTATTCCAAACACTATGCTAATTTTGCCTTAGCTTTCATCTTTACAACAAAAGAAGTGTTAACCCAATTTAAAAATTCAGCGATGGAGTTCAAAGATGTTATGCATAATAGAATAATATGTACTTGTCATTTTAGACATTTTTTTTAAACCTAAACTTTGTATGTTTAACTGTAAGTAGCTGAATCATGCTTAGCACTTAGAATTTTCTGCCTTTATGGCACTTTTCATTATTTTGCTGTCACATCTTGTCCTGGCAAAGCAACATAGAAATTTTTAAAAATGTGCTACAAACTCTGTAAATTGTGCTAATTTCAAATTTTACTGAAATTGAACAAGCATGTATAAATACTGGCAGTGTATGAACACAGAAATGGAAAAAAATTGTTCTGCATAGTAAGGAATTCATCCATTTTATGACAACCACTAGAACTTTGAAAAAGTGTGGTTGTGAATTGAATTTGTTCCTTGTTATAAACATGATAATATAGTTGATGTTAACGAGGCAACCAATGGAAAAATCAATAAATATTTGGTAACGTACAGAGGTTTTGGAAGAAGTGCCTAATGTATTACAGAGAGTTCAGAGACTGGAATATTATAGCAATCAATACACATGATGGTGCTACTTAATTACCAAAAATATCTTTCTGTATACATATTTCACCCTAATGTTAAGCATAATATTAAAAACATTTATTCTTAGTAGAATTTAAGTCTGAAGTAAGGATGTATTTATTTAGATGGATTTGTGAATTTTGGCCCTGGTATCATTTTTAGTTGTACTGTTGTCAGTTGCTATTTTTTTTTTTTACATTGAATTTGTAAGCTGTTTTTCATCTTTTCTTGGAGGATTTTTACTTGAATTGTGAACCAAGTTCCATTATATTGGATATATTCTTTATTTCATTCAATTTCACTTCTTTATATGCTTCATGCAGACATCATGGAAACTAGTAAAGAAATGCAATAGAAAAAAGTATTTCTTTGACATATCCAAAGTCTTCTGAAGGACAGTGAAACTTTCAACATTAGAGAATATGAAAATAGGAAAAATATAGAGAACATATAAACAACTTTCATCAACTAATTCAATGAAAAATTCTGCTTGTAATGCACAGTGAATTAACCCAACTATATTGACTCCTTACGACTGGTTTACAAGCAAGTGGTTAAGCTTAAATTCTATACTGTATGCTTGGAAAAATATATTATGTCCCCATTTTTATGTCCCTCTTTAAAAAGTAATTTATTACTATACATACACTTACACACACACATATACACCATATAAACAATAGCATTAACAAGTAATGTTGGACATTTTTACTGAAATCATCTTAATATTATGTTCTATTTTTTTCACTTTTTAATATTATATCTTGTATACAATATTTATATTAAAATGTAACATACATCTAAAGAAATGATTGACAGAGCGTCTAATTTAAGTCCTCTATGTGATCAATTTTCTCTGCTTTCCTCAGCCCTACTGCCATGTACTAGGATTCCACAAGCTCACAAATTACAGAAAATGCTAACTACATACCTTTTCATTTGCAATTGTTATGGAATTCAGGACACTTAGTACTGTTACTTTTTAAAGATATAATTCAATTCCTGACTTCTTATATTACTTTTGGGGAAGTGATGTAATTCTGAAAGTTATTACATTTTTGGAAAGTTAATGCATTTTTAGAAATTTATGTATATATTGATGGGAATTTAGAAAAATACTTTCAAAAATATTCTATAAAATTCTACTTTGCAGTCTATAAAATCCTGACCTGTATGATATTGTGTGACGGTATCTATAAAGACATGCTTTTAACTTTAATATAGTGCTTCAGACCATTGATATTGAAGAAAAGTGTAAGATTTACAGTAAAAAATTTAGATTCTTTAGTTGCTTATGAAAAAGTTATTTTGCATTACTCTTTGAAGTACTGATAAAATAATATTTATAAGATAATGGATTTTGAGCATTAATTCTTTTATTTCTGTACTTAGAAGGGAAGAATCAAATTATAAGTTGAAATTGTTAGGTATAAGCAGAAAAAAAAAACAACAGTTCACTTTGATTTATATATTTAGTTGGAAAAAATATGTAAATATGTATTAAAGGATTATTGCTTTCAGTGAGGATTAGCCACATAGGGAACATGGGTGCTTTGAAGGGCAGTATGTCACATAATGCGCCATATTGGAAGATTCTTATTTGACCGTGACTGTAAACAGGAGGTGACTCCCTACTTATTGAGTTTTTAAATATTTTTCTGACATTTCAACAAACAGAACATAGACAGTACAGTTAATCTAGAGCAAGTTAAAAGGATGAGCCTTCAGTCATTAACCAGTGAACTGACAGGCAGAATTTCAAAGTGCATGCTGGAGCAAGAAAACTTTCCCATAGAAGTCAATGCATGAAAACATTGAGCATGATGTCTCTGACTCATAAGAAATAGCAATGACTTCAAGTAGTTATTTAAAAAGGCCAGGCAAAGAGATACCAAATAAGTATCACCCAAGATTGAGAACCTGAAACTTAACCATAAGGAGCATTATAGTCTCGTTAAATACTCTTTCATGCTGCTTAAGGAATAGAAAATACAGACTTATATTAGAAACCATATATTTGTAATTGCTAAAATTATACTCACAGGTCTCAAAAATGCTGTTACTAACTATAATCCCAAATGAAATAGTCATTTAGTTTGCTTATACAAGCAGTTGATTGGCTCTAAGAGTTTACTTAACTTGATCTTATTTCTATTTAGAATTGTCTTATATATAAACAAAATGTCTATTTTTTTAATAGGGATTTGCTTTTTATAGAGTCATGGCAAATTAGGTAAATAAAAAACATGCAAACTAAAATAAGCTTTATCAATAGGTTTAAATTATTCAAGTATCTGCTGGTTTTTACATCAATGATGTTTTCTTACTATAGAGATTATAAGATAGAATGTGTGCAAAAAGAGGAGAGAAATTTCAGATGATTTTCAATTAAATATATTTATATGTATCAATTTGATTATAATGATATTAACACAGTTGATTACAATTTAGCTAATACAATTGATTTTCTATGCTTAAAAAATACAGTTGCTTAACTATGCTTAAGTACTTGAATAAAATCAAGTTCCTGGTCCAACTAAAACCAGGTATAAAAAAACGAGTGAAAATTTTACCTTGATGGTTTTTTCCTTACCTAGTCTTATTTATTCCTAACATTAAATCCATTAATATATTTCTTGTAAAAGATGTGTCTTTTTTGTAAAAATTTACTGGGGGCAAAACCTATGAGAAAATGAAAGTAGTCCAGATTCTTTCTCTACATTGTGCTTTATTGACAGCTTTCATCCTCTCATTGCTGGATTAAAGCAGGACTCTGCCTTTACTGGCTTGATTCTCTGAAGCAAGCCAACATAATGAATGTCAGAATATAAACTGGGGCAAAACAAGTTTACATCTCAAGTCTCCTATTTTTATTTTTTTGCAATTTTAATAAAAATGGTATATTTAATTTTGGAAGACATATTCCTCTTCCCTATGCTTTGTTATTCATGAATTGCTTTGAATCTGTCCTGTCTCACTCTGTCATAAAGATATAAAAGTTAATTATTCTGCATAGAATATGTGCTTATTTATGGCCATTAAATATGAGCACGATGTGAATACTCAGTGGGATTCTCACATTTAAGTAGAGATCTGTAGTGCTTTCTCTCCCCAGATTATTTTATTTGTGTGACTCAGCATATCATCTCTTTTCCTCCTAATAGGCCTATTTATCTTGTGGCCATTTCACCAAGTTCAGTATATGCTCATTACAGCGTGTGATTAAAAGTACACAAGCCCCCATTAATCCCACTGAGCACTATAGAACCATGCAGTGTTCTACATCATTAGAGTTTAGGTCACAATCTCAAATTTTTATGACTCAAGGTAAACTCCAAGCTGTGAGAACCTGATGTGAACAAGATAGTAAAAATGGAACCAGCAATATAGCGAGGAACATTAAAAAGCATTAATGAACAAACATAACCATAGAAACTTTTAGGAACCAGAAATAGATCTCCATAAAATAAAATGAAGAACCATTACAGTTAAAGACAAAGGATATCAAGTGGAGCCAAGAAACTATAAGTACCATTAAATTCCTCTTCAGAAATATTCTTTGAATTTTTTTTTTAGGCATAGTAATAACTTGATCACAAAAAAAGAAGTGTGTACCTCTTACAATCTCAGGTGTTTTATTTGTTTGCTTATATGAATTTCAAATTATTTCACTTTTGAATTTTCATATCTAGGTGAAATATTTAATTCTATCCCTTTTAATGTTTGAGAAAGTCAATCGATTATACAATAACTGCGTATTTTGAATTCTAATGGTATTTCTTCTTTTTAATACAGTCCAATTATTTAAACAATAGGCAAATCCAGAAATATACAAATAAAATTCTATATAATTATTTTATAAACCTTAAATTGAAACAAAAATAAAATTCAGAAGGCTCAGGGAATTTTGCAACTCTGAAATTGCTATTTTAGAAAGAAAAATTAATAAAATAATAAGTTATCAGTCAGCATTACTTTTTGAGAAGCTATTAAAGTTATAGTTTTGTTATATATAATATAACCTGGATACTTTTTTCCTTTATTTTCTGAAATAATTATTTACTGACCAAAAATTGGGTTTACTAACTTAGCTGAGTTTACATTTTTTTTTAGAAATATGTTTGTAGGACATAATAAAATAAAATGGCAAGGAAAGGAAATAAAAACAAAACTAAACAATTGGGGCTACATCAAACCAAAAAGCTTCTGCAGAATGAAAGAAAGTATCAGTAAAACAAAAAGACACTCAGCTGACTTGAAGAAAGTATTTGCACATCATACATCTGACAAGCAGCTAATTACTATACAGGACCTACAAAGAACTCATACAATTCAACAAAAATAAGACAAATAATATAATAAATCTAGGCAGAAGGGCAAAAATAGTCATTTCTCCAAAGCGGACAGATGGCCAATAGGCACATGAAAAAATTCTCATCTTCACTAATCATCAGGGAAATGCAAATCAAAACCACAATGAGACAGCGTCTGATAACTGTGGGAATGTCCCATATCAAAAAGTCCAGAGAAGAAAGTGTTGATGAGGATGTGGAGAAAAAGGAACCCTCAAACACTGTTGGTATATGCTGGTCCAGATTTACTGCAAAACAGTACAACGGTTTCTCAAAATATTAAAAATAGTACTACCATGCAATTTACTAATTCCACTCCAACATATCTACCCAACAAAAGCAAAATCAATAATTCAAAGGACTTCTGTGTTTATTACAGCACTATTTGTAATAGCAAAGTTATGTAAACATCCTAAGTACCCAAGGACAGATGAGTGGGTTAAAAAGACACAAAATATTAATCAAAACACAGACAATGGTATACTAATTAACAATAGGAAAAATAATTTGGCCTCCCTGGTGGTGCAGCGGTTAGGCGCTGTACTGTGGAGCTGTCAGCAGCACGCGATGAGAGTTCGATGCCCAGCCGGGGGGAATCCCACATGGCTCGGCAGACCTCTCCTGCCTCTCCCGCTGCTCCCATCAGCAGTGTATTTCCGTCCATCTGCCTGTTCTGCTTCCCACTCTGTCTCTGGTGAACCCTCTCGCCGCCCCACGCCTCTGGCCTGTACCCCAGCTTGTATGTATAAATAAGTCTTTAAAAATAATAATAATAATTTAAAAAATGAACTCTTGGAACAATGTGTGTGGAACTGGAAGGAAAAAGACTAATACTGAATAATACCTCTCTTAAAGGGACGGTAGAGGAAAAAAAAAAAAAAACCCAAAGGGTCAGGCTACACTAAACCAAAAATAAATCCTGTAAGTCTGACTATAAACTCTAAAACTAAGGTACAATATGGGAGGAGGAGGGTAGAGATGAAAGGGAGGATGGGTAGAGTGGACTGGAATGGTGGGGTGGTGTGGTGACATTCATTTGAAGACGTGGGATCCTGTATTTCTGAATCATATACAGTGTTGGAAACCAATGTTACCTTAATTTAAAAATATATAACTAAAACTAAAAAATATAGAACAGCATATTCCTATATTACTCAAAATTATATTCAAATTTTAATCACATGAATATTTTAAAATAGCAT
Organism: Scalopus aquaticus; assembly: GCA_004024925.1. Classification (NCBI taxonomy): domain Eukaryota; kingdom Metazoa; phylum Chordata; class Mammalia; order Eulipotyphla; family Talpidae; genus Scalopus; species Scalopus aquaticus. The sequence continues at coordinate 209,106 of PVIJ01000048.1, forward strand.
CAAACTAGTAATTATCATTAGACCTATTCATATATTTTATTGATTCTTAGCTGAATTTAGTACTAAGTCACTGGTATTTATCTGAGAAATATATATATAATTAAATTTATATATTTAATTAATTCATTGAGGTAATATTTACATATTACAGCCACAGTCCACTCACCACCAAATCACCAATGTTCACCAACATAATCCATTGTGTTGATTTAGGGACTTGGGATGCAAAGGTTAGGTCCCTAATGTGTTAATTGCATTATATTTCTTGAAGTGCCTTCATGTGCCATAAATGCCACATACTACGTACTGTGATTTAGTACACTATTGTTTATTGTTTTTACTATTTTCAATAAAAATTTTAACATACTTTTTCAATTTCTGTAATCAGCACTGTTTTTTGCATACCATATTTTTCCTTACAAAATATTTGGGCTATGATCATGTGTGCTTCAAAGAAGTATATTTTTCAATTGATCTTTCCTTTGGTGTGTATTTTTTACATTGTACAACACTTAGCTATGGACCTATCAAAAATAGTTTTGTATTACTGAGCTAGTTTTGTATTATTCTTGAATGGATATTTTACCATGCACAAAATAGAATATTGGTTGTCATTTTTTCCCCCAATTATTTGAAGTCCTTATTATAGTCACTTCTTTCCTTTGGTTACTAATGAGCAATTTAATGATAATTGGATTTTCTTTCTTTTGAAGGTTACCTGTCTTTTCAATCTGGTAGCTTTTAAATTACTTTGACCTCTTATTTTGATGTGCTGTGGTTACATCTTAATTTGTTCTGAAATGGAAATAAACATCTTTAAAAATAACCCCAACTTATCCTTTTTAGCTGAACTGGTAAATTTCTCATTAGTTTACTTTTAGGAACTAGTGTTTATTTCCTATGCTGCATTTTAAAGTTTAACTGAGAATATGTAACAAGTTTCAGATGTTTTTCTATACTATCTAACAGTTGTGTTTTGCTTCATTATTTCATACTTTCTAGTATTTAGGTTATTAGGAATATTTTAAAAAATCACATTAGTGTATTTGATTTTGATTTGCATACTCACTATTTATACTCCCCCTTCCTCTTTTAATATCTTTTTGAAGCATTATATTTTTCCACTCACCATTTCTGTGTGTGTGTGTGTGTGTGTGTGTGTGTGTGTGTGTGTGTGTGTTTGTGTGTACATGTGAGGGCATGGGCATTTTGCCTCACTTGTTAGGATCATGTGTTAGATGAGGAACTGGAAAATTTGGAGCTTTGGCCTAATGAGTATATTTGGATTAAATGGGGCGAGACATATTGTCAGCAATTGGCTTGAGTGCTTTATGGTTATTCAGTACATTGCAATACATACACATACACATTGTATATACATACTGAAAATAGAAATTCCTATGAAATCTTTTGTAAAAAAAATAAAGTGAAGTAACTACCATTAAATTACACAGATTATTTTTATTCTTCCTGTACCCCCAAAAATAACCTTACAAAACATACATAATAACACATAAAACTTAAAACAACACTGACACATAGTAAAAATGGGAATATTATGATAAATAAACAACCTGTATAAAGGGATTTTCAGGAAAGAACCGTGGCAGCATATGTCTGACTACTTGGGGTATACACTGTCTCTAGAACAACTACTGCAAAACAAACACTGAAGGTTCTTTGCATTTTTCTCCTTTTGTCTTAAAAGCAAAACTCTCTTAGGAATTCTTTCAGTTAACAAAAGCAGGTATTAATGTGTAGGTCTTTCATAAAAGCAAAGTGACATAATGCAAATTTATGAAAATTGGGCAATGCCTGGAAATTTATATTCTTCCAATTCATTAGTCAATTTCCATATACCTGTCATCAGAATCATCAGCCATTTTTCTCCATTTCTCTATTTATATTGATCTCTATGTAGTCACAATATTTATAGTAATATACCAACTATATATGTTTGACACAAGGATATAGGTTATGAGATTTATACTTTTTTTTTTTTTAAATATCCAAGGAATTCTGAAGGTGAATAGTTCCAGACGACCTGGAATTTCTTTTGATGAAAAGTGAGTTTCTTGAGAACTTAAAAAAAAAAAAAATCTGTGTTTTCCACATGATTTTAATACTTAGGAAGTTGTTCTTTGTACTTAATCTAGATTGCTTTTTACATGAAAAATTTTGTTTTGATCCCAGTGGAGATGAAAATACATAAAAATATAATAAAAGATAAAATACATAGCTAATATTGCATTTGTTATGTATTGTAAAATATAATAAACTTAGCTTTATCTTTGGATTTCTCATCTCATTTGAGTTTAATTCCAAAGACATCTCATTTAATGTTTTTTTCTAAGTCTGAATTTATATATCATATAATTTCTTTTAATAGCATTTTTATATCCAGATAAGTAGAGATGATCCTCTGAGACTGAAACAGTAATTGGTAAAGTGAAACTATGTTTTATTTTCCAACTGTGCACAATATAAACTGCATTTCTGCATATGAGTAATGTGACATAGGTTTTCTAATGTGTCTCTAAGTAATCAGACACCGTAATAACTTTAAAAAGAGCTCCCTACAAATTTCAATTCTTAATCCCTGGACATTATCTTTCCTTCTATAGCAAAGATTTTGTAGATGTGATTAAGTTAAAGATCTGGAAATAAAAGATTACTTTGGATCATCTAGATCTAGATTCCATCAAAAGTATTCTCTTAAGAGAGAGGCAGAGAAAGATTTGACACAAACAGGAGAGGAAGAGGTACGAGAGCATAGAGGCAGAGATTGGACTGGGGTTACCACAAGTCAAGGAACACAGGAGCCCCCAGTCCTGATTTCACTACTGATTCTGATTTCAGACTTCCATCTTGCAGACCCGTGAGAGAATAAATTCTGGTCATTTTAAGTCAACAAATTTGTAGTAATTTGTTAGAACAGCCACCAGAAACTAATCTCACTGAGCAGAAGTGTAAGGAGACTTGGCAATAAGTGTCTAAATGTAATACTTTATCCTGGATGGGATGTTGGAGCAAAAAATGGACAGCTAGTAAAAATTTAGAAAACTGAAGTTACAGATTTTAGTTAAAGATGATGCATTTGGTTAAAGATGATTGTCATTAACCATGACAAATCTACATTCTAATAGAAGACGTTGAAAAACGAAACTATTTACTAGATATATGAAAGTTCTCAGAACTATTTTACAACTTTTCTGTAAATCTAATACTATTCTAAAATAGAATGTTTATTTAAAGTAAAAACTTTGAAATACATTGCAAAAAAATACACAGTGGGATACTACTCAGCTACAAAACAAGATGAAATCTTACCACTTGGGAGAATATGAATAGAACTGGAGGAATTATACTAAGTGAAATAAGCCAGAATGAGAGAGACAAATACCAAACAGCTCCACTCAAATGTGAAATACAGTGAAACAGACAAAACTGGACCAAAACAAAGCCTTGGCTTGCATAGGTTAGGGTGAGGATGAAGAGTGAACAGAAGGGGGCACAATGGACTATGGTGGTAGATTATGTGTGCTTTTGTGGTGGGTGTGGTATGGTAACATACATCTGAAGAGATGTGAATTTACACCTTAAGTTATTACAGTGAGGTAAATCAGGATTACATTACTTCACAAAAAATAACACAACTAGAAAAATACAATGATCCTTGCATTGTGGATACCTTTTTTGTTTTCTGTTCAGATAATAAACATTTTTCTCTTGAAACTGGAGAGAATAATTATATATGGGTATATTTCTGATAATCTTTTTAAAACTTATTTCCTAAAATATGTTCTGTTTCATTGAAAGCAATACAAATATCCATACATAAAGTTTTCTTATGAGTAGAACACTATTCATAAAAAGAATGAATTTCTAATACAAAAGCATGAATGAATCTTAAAAGCACTATATCGCAGGAGATAATCAAGATTGTCTAACTCCAGGTGAACTTAAACTAGACTGATGGAAACCAGGTCAGCCTCTCAGGACAGGTGTACAAAAGAATCTTTTGGGAATGATAAAAATTAATCTAATTTGTGCTAGAGGTGACATAGGTAACTACTACATTTTAAAAAATTCATCACACTGTACACTTGAAATCTATTTTATTGTCTATGAGCTATATGAATAACAATATTAATTACACACAATAAAATTATATATGAATTCTATGACTCAACGATATTAGTCTTAGATATTTAACCAAGAAGTAGCATATACCCACTGTTGGTAGAAGTTGATATAGCAGGTTAAAATATACTAGCTACCCTATTCTTTACACAATGTGTTCTAATTATTGTGCTTTCAATTAATTTGTGAGTGGTACCAATAAGCACACCGAAGTTTGTCAATGCTAGTTTTATTATACTGGTACATTTCTATTTGTAAATAGAAGAATTTAGTCAATTTTTATAACCATCTTAAACTGGATTTCTCAAATGTAAAACATAAAATAGAGAACATCCCTTCCTACAAATCTCCAAATACTATCTAGAAAATTGAATATTCTGAGTGTGTGAAATAGTGATTCATAATAGTGAATCAAAATATTTCAGCAAAGTATCTTTTCAAAGGAATTCAAAGTCCTCTAAAAATGTCAGCGCCTGTGAATAACAAGTTTATAAAAGTCATTTTATGAAATAAATATGAATTAAAATAAACTGTAACCTAGAATACTAATAAATATTCATAAACTAAGTAATAAGTAAAAGACAAACTAAAATGCATTTTTATTCATTCATTCCATTAATATACAGTGCCCCAAACTTTCTGGCAATTAACTTTGCAATTTATGCCTAGAACTTTAAATATCTTTCATTAGTCAGAAACTAGTCATTAAAACAAAACATACTAGCTATTTAAATTGATAAATTTAATAGAGGAAATAGTTCATCTAGGCAGAAATACCAGAAGGTGAAAACAAAATGCAAGGACATCCGGAGAACATAAGTGCAAGAAGCATTTTTATCCTATAGTTAGGAAAACAAGAAGGAAGAAGACGTGTTTCCAGAAATCAGGTGGTCGAATAATGGTACTTTGCATTTATCATTCAGATATCTGATTGTGTGCTGGAGCCTCAGGACTTCAGAGGAGTGCTATGAAACAATCTCTCTCTGATGTCTGAGGATGGGATATTTCTTGAGTCTCAGTGGAGCTGTTTCAGGAACTGCCAGAAGAATCTAGGTTAACACGATGTGCTGGTACAACTCTTGGTGCTGGGTAATGCTGGCATGAATATGATAAAGGGAAACTGTTATCCCCTTTCCTCTTTCAGTTTCCCTTGAGTGAATCCTATTGGGAAAATGCAGTAAGTAAAACTGACATAGATGTACGGGTAGTGTAGTTTGTTGAGTACCAGAGTTTGCATCACAGAGTAGAAGGTAGATTTGGAGTTGAGGGACAATACTATAAATAAATTAATATCTAAAAATCTACTGCAGTGATTTATAAATGATTTAGAAACAGAGATGCAAAATGCACCTTTTTCATTACAATAATTACAATAGAAACAATACAAATGTCCATCCTTCATCGCATTTATATATAAAATTACATGAATCATGACAATAACATAAAAATAAGTTGTCATATATTCAAATGTTTTCTCCTTACAGTTTTCTCTGCTACTTTTGTGTGCTGCGATCATCCATTGTATAGATTTATGTAGAGTTAATCTTTTCAAGGGGAACCAGAAATTTTTGCTGAGTTTCTTGGTAATAAATATTCCAAATAACATATATTATTTAGTCTCTAGAACAGATAGTATTTGGAAAAGTCAAATATGACTAGAGGACAGAACATCCTAGAGATATGCTAAGAGCACAAACGGACAACAGTCAAAATTTACTTTTTTTTTTTTAACACTTGACTATGAGGCAGGCATGTATAGAAAAGTAAATTTATTTTGAATGTTAATGGGACCGTAGAAGAGGTAAGAGATTTATTTCTCTGTAGCAGTTGACCAGAGGTGAAGATAATATTAAAGGAAAGAAAATCCTGACAGAAGGGAGGGAAAATAAGTTAAGACCATAATCTCTGGGTGATTTTATCTAGGAGTAGAAAATAAAGCCAAAATAGTATATTCATTTAAAAAAAAATTGAGGAAGGGCATTTAAAAATTTGTTCCTGTGTTGCTGCAGTTACACTTCAGATGAAGAAGAAATGATACATTAGATTACATTCATTAGTAATAATCTTAATTATATAAACAGATTTGGAAATTAACATGAAAACACTAATATAACAGAAACTTATGATCAGATTGCAAATAGTACTATTGAATAACTATTCATAGAGGCAATCAGATCTAAAACTCTCAGTACATATAAAGGTCTCAAGGAAATGCTATTCAATGATAATATAGTGATATCTTATAGGCCTTAAAATGTACTCAATTTGAAAGTATGGATAACTACATTCACTACCAACTGCTCTTAGATTTTGCTAATTAGCAAGTATTTTGACAGGTATTATGTTACCAAGTGTTTTGGGACACCCTTTGCTTTATGCTTCAGAAATTCTGTTTAGCATGATGAATTTAAATAGTATCCTTAACTTGCATATTTTGTATTCCCTTTAAAGAACATCTCATAAATTAAAAGCAGTGGGTGTATTGTAAAGTCTAATTAGTTTCCAAGCTTCCTGTCAGTTTTGTGTTTCTACTAGTAGCTAGAAAGCATGCTGCATATAGGTAATATGTCCCCTTTTAAGTTTTATAAAGAACATTATAAAAGCCTTAGTGTTTATATTGGATATTTTAAAAAATACATTGATTCTTTTAAGTCATTAGGGGAACATTTAGTGCAGTGGAGCAGTAATTCACTGAATTTCAGGCACTGGTGGCTTAATGCAGTTAGTACAATATAATTTACACTCAGGGAGTAGTTTATACACCTGGAAAGATCTAAACCACTGCCTACTTAATTGACATGATTTTTTAAAGAGAGATGGAGCACCCTAATATTTACATGAAATTAAAATTGGGATTAAATTACCCTTTCAAGGTCAAGAAAAAATTAATTGCTGTAGTAAGACTTGAATATTTGTGCTTATTCTCAGTGTTTCACTTAGAATCTGTTATTGTGATTTGAACCGATGGGAATATAATTCTGGACTTTTACACTTTCAAAAGACAGAAGTTAATATAATCTGTAACTCTAAATTTACACAGTACGTTTGTCATTAATCTAAGGTCAAATTATAAAATCAGCAAGTTAGGCAAATATCACAGTCAAATTATCCTTGAATAATCTCTCTGGGAAGGTACTACTAAAGAGATGTATTTAATTCTTTTCAGAAATGCATCAGAGTTGTTTAAATAATAGGAAATATTTTTCTTCATTTTTAATAGTAGGTGAAACTAGGCTTAATTTTAGGAACTAAGAAATTTATATAGCATTAAACCCTAGAATCATTATTATGTATTATGTTCCAACTATGAGCGGACAAAATATTAAAAGAAGTCCCTTTGATTTAATTCTAATACATACCACGTATCTCCAAGAAGACATGGGACAAACAAAATGTTTGACTTTTGACAGAGTGGTAGCAAATTTTGCCATTAAAGCAAAGAGAAAGATAGTTGTTGGCTTAACATATGTTTAAAGCTTCAGTATGGGCTACAGTGATAGTGTAGAATAGATAGTAATCACAGACACTCATGGAATCCTCATTCACTCAACATCTATTTCTATAGGACTTGACCATAAACTGAAAAATCAGGTTAAGGAAAAGGCAGGAGACCTGAAAGAGCCATCACTGCGGTACAAACAATATAGACAAATCTGCCTGCTCATCTGCTGTCTCTGGTGTAACACTAAAGCCACAGAGTGTTCTGGAGAAGCAGGAAATAATCCTGTTGTAGAATCCTGGCAATGTTGCTGAGGGGAGGGCAGAGGCAAAATCCATCTGCCTCTGGAGGCTGGGGGAAAAAAAGAGCCCTACACAACCCAATTGGGAGCTTTTTCAGTTTACCAAGCAAGTCAGTTAATGCTGGGGAAGGAACAGAAAACTCAAATTTAAGGCAAAGGTGCACAGGGGAGATTAGAAGGGAAAATAAATAAATAAATAAAACATGACCCAGTGAGAGACAGGAAAATCAATCAGAAAAACTTTTGACGGCCTCCCTGGTGGCGCAGCAGTTGAGCCCTGCGCTGTGGAGCTGTCAGCAACGCGATGCGAGTTCTACACCCAGCCGGGGAGAATCCCACATGGTGCGGCAGACCTCTCCTGCCTGGCCTGCTGCTCCCCTCAGCAGTGTATTTCTGATCTGCCTGTTCTCCCCGCTCTGTCTCTGGTGAACCCTCTCGCCGCCCCACGCCTCTGTCCTGTACCCCAGCTTGTATGTATAAATAAATAAATGTTAAAAAAAAAAGAAAAAAGAAAAACTCTTAAAAGTCAAGAAGAAAAAAAATTTTACATAGAGAGACACAGATCTAAGATTGTAGCAGAGTTTTCATATAAAGTTTGGGAAGCCAGGGGAGAGTGGAAGGATTTCTTTAGAGTACCAAAAATAAAATTTGTGAATCTAGAATTATATATTCCTCCAAAATATCTTTCAAAACTGGCAAAATATGTGTTGTTTTTTTTTTAGAGAACAAAAACTGGAAAATCCATTGCCAGTATGACGCTACGTGGAATGCCCAACTGGGAACCCAGGTGTGTAGCAAAGAATTGAAACATCACAGGCCAACAGCGGTAAGCTAGCAAGCAAATGCAAGGAAGTTTATTTACAGACAGGCGAGCTCCTGGAAGCAAAGCCACAAAGGTTAAAGAAACAGGCTGGCTCCTGCCAGCAGCGAGCAGGTCTGAGAAGATTCAGGCAAGGACAGGTAAGAAGCTCCTGCACACGCGGGGTCCCGAATGGGTTGTTGCTGGTGAAAACAACTTCAGGGTTTTTCTGGTTACACTCATGTTTGGGTCTAGGGGATGAGTGTGATGATTTTGCAGTTTTCTGTTTGGTCACCCTTGGCTGGTGTCTTAACAGAGATTAACTGGAGATGGTGTCATGGGCTTTTTTCTCGTTATTGACTTTTCTCTCTTGTTAAATCTCCCCAGGGTCCTGTGTCTTCCAGAGCCCCAATCCCTTTCTTTTTTGTCGAGGTGTAACCCCTCAGTATCCTTCAGTTTTAATGCATTGTTTCATACCAGATCAAAAAGAAATGACTCCTTAAATGCTTCCCCAACATGAGAATATATTATTTTGCGTTGTGGTGAGTTCATCATCCAACAAAATCCCTTCTATAGTAAACATCCAATAAATAGTCATTTATTATATTATAGTTGAATAATATATAGTCATATATAATAGCCATTTCGCATGAGTATATAGGACACATAGATTATCATTTTATATACAATGCAGTGAATACTCTAAAGATGAGTGTCTCCAAGTCTTACCCTTAGATGTACAGGTATGTAGAAGAGGGAGGATTCCTAAAATATTCCCTCAGGATTTTTGATGGTTATAATTGAAATTATAAATTTTAAATAATTAAAAAAATAAAATACTAAATTGGATATTTGGTACCTTATACTTTCATTTTTTATACTTTCATTTTCTATCAATAATAGACATAATAACATTTTCTAGTTCATTAGAACTGAAAATTTATCTTTGTATATATGTGACTCATTTTAATATAGTAACTAAATTATCACACATTCTATACATTTATTATATTTTATTAGTCTTGATTTATATTCAAAGACACTGAAGTTTAGCATATATTTCATTCCTGTCATCAAGCAAAAAACCTAGTATAATTCAAATGTACTTTGCTTTTTATTAGCCCCTACTCCTATTTCTGTTTGATAAAAGACCAGGTCCTCATTGTTGATCTGCAGTGTCGGAGGCCGGCTCCAACCGAGGTTGGGTTCCCGGGGGTGGTGGGGAAAGCGTCGGCGGGGAGCGAGGGAGTTCCGTGGGGAGAAGGGGGTGGGGAGCGAGAGACAGCACACACCAGAGAGTCTGATCAGGCCGTTCCACTTTATTATTGGAGAACAGGGTTTTTAAAGCATAAGAAGAATTAACTACTGGCAATGACAGGGTGATTACAGATATTCAAATACATAAGCAATTACATAGTTTGAGGGGAAATCAAGGAACTTTTGAAGAATGTCTCTTATCTAAGGTAAATTTCGACAAGGTAAAGGACATAGTCTTCAACCTTTGCCCTAGGCCTAGGGTGGAGGCTGCTGTCTCCATACCTATTGTCTGAAGCCAAGACCAATGATAAAAGAAACATCTTTATGCTAATCTCTGGAGGAACTAATATAAGCTGATTTTATCAGGCCAGGAAGGGAAATAGGGGAAGGGATTAGTTGTTCTTTGTTCAAACATTAGCCCTTGAGGGGCAAGGAAACTTCATTGTTTCAAGGATATCTCACTGCCAGGAGCTAATGAGTAAGGCCAATGCATGCAGGCATGGTGAAGAAAATTAGTTACTGTTCTCCTGAAATTATACTTAAATTTATTTGCAAGAAGAAATATCGCATCCTGACTTTGGAAACACTTCTTTGAAGGCTCCCCCCATAGAGTGACCTTGTCAAGACAATATGGGGGTCTAGGTTGCGACACTGCAGTTTGGAAAATGGACAAGTTGTATGTTATACTTTTTTAAAATTTTCAAAGAAAATTACTTCATTAGGATTAAGACAGCTATGAAAAGCATGCCATTCATTTGTCTATATTCATGCATGTGATATAGAGTTGTACTTATACCTGCTGGAGAACTATGGCTGCTTTGGTGTGTGGTATGATAACATACATCTGAAAGGTGTGAATCATGTACATTATTCTATATACTTTATTATATAAAATATATACTATATAGTATATACTTATAGTTGTATTTATATTTTATATTTATATATTTATATTTATAGTATATACTTTATTATATAGACTATATACTGTATTCTATATACTTTATTATTCTATAAGGTACATTATTACATAAACCACTGTAACTGCAATAAAATTAACATTGATATATAGTAACTAGTATGCAGTAGAACATCATATCTGGGCCAAAATAATTTCCAACTATGATGTATTTTTATAAGTACTATTTTAACATTCATTGATTAGCCTCATTAAAAAACCCTCTGCAACTCTTTTGAGAAATATCTCCTTTTATATGGTCTTCTATTAATGATTGCCTCCTAGTTACTAAATACATTTAGCAGGGACAGTCTTTTCCTCACTTTCGTTGAACTAACTTTCATATAGGCTTGTTTATCCTTTCAATTACTCTACGTGCAGAATTTCTAATTAGACATTCTGGTCTATGACCACAGCTTTTAATGATCTTATTCTTTGAAACTCCCCAGAGCTTGGTGACCTCCAACTTTCCTAAAATGATCTATGCTTCAATTATTCTTATTTATCAAAATGCAAAACCACCTCTTCTGTCCTGCCACACTCTGAAAATAATGGTCTTTCCTAGTTCATTGTAAAAAACTTAGTATCTTAGTCTTCACATTCTCCTTTCTATTCATCAATGCTTTCCAATTCCCAATTCACTGCATTCTAGTTTCTGCTTTACTATGTTATTGAAATTAATTTTCCCATGGTACTCTTTTATTTCTTAATTACCCCTGCGTTGTCCATGTCTCTAAGCATTGTTAAAAATAAAAGGCAGATAAATAGAATGTCATACATGCATATGGATATAAATAGTGGAATTAAATAAAACATGAACAATCTTTATTTAATAAAAAAATTCAATTAAAATGGTGTTTCCATTTGAGATGGTGTTTCCAAATGAGAAACTTTAAATTTTTATGAACTGAAACTTAAGTTTATAAAGAGGGAAATAGGATAGCAGTGAAGAGCCAATGATCATTGGTGGAAAGAAATCAGGGGGATATATCATAAAACAAGAATAAAGAATGATTAAATGTGTGAAATAGAATTAAGATGATAAATAAGTTAACTTAAGTCCTAAGATGCTTAGAAATGGTTGAGTTGGTCAAATTTTAATTGGACAAAACCATGTCAATAGAGGAATGAAGGGCATACACTTGTAGTTTGTGTAAATGTGCAGATATTTATATATATAAATATTTATATATATATATTTATATACATATAGATATATAATGTATCACCTAGGTCAAGAAGTGACATCTCCCAGGAGAATACAGATAAATAATAACAAGTTTTATTAATTCCTCCCACTGTAAAACTAGTCCCCAAATGCAGTTGTGTACCTTAGCAGTGAAAAAAAAATCAATTATAGTAGGAAAACTTGTTTCAGTTTCTCTCTAAATGTAAGTTATTAAGTTATTAAGAAATGACTATTAAGTTTATCAGCAAAACAAGAAAATTAACACAGCTACATATCTGCTCCTACCTTTATATGTACATATTGTAATTGTGAAATGAATAGTGGTTGTCAGTACCATCCGTATTTATTCGTTTTTAAATTTAAAAGATTTCTAAAAATTTGCAGTTTCATCTGTAATTGTCCATGTCGATATGTACAGACTGTATTACTGATCTTACATAAATTTAAAATGATTATTTCAAGAAATAATTAAGAGCACTAAGAAAGAAAACAAGCAGTGAGCCAGGAGCTCATCTTATACACTTATATTCTTTGTCAGTTCATGGCAAAAGGACAGAATGTACCCAGCTAAATAATAACTTACCCAGACTACTTGCAACTAAAGGTGGCTATTTTTTTAATTTGTTTATGTATGCATACAAGAGCTGGGGTGTATGACAGAGTCTTTGGGGGAGGTGATGAGAGGATTCACCAGAGACAGAGTGGGGAGCAGAACAGGCAGATCTGAAATACACTGCTTAGGGGAGCAGTGGTGAGACAGAAGAGGTCTGCTGCACCCTGTGGGTCAGCTCCCTGACCTGGGATTGAACTTGTGCTGCAGTGGCTGCCAATAGCTTCGTAGTGCAGAGACTTAATCCATTGGAGGGTTAATCCCAGGGAGCCCCTATAAATGGTTAATTTTTGAGCCAAATGTAATGCTGAGACATTTGGGGAACAAATTTTTAAAATAAATAGTTAATTTTGCAGTTAACATACGGAAAAGTGTCTGGAAACCAAGCAATGTTTATTTATGTCTGAGTGTGTCTACCCAGGTGTTTAATTGCTTTATCTCCTATGCTATTGCTAAAATTAATTCATACATTTTTGGCTTATGGCATATGCCTACAAAAAAGTTATTTCTAAACTCAGAAATATAATACAAACCCAAAATATTTGTCAAGAAACTCTAGTTAGGTTAATTTTTGGTTAATGAAAACTGTTCTTTAAAATCCAATTGCTTGACTTGAAACTTGCATGTCTTTAGTTATCAAATTGGATGCAATATTTTTTATTCTATTTGCATTTCAATCAAGCATTAGTTTATGTTATCTAACAAGAGAATTAACTGACTTGGTCTTCTGAGGTTTTATGGCTAATAACAAGAGACAACAAGCTTGTGTGTTAAATCCACATCACCCAGGAATGTCAAACTGAAGTTTCCTGGCAGTAAACGTGCTTAAGAGATAAAGGTTTAAACAATTGAGATACAACTCTCAAGCCATAGTTTTATTGGTGTCGGTAACTTCAAACTTTTAAGGTAGGCTAAATAATGGAAATTCATTGAATATCTACAACATTTGACTGAAATACTAATCCTTGAGCTTTTAGGTTTACTTTTGACTTCTTATGGCAGAATAAAGGATTTGGACCTAAGAGTAAAATGGGTCTTGTGTCAATTAGAAATTTTACTATAAGGTAGTGTATGTTCTAGAAACCATGACAATTTATCTGAATCTTCTAAATAATTGTTTTTCATAACAACTTATAATTTAGAAATTAAGGTTTTAAGAATAAGAATTCTAAATGTATGAAATCAAAAGCAATGATGAGGAAAATATCTCTAAATACAAATAAAATAAATGTGTTTTCAGTAGTGGAAAGTATAAAAATGATTACTTATTTTTTTAATTGAGGTAACATTGCCTTACATCATTGTTGGTATTTTGGAAGTATAGGGTCTCCCCCTCAGGTGTTGCCTCTCCAGTGCACCCTTCAAAAAACCACATATAGTCTACCACCATATAATAAAAGATAGGTTTTTTTGATGGAAAATGAAGAAATCTGGTCTTCAGAAGTTAAGCATAGCTTACGCCGAATGGTTTCACCAGAATGAGAATGGGAGAAACAATGGGAGAAGAATGAAAAGGGAATGTAATATGTGGTAAAGTTGGATAAGATCAAATAAATTGTTATAAGAATTTTTACAATTAAATTTTAGTAACAGCAGTAGATGTATGCATAACCCAACATTAATTCCTATCTTCTGTGAAAAGGACAAAAGCATTTTTAAACTGTGGTGAGTTTTTACTAACATCATAAGCTTTTCAAGTAACCTAAAGATTTGGTGCTCTGAGTTATCTTTATCCTCAGGCCTCTTAAATAAGAGAATCTAGTCCTCTTAACATTGCATTGAGCTGAGTCTTGACATTGATATATATCTTTCTTAAAATATAAATGTCAGAAGCATTATTTCATAGTAGTCTTTATATTTTATACCTTTTAATACTTGTGGAAAATCCTTACCCCAAATCAAACTTTTTTTTTTTTTTTAAAGATTTATTTATTTATACATAGAAGCTGGGGTACAGGCCAGAGGCATGGGGTGGCGAGAGGGTTCACCAGAGACAGAGCGGGGACCAGAACGGGCAGATCAGAAATACACTGCTGAGGGGAGCAGCGGGCAAGGCAGGAGAGGTCTGCCGCACCATGTGGGATTCTCCCCGGCCGGGCGTCGAACTCGCATCGCGAACTGTGGACAGCTCCACAGCGCAGCGCTCAACTGCTGCGCCACCGGAGAGGCCCCAAATCAAACTTTTAAGAAAGAAAAATAAAATAAAGACTTTGATTAATTAAAAAAAAAAGAAAGAAAAAATATGGAAAGCCTCAGAAGAGCTCCTATTCTTAAATATTGTTCTTTTTCCTTGGAGAAAGAGAGATATTAAATAAGGCCTATTAGTTAAGTTGAAACTTCGTGGGGAGCTTTGTCACATATGGACAAATGTTTAACCTTCTTTGCATTTATGTAAATACTATTACATGTATTTTAAAATTAGATGAAACTTCCTAAAGTCTGGTATTTTCTGGTAAATTCTGGTTATTATCCTAAAGTATTGTTTTTTATAATCTTGAACAAACTTCCTTGTCAATTGTCTTATAATTCGATCTTTAATTATGGTAATTTACAAAATGGAGTTATTCTTTATTCTATATCTTGTATTCAGAGAAATTCATGGGAAAGACTTTGATAAGTGCTATAGAATACAGGTATATCATGAAACTGATGAGGAAAAGAAATTGAAAAGTTAAGTAACAAAGGAACTGGACTCAATCATTGTTTAGAAAAGATCTAATTGTTGTAGTTCCTTGACAGGCTGCTGGTGAGAGCTCAGTCTAAGATTCCTTATAAAACATTGAAGCAAAGTGTATTAAAAGAATGTATGTGGTTATTTTTCCTCTTACTGTGCTTATAACAGGCCACATTTTTTGGAACCATATTAATATGCAAATGAATTCATTTTACTGCAATTTCTTGGTAGTAAATCTGGAGTGAAAAATATGTTTCATTAATACACATTTCCTAGACATCAGATTCTAGCCCTCAGTTATTTTTGAGGTGTTCACTTTCTACCTGTGAATTGGACCAGATTCTGATTTTTTCTAATATCTGCTATTAATTTCCAAACTAGCATTTCTAGTTTTACTCACAACATTTTGATTGTATTGATTAGAAAATCTACTCCTTTTTCTGAAACTACACAAGCTGGAAATGGAAAACTTAATAGAAGTTTCAGAGAGATCACCCCAGGGGGCCACACAATCCTCACGACTGATTGCCATTTTCTAAATACCTAATGATGTTACCACACTGCAATCCAGGAGAACCTGTCATCTGAAGATTACTCAGACTTAACTCCTAGGTATCTTTTCACTGGATGCCTCAGAACTTCTGACTCTGTTTTTGTTTACTTCACTGATTACCCTTTGCTTTTCTTTTGTTTCCATAGAAATACCTGCCTTTTGTTATTGAGGGCACAATATTGAATTAACATCAGGAGTTTACCTATAGTATTG
Organism: Scalopus aquaticus; assembly: GCA_004024925.1. Classification (NCBI taxonomy): domain Eukaryota; kingdom Metazoa; phylum Chordata; class Mammalia; order Eulipotyphla; family Talpidae; genus Scalopus; species Scalopus aquaticus. The sequence continues at coordinate 225,242 of PVIJ01000048.1, forward strand.
CTTCCTGGAATTAGACACAACTGTGTAATTGGGCTGAACTATTTTTTTTTTAAGATTTATTTATTTATGCATAAAAGAGCTAGGGTGTAGGCCAGAGGTGTGGGGTTAGGAGACTGAGAGGATTCACCAGAGACAGAGTGGGGAGCAGAACAGATTTACTGAAATACACTGCTGAGGGGATCAGTGGGTGAGACAGGAGAGGTCTGCAGTGCCATATGGGTCAGTTCCCTGGCTGGGGATCAAACTCGTGCTGCAGTGACTGCCAATAGTTTCATTATGCTGAGACTTAACCCTGTGTGCCACCAGGGAGACCCCCCTACTGAATTATTCTCAAGACAAAGGTACTGATCTATCACCCCAAACTTTTAAAATATGGAACTTCCCTTAGATAATTTCCAGAGGAAAGAAACTGGAATTGACCTCCTCAAAAGGGCAGGACAGACTTCTCTTAATATACCTCTTCCAATAATTATCACCTCAGACTGGGTAACTTAGGTAACTTGAGGCCCTGTGGACCTTGAGAAGACACTTATCATTAGTTAAAGAATACAGATTATTTTAAAAATAGTGAAGGCCCTAGAAGCTTAAAAAAGCTATGTCCTTATCCTTGTTATTTGCCCTTTTCTTTAATTGAAGAAGCAATCACGAATCCCCCTTCTTATGACCTAGTGAAATATAATTTGGGATTTATTATTCAGGTGTAAATTTTATCAGTGAATTTGTCCTCTATACCTATGAAACTCATCTGAGAAAATCTGAGAGGGAAAGGATGAGGTAATCCCCTCCTTGCCATATGAAGTCTACTTCTCTTTACTTGTCACTCCAGGTACATTAACACAGGATACATATCCCTATTTTACCATATTTTTCTTCAGACTTTGCAACTACTAAATTTTCCACATGTATGTTATTAAATTTTGACTTGGTCTTTTACTAGCCTATGTTATGTCAATTGGTTAACATCAGAAGAACCCAAATGGGGTGGGAGAATTTTACCCTGTGCATTGATAAATACAACTAAAGTTATTTTGTTTTTTTTCAGTTGATGATGTTTGGTTGTTTTTATTGTTCCTTAATGTTTATCATATTACATACTTATTTTTTTCTCCTATAAGTTCCTAAAATACAATACATATATTGTATTTATATAAAATTTTGTTATAGGTTCATAGTATTTAGTAGCAAGAATATGTTACATGAATGTAAACAAATTCCACATTCATAATTCTCATATGATGCAAAGTTTTGTGTTAAATTTTTCTTAACTCTGAATACATTTCATTAAAAGACTTAGAAACATATCTAGAAAAGGTGTGAAATCAAAAGAATAAAGAATGAAGGAAAATCAAGTACTTAAGGTCTTTATATACTCTATAAATTTGTTTTTAGCAAAAATTACATAGTGATTGTATGAAAGACATTTTTCTGAGCTTTACAAATATTAATTCATTAAATTTTTAAGATAACATTTTGAAATATGTAATATTATTGTCAATTTTTCAGAAGACAGGATGAAGGAAAGAGAGGGAGGATATAATTTTACATGTGGTGCTTTATCAGCCTAAGTCCACCTACCAAACATTCTGAATCAATATCTAATTTGTCCAAGTCTTTACTTGATTAGTTGACTAAAACACTGAGTCTGATATAAATCTCTAATAAATTTGATGTATCAAACATTATCTATTTTAATTCAGAAAAATGGATAAAATATCCTAGAGAAATGAAAATGTTAGAAGACATTTGTCAAGTTGTATTTTCATATGCCTTTAAATATACTCCCAAACATATTCTGGGCTATCCTGTCAAGAAATTTGATGAGGGAAATTTCCTTCTCATCAAAAAACACTGAAATTTCTTTTCATTGAAAGTTCGAATAGGTAGAAGATGCTGCTACTGATGTATATTCCTTGATTTTATTGGAAATGCTATCAGATTGGAACAAGCCAAATAATGGCTTTTAATTTCCACTGATAAATTAGGCCTTGAGTTTAACAAAAGAGATTTGTAACTCTGGTTATGTGACACTGAGGTGTCAATATCTAAAATAATTGGCTATCACACTAAAGGACAAGCTGATTTATATAGTAGAAAGTAGAGGTCTTTCAAACAGATATAGTTTGGGTTGCTATGAAAATTAATGATCCCTCCTAAAATTCCTGAACATGAGTTAGTCCACACATCCAGCACATTTTTAATGAAAGGAAATCCACATTATCTCGAGAAGAGATTTTCTAACAACACTATAAATGTTCACATACTATTGATCTTATTAGAATTCTGGGGCTTGCTGAGGCTTTATTGATGTCTATGTATATCTGTTTCTGAATTCTATCCCACAGTTTGCCTAAGTCTGCAAATGGTTACAGTGTAGGGGGCCTTACTAGTTCCTGTCTGCTATTAATGGGGCTCTCCAGGACCCACGGTCAGCTTGCCCACCTGTGTGGGCTACCTGTGTGTCCCATTCAGCTCCTCTCCTCTGGATATTACTCCTAGAATGTGCTATAATGGTCTGTTTTTCTTTCAAGTTTTTCACTTTGTTCTGCTACAATCTGTCAGTATGTGGAGGAGGTGAGCCTTGCTTCTTCACTCTGCCACTGTCTTTGGCTGCCTCTTCGAGGCCAAATTTTTGCAGTTAAGTCATTCCATATGTGCACTGTATACACTATACGATGCACATAAACAAACCTGTCAAGAACATGTCAAAATCATAGAATAACGATAAAAGGAAAATGTATGTAAAATAGAAAATGAACAACTGTTCCCCTTCACATTTGGTCAACATAATGTCCTGTGCCCTTCCTTTGCAACTAATGATACATAAAATGAGGACGATTGTTAAGTTTATAATCTGTCCAACTGATGCAAAAAAAATTTCTGAGTTAGACATCTGCGTATTAAAATCTTCTATAGCAAAAAGAGAATGGAGTATAAAATGCAGGTTACAGTGTGTAATGATACAAATGATAATTACAGTAGCAAAATTATAAAATGTAAAATGTTGGAGTCAGATGGGTCCCAGCTTAAATATCAGTGTTACCACTGCCTACCCTATAAGCTTTCTTTACTACATCTCTCTAAATTACTCTCCCCCAGTTATTTAGTCAAAAATACCACAATTTGAAAGGAATATTTATGAACCGTGATGATGTATATAAAGTGCCAATGCAGTGGCTGACTTCCTATAACATTTGCTAATCATTTCTTTATCCTGCATTCCAGGCACTGAATTGGAAGACACCAGTTGAAAATGTTATTCTACTGAATGGCCTGGTAAATATTCTCAGTGTTCTGGGTTGCCTATTATGATTGCAGTCATAACACATAGTGCTTAAATATAGGTCTAGAATAATATGTCTTTAAAGGAAAATTGATAATGTTTTTAGTATTTAACAATAGTACTTTTGAGTCACAGGTTCTTATTATTCTAATTCTTTTGCATGGAGACACTTGATAACAATGGTGATATAAAATTATTCTATACAGAGGGTGATGTTGAAAGTATTTCCTTAATTATCTCTTGTCCATACTATGCATAAAAAGGGAGGAAATATATTGTTATGTTTTTGTCAGAAATACTGCTCTTAACCAAAATCGTCATTTTTATATCAAGTTTTTCTTGTAAAGTTTCATTAAATTTTTCAAAAAATAAGAAAGCTGGCTATGAGTACCCCAAAAGTTGAATTTTTTCCCTGTGACATATGAGCAGATGGTTATTTGAAAGAAATACACCAATTTATTTGGATAATTTGAAGTTCACTAAAATTTTCACCTTTTGAGATGAGCAAGATATGCAGTTTTATGAAGCTGATAGGTAAAAAAAAATTGTTAGCCATATTGTAAAATGTAAACATTTAGATGCATTCTGTAGTAAATTAAAATTTCCTTAATATTTGGATAAAAAGCTACATTCTGTAGTAAGTTAAATTTTCCTTAATATTCAGATAAAAAGGAAGAATTGAAACGAGTGGGGAAAACACTTCTTTCCCCATAATTTAAACCTAGACTATAATATGCAATTAGGCTTCACTCTGCACATGTACTTCTGTATCATTAAAATATATTTTATATGGAGTACTATTTGTAATGAGAATTGTGGTAATTACCTCATATTTTTCCACCTTACATACTACAGTTAATTATATAATATAGCTCTTTTCTTCCTGGGAGGCATTCGCAAAATGTTTTTTTTTTTTTCTAGTAGGTAAGTGTCGCATTTCGCATATAGCATAAATCATAAAAATTGATATAGTAAATCAAGGGTTTAAAAGAATATCATAAATAAGCCACAGATGTTATTCTATTGTTTCTTGCATCATTTTTCATTTATTTGTTTGTTAAGCATATATTTTAGTACTTACATTTGCAAGGTGAACATTTAATGTCCGAGATGCATAAATATTTAACCATTTAATTTTAAAGGAAAAAATTCTCCAGTAACAGCCAATAACCAATAACAGATAACAATCCACATTATTTCATTTGAGAGACTTTGAAAATATAAACAATATTAAAGTATTTTATAAGGGTACTGAAATATTCTTTAGGCTACCTTAAGATAAAATATTAATTTTTGTGAATTCGTATCAATGTTGCATGTAACTCAGATGGATTGTTCGCTCCACTTGCCTCATTCTTGATGTCATAGGTATTTTTCTCAGGGGATTTCAGAAATTAGATATAACTTGTTAGATTCCTTCAATAGCTAACATGGAGATGTGTTTTTTTTTTTTTTTTGGTTATTTTTGGCAGCTTGCTTTAGCTTACTTAGCTTACTTTTGTAGGACTACTCATCATGACAAAAGCATAAATGTCAGCTCTGCCGCTTGTTGCTACTGTTAACTTCAACAAGAATGCCAAGGAGAAGTGACAAGGCATAGAGTGATTCTGAGTGATGACATTCCTGTGGATAATAGATCCACTCCCATGGATGTGGCAGCAACCTTGATCTCAGAATCCTCTCATTTTTTAAAGAAAAAAAAAAATTGTGAATTCCTCTACACTCTGATAGGAAAATTCAATCTTCCTACCAAACATTGTCAGAATTATCTTTAGATGATTTAAATGCCACATTCCCTCTATTTGTTGGATCATTTTTGCAATACAAGTAAGACCAGAGAGTCACACCATCTCTAGAATTGGAAACACAGCTGTAATTTATCTCTGATTGTAATTTGTGGTGTACCCAGAGAGAGCATTCATGAGTAATATTTTGACCCAAAATGTCCTGGAGACAGAAGGGAAACATTTTCTGAATATCCCACAGACTATTTATAGTCTTGAATTTCTTTTTCATGATAAAAACAACTCAGCACTATCCATTAGTGTATAAATAGCTCTTCATTAATTTTAATGACAAAGGTGAAAAGAAGGTAAGGTTGTCAGTTAAGGTTTATAGAAATCTCTTCCCCAGTCTTATAAACATAATCTTAATTTAATCAGAGTTTTATATGAAAAGCAATATCAACTAATTCTTTTAAATTCTAATATTAGATCAGTGTTTACGATTCATTATGTTTGGAATGTTTTTCTATGGACCTAGCAATTAAGAAAATTAAATACTATAGAAAATATGTTTGATATCTGTGTTTTACTCTATTGTATAGATTTTGACAATTTCATATGCTCATTATGTTATGAAATTTCAGAACATTTATGATTTAGAAATACAAATCTCTGGTGTGGCAGACCTCTCCTGCCTCGCCTGCTGCTCCCCTCAGCAGTGTGTTTCCGTCGATCTGCCTGTGTTGCTCCCCACTCTGTCTCTGGTGAACCCTCTCGCCGCCCCACACCTCTGACCTGTACCCCAGCATGTATAAAAATAATAAATAAATCTTTGAAAAATAGAAATACAAATCTCTAAAAGTATTTACAGTATATAGACTAATTAATGATGTATTAATAGACTAATTAATAATATATTAATATTGAGGATAAATTTAGGAACACTACCAACAGGAGAAATGCAATTTAAAATCTAATATCATTAGGAAGTACTTAGAGATACCCATACAAGTGAATTAGCCAAAGTTCCTGTCCCAAGAAACTTGCCATATATAATCAACAAACATTAATTCTGATCTTCAGATCATTTCTTATAGTATGACAGTTAAAAATGAGATGAAACTCAGGTTTTATGTGGCTGAATCATTAAATTATTTATCTTTATTTAACCCTTTATGCTTATTGTTAACCTTACGTTATGTATATATGTTTGAAGTACCTATAATACAAGTATGATCTCACCTTTTCTCGAAGTATAAACTCAAACTCTCATTAAGCATCATGCCCCAAATAACACGATGTACAGATTCCATCACGTAAGAGTTGTATAGTAATTGAGCACTGCACTTCAAGGAAAGGAAACAAATAAAAATAAAATACTGTTTGATGAACAAGTAATAAAATACCTAGTTGCTATAGTTCTCATATCTGTATTGGCCATGAGGCTATATTTGGCAGTAACTGGTTTTCATCCACCACTTTTTACACAGCCAATACTTAAAGTGGTCAGGTTTCTTTACCTGGTGAGTCGAACCAAATCTTATTTTCTATTTTCCTTTTTGCTGTTTTTCTTTTCCTTTTCTTTTCTTACATCATTGTTTATTTTTGTACAATATTTGATGTCTCCCGTCAAGTGTAGTCCTGGTCCTTCTCCCACCACCATATCAGCCCTGAACGTCACTGTAGCTCCTTGTGCTCTTCCCTTCCCTGGCTTGGCCCTTGTCTTTCCCCCTCCCCTGCTGTGTGCCACAGATCTATGGTCAGCTTGCTAGTTTTGTCTTTTTCCTGACACAATAATAAAATCAGCATGGTACTAGAACAAAAACAGACAGACAGAACAATGAAACTGAATTGAAAGCCCAGAAATAAAACCACACCTATATGGTCAACTAAACTATCACAAAGGAGACAAGAACTTACACTGGAATAAGAATAGACTCTTCAATAAATGGTGCTGGAAAAACTGGAAGACCATATGCAAAGGAGTGAACCAAATTTTCATTTTGAAGGATCTGAGCCCTCAGTGGTTCTTAATTTATTGGGTTACTACATATTCTCATTAAATTTTGTCATGGAAGTAGCCCAGTACATACCACAGGTTCCAAATATCTTCCTTCCTGTTTTATTTTTTTTATAGAACTAATGCTGTAAATCAATATCGAGGTTCAGTAGATTAAACTTCATTCTTTGCCTGATGTCAGCACAAGTCTTCTAGTCACAGGGTAGAAGGACATTCTATGGCTAGTCTCTATCAAGGCCCAGCCACGAGGCAAGAGCTGAGTCTGAAGAAGGGAATGGTAATCACTAGAGGAAAATATTTTGCTGAAAAGGCTCAGAATCTGTGCTGTAATTACAGTGGTGGGCTAGAAGATCCATAAAGCAGTCTTTGTTTATGACCGACACTGTGAGAACCATTTTATCTGCTGTTTTGTGTGCTCTAATTTTCAGGAGGCATTCACATCAGTCTGAATATGGTGTCGTGCCATATTTTGACTTGACTGAAAAAAATATCATATTCATTGATTTTGAGTTGAATCAATGTGGTTTATAATCTGAAGTGACACAAGATGAATTTTACAATTTCTTTTTAGCCTTAGGAAGTGTGCAAAGTGTCTCTCACTTTAGAAGGGTGTTTTCCAATATATTCAAAATTGTTAGCTCTCTAAAAAAATTAGTGGTTTGACAGGATGCAGATATTTTATTGGGTTTTTCTCTTGATGCTAGTATGCGTAGTTTTCTAGAGTCACAGCTTGCTGGCTACAGTGCTCAATAGATTCCATCATTTGGTTTGTAGGGCAACATTATATTCTGAAGAATATTGTGATAATTCATTTATCTTACAATCATTTCAAGACAGAGAGCATGAGAGCTGATGTAGGTAGCATGAGGTAAAATGGAAAGATGTACTGTTGTTTCTGCCGATGAAGGTGAATTGCTTCTCCTCATCCTTGTTAATTGTTTTTGGGGGAAAAATATAATTTACACTACTTTCCAGCAAGTGAGTTGTAAATTTATCTAGTCAAAGGGCGACATGTAAAATGACAAATGGATATAGAGTTGTCATCTGCTTAAGTTTTAAATAACAGACAGTTCCCGTAGTTTTTGCATTAGTCAAACACATCAGTTAAATGGAAATCTGACAAGAACCACAACACCTCTAACTTACAGATCTTATTTATATCCTGCACTGAATCAAGAATTGTTAAGGCTACTTTCAGCTTCTTAAGTTGGTAGTTTTAATGTCCTTAAATATGATTATATACATAATATGATTATAATTATACAAATAATTTTAGTGAACTTCAATCTCATTTTCCAGCCTAATAATGCTAAGCTACATTCCCACCTTTGCTCACAAGTTTCTTGCTGTTATAACTTGGAAGATCTTACAGTTCCACTGACAGTTAGACTGTGTATTTCTGCTCAGTACTTACAATTTTCCTCCTGGGAGACTTGGGACAGACTTATTTTATAAGCTTGGAAGTCAGAGAAGATGAATTATCTGTTTTAAAACATCTCCAATTCATTTAAATTTATACGTGTAGCCTAACATGAATTATTTGTATCATATTGACACTTACAAGGATGTCATCAAAATGTCCAGGCTTAAAGAGTTGAATAATCTATTCTCAAAATCCTGTATTAATGTTTGTTTTCTGGGACCACTCATAGTAACAAGAACTGTATCATTCAAGGTAAGCTCCACTAAACAAAGCCAATCTGTGTATTTAGAACAGGTTGAGCAACCTTTGGTGTCTGACTTCTTTCACTTAATACTATGATAATTCTCAGCCATGGTGACTTTGTCTGTCATGGAACATTTAACAATGTCTGAATTCAGTTGATAGCTGGTATGTGCAGGCTGTGGGTACTCATAAATATCTAAAGATGCTCTGGAAAGTTTACTACAACCAAAAATCATTCTAGCCAAATATCAAAAGTGACAATTACATCATTCTGGAAAAGATAAAATGATAGATACAGAAATATCATTAGTTGACATGTGAATGCTCATTGATCAGAATATGTGTCTAGAATTGCCTTTGGTTAATGGTCAAAATTACAGAATTTTAAAATTTATTAATCTGCCCATGTCCTGGTATTTTGGAAAACGGATTCTATTCAGTTACTGCTTGTTATTTTGAGTTTTCATCCCAGCTAACATACAAAACAAAAATTCCTTTTTCTAATAACAGAAATCTTCCTTGACTAAATCCTGTTTGCATTGGGATAAATATTCACTGCTTAAAGAAAAAAGTAAATACAAAACAAGTATTTGAAAATCCTATCTTTGAGTTATTATGTTTACTTTCAGTTATCCAGCGCTTGATCTTGGCTATTTTTCTCACTCTTCCCTCAATTTAGCTCTTATTCAGTTTAAAATAGACAACACTTTGTTGATACGATTAGATAAGTTCAAATGGTAAATTTTGTGGGAAAGTGATGAACAAAAGATATTGACTGGAGAAATGAACTCACCGGAGAAACTATTAAATGTTCTAAGATTAAAGAGTGTATCAAATTGTAGTGATAAGAAACTTCTAAGAAAATATTTTAAGTCATTTGAGCCAACTTTAACAAGAGAATAACAGGAATCAGTAGACTCAGACAATAAACCAAATATCATATTTTGTAATAAAAGTGCACAATCCCATAGTTTTTTTGCTGATAAAATTTATATGATTTTTAGTTTACTGGCATGGGAGAACAGATCTTGCCATGTTTGGTTTGCATAACTATCTTACTTGCAACTATTTTTAAATGTGTGATTTCATGCAGATGGATATATAAAGAGAGTAAGGAAAGGGAGAAAGCAAAATTATATAAACAAAACAATATAAAACTCAGGGGAGTCCCATAAACCAAAATATATAACAACACAAATAAAGAATCTAGACTTAACCCACTTTTAAATGGTCCAAATACTTAAAATATTACATATCAATATTTTCTTATAAAAAAGGTACTTCATCACTGAAGGAGATAATCTATGAATTCTTCCCTATTTTTAAATGTTAAATTGTAAATCCAAGTTATTTCACACCATTGCAGAGCTACCACTCCACACACATAAAAAACTATAAGTAGAAATAAAACAAAAAGCTGTCAGCATGATCTCAAATGAGGTAAATACAATAATGGTACAATTAAATGAAAGAGACAGTTAAAAGTTTAAGATTCATTCCACTGCAGCTAATTTTATTCAATATAAAGTTGTTTTAGGAAATGCTATGTAAATTTCTCTTTAACTTAAAAATCATTTCTCTTTAAGTTTACCATAAAGTAGTCCCAAAGCTAACATCCAGATAGTAGAGCACTTGTGAAATGCTCGAACATTAAGTGTATTTCATAAATATTCTTATTTCAATGTTATCTAAGATAAATCCCTCCATTACAATTGCGCACACTTGTTTAAAGATCTCTGTGATTCCATATGACTTAGATATCTATTCAGATTAAAGGAACAATTTTTAATCATTGATTTTACCATAGGTAAAATTATGTAACTTCAATCCTGTGTAAAAATTAAAGTTCTCTTTGTAACACTCAGCGGTGGGGGGTGGGGGGAGGTGGGGGGAGGGGAGGATAAGGGCACAAAATGGAAGAGAGGAGAATACAGGGGACCATGGAGATGGATCACGGGTGAATTGGTGGTGGGCTGCCCAAGGGGAATACAAAATGTAGAAGACATAAATAACAATAAAAAAAAATTTTAAAAAAATGCTAAAAAGTATTGAATTTGGGGTTTGAGATTCTGATAGGAAGTATAATGGACTGCAAAAGCAGCCCCCAGGATTCAGAGTTCCAGATTTAGCGTCCGAGGATTGAGCGTTTTAACTTTCAGCATTTGGGATGTAACATTTTTGGATCTTCAGAGACTTTGGGGTCAGCAATTTTGGCCTCCACAGGACAGATCTTCAGAGGAAAGGTTTGAAGGCTTTGCAAGCAGCCAAGTGACTCAAACTGTTTCGGTTTTGCTGCTGTTACAAACAAGGAGAGAAGGCGAAGACTTGCAGCCAGGTAGGCAACTTGCTAAAAATGTATGAGTGTGGCTGTTTGTTGGGCTGTTTGGCTGCTGCAGCTGCTGTTTTGAGTGTCCCTTGTCTGGTGCTGCTTTGGGACATTTTGGCAACTCTGGGAGCATCTCCTTTTGTATCTTCTGTTTTCTTTGTGAGTTGGAACCTGACCTATATTCTGGCTGCCACATGTCTGCAGAGAGGCACAAAAATGCCATCTTGGGCACTTGGCCTATTGTTTGGGAGAGAAGCTCTGCTCTGTGTCCTAAGTGGCGGGAAGATGCCATCTTAACTGCTTTTTGTTTAGACTTAAACAGACTGGACACTGCTTCAGGTAAGGTAAAAGGCCATTTTTGGCCTCAGTAACTCATTGTTTTTTCCCAGTTTGTTAAATTATTTCCATTGTTCCCTGATCCTGAGTAGTTTTGCAATTGTGTGCACAGGTGAAGAACTCAAACACTGACTGGTCATGCCCAAATGGGCACTGTCCTTGGTCAGGTTTGGTGCCCCTTCCTGCCCTGTATCATCTTGACAAGTTTTAATACCAAGCATTTTGATATAACAGTAAAAATGAAACTAAATAGATGTTTAGTTTTCCACAAAGAAAAATAAGTATATGAAATTTTCTTTGCAACATACATTAGTAAATTTCATTTAATATTTTTGACAGAAGTTAATAGATTTCTTACTTACTGAGAATTTTCACTGTTGGAAGTTAGTGCGATTTATTTTAATGTTAAAATCTAAGGAATCATTAAAATACCCATCAAAAATTAATTATATGTTTGAAAACAAAAACATTCTCTACATTAATATTAGTATAGGTTATTCATAAAATGTTTTTCAAAAATTTTATTGATGTGCTTGAGGAATAGAATATTCCTGATTAAAGCAAACTTCCAGTAATTTTTGTGGAAATTCAATAGAACAAAAGGTTTTTCAAAGGCAAGGCTTAAACTGTAGGATTGTTATATCAGTGTTTACCTTTGAACAAAAGAATGTTATCTCACTTTTTAGCAGCTCTTTAATTTCACCAAATCTATTGTGCATAAACCCTGATAGAAAATTGACTTCATTATGAATTTTATTTCAGAAATCTCATATTCAGCCCTCTTGACTTGATCAGCTTACCAGCCTCTTGCTTTCAAAATGGCAGAAACAAAGCCAAATAGAGATATATTTTATCAAAGATGAGAAAAACGATGACTGATTTATATCACCAAATAAAGTCACTTAGAAAAATAGCATGAAACTGAAAGTTGTATTGCCACTTTTATAAAATACAATATGGAATCAATTTTCTTATATAATATCTAGTTCAGAACTTCCTAAATAGATTTTCATATTGGTTTTATCATAACTGGTAAAGGAATGAAGATAATTCTGAAATAATGTATGTATGTGAAGGTGGCATTTAGTCACACTTCATTCTCAAGATCTGAATGCATTTGTGTGGAGGTGATTCAGGGTTTAAGCAGTTAACTTGCCATTGGTTCAGTTATTAAAATCAATGATCAGAAGTACTTCCCTGATGCCAATATTCTTATACTAACAAAACTGAGTAAACTTAAAAGCCAACGTGGAAACAATGATATGTTTTCCCTGATAGCTGACTCTGATTTTTACATGACCATAAATCTTTGAAAAATAAAATCCACTCCACAGACCAATACAATTTACACAGGCAATAGAAAATAGTCATTCAAATAAACATTTTCATTTTTAAAAGTAATGCAAAATAATGAAAGAATCACGTTCATTCACTTTTTCTCTGAACTCTGAAACAGTAAATTGCAGAGGTTCTTGATGGCCATTTGCACCTAAATCCTTTGATGTCCTTTCTCTTTTTTTCTTAAAGACTGACTTATTTATGCATACAAAAGGCCACTGAGGGCTGCAGGACTCCTCCTTTAGCCATCTGTCCAGAACATAGGAAATCTGCCCTGTGTCTTGCTGCGCTACACTGTGTATTTCACTAAATCACCTGCTCTGCTCCCCACTCTGTCTCTGGTGAATCCTCTCATCCCCCTTCTACCAATATATATATATATATATATATATAAATAAAAGTGTCTACTTATAAAAAAATAGATTTAATACCTACAGCTCCACACTCAACATAGTGAATGAGATTACTTTGGGAATGTAAGTCATACAAAGCAGAGTTAAGATTTACTTTATGGGGGTCTCCCTGATGGTGCAAGGGGTTAAGTCTCAGCACTATGAAGCTATCTGCAGCCACTGCAGCAAGAGTTCAAACCCCAGTCAGGGAGCCAACACACATGGAGCAACCGACCTCTCTCATGTTCTCACTGCTCCCCTCAGCAGTGTATTTCAGTCTGCCCATTCTGCTCCCCACTCTGTCTCTAGTGAATCCTCTCAACACCACCCCCTCAACACCTCTGGCCTCCACCCCAGCTCTTGTATGCATGAATAAGTAAACCTTAAAATAATTACTATATGAAGACTTCTTGTACTTGAGGGAAAAATAACATCTTTCTTTTGTTAAAGAATTCTAATTTGAAGTCTGGCATTAGTGAATTCGTCCCATCTAATTCAAAAGACCAATATGTTTTATTGGCTTACAATTGGTTTCGTTAGTATTCAGATTAACTACGTTGTCTTCTGTTAAAGCATGATCACTGGTAAAGGTAAAGATTGTTTATCATCTAATGATTAGTAATGAGTAATTTTTATTTCAGGAATATTGAGACATAACTTTGGGAATTACAAAGTAGATCCATACAAAAGGATTACAGTTTGATGCAAAAACATGAGAAATAATATTAATAAGAATGTATAATATCCTGATCACAACTTCTGGGATGAGAAAAGGAGAATTTTAGAAACTAGATGACTTTGAATTAAAATGTTTTATATAGGCCTGCAGGAAATAAGAATACAATCAGGAAATCAATTGCCTCTTTATCTAACTGTGATATCATGGATGCATGATCATGGGTTAATAATGCAGAGGATGCTGTGAACTTCTCCAGTTTCCAAGGCAACTATTTTTTTCATTTTTTGAATCAAAGTACAAGAAATTTCTATAAATTAAAGACACTGTAATAATACATTCATTTGAGGATGAAATGATCAAAAGCAGAAAATTGATTTAAAATAAAACGTCCTGCAAAAAAATGTATAAAATTTTATTTTCCCAACTCCTATTTTCTAGAGACAGACTACACATATACAGAATTTGAAATAAAAATACTCTTAAATAAATATGCAAACAAACATAAAATTCAAAAATAAATATCAAAGAACATTTTTCATATTTGTCATCACTTTTGAACTCATATTTTTTGCTAAAGCATCTCTGAAAATACTTAGGAAACCCCATCCCTTACATGATATCACATTCATTTTGGAAGCTATGTTTTTAGATTTTTTGTAATTATAGTGCTGGGTACTTACGGAATTTGAGTCTAAGCTGTCAGAACTTTAGGTCCAATGACTTTTCTGATCTATAAATACATTTTGAATTCCTCAATTTGATACCATGTAATTAAAATATGAATCATGCCCTACACTCTTGATGAAATGTAAAGGCCACGGAATTGGGATTCTCTTAAAAAGTTAGAGGTGAATACTAAGAACCTCAAGCACAGTTGATTGAGATAATCTGTAGAAAAGAATGATAATTTTATGACCCTCAGGTGGTTGCCATCAGAAGATACTAATTAGTAGAGCAATCTTGGTCTCTGTTACGAACACAGAATTATCCTGAAAATCTTTTAAGTAAACCAGAATATTAAGTGTGACTTTAGTCAAAGGTTTCTTTATTAATTACATAAAATGATTATTTTCAAGCATCTCCAAAGATACCAAACTTGGCAAAATACCCTCTATTATATCAATAATTTTAATAAAGATCTGGAAATCAGTAAAAAAAAAAAAAGTATATTCACTGAATTGAATACAAATGAGACACTGTATCAAATCAAATTAGAACTATTTTTTATCATTGCGATAATATTGGTTAACATTGTGTTTTAGAAGTATAGGGCCTCCCCACACTCACCATTACAATATCCACAATTCATTTGAACAGTCCATTGTACTCACTCCTCACTTTGTTCTCTTGCTTCCCCCTCTCCCTCTATATGTGGCAGTGTAGGGTAAATGAAGGAGGCCCCAGCCCTACCGCCATTAGATTTGATGTTGGACACGGGCGGTCTTGTCTGCGGGCCTCGTGGTGGCGTGCGCATGCGCGAGGGCGCACTTGGGCCTGGAGAGACGCTATGCACGGGCGATGCACAGGAGCGTGGAGCGCGAGGCAGAAGCTGCAAAAGAAGTCATAGCAGTGGCAGAAGACTGAGGACCCAAAAGCGGGGCCCGTGTGGTGGAGAGCAGGGAAAGACGGCGTGAGGACAGCAAGCGTCTGTTTGACCCGATGACGACCTGCCCTGTCTGGGATGGTTGCAGCACAGGTAGCCTCCGCTCTTTCGTCTGAGTTCTATGCTGTGTTTGTTTGGCTTTATCTGACCCTTTTTGTGTTTGTTTTATATTCCACTTATAAGTGAGACCATCAGTATTCATCTTTCTTCTCAGGTTTATTTCCTTTAGCGTAGTCCCTCCAGTTCCATCCGAGGTCACAGATCCTAAGTTTTTCTTAAGACTGACTTGTCATCATCCATTGTGTTATTGACAACATCTGCCTTGCCGGCTCATCTGTATTAGGGCATTGAGGTTGTTTCCGTGACTTGGCTGCAGTGAATAATGCTGTGATGAGCATAGTAGGGCGCTGTGCCAGCAAGCCCAGTGCAGCCTCTCCGGCAGTTGGGGCAGACGGGTAAAGGAGAGTTCTGGAGCTCCCAGTGGCTTTTTCAGGCTTCAATGTTCTTCCTACCCCATTTGTAGTGGAGCCAGCTCAAGGGCTGGCAAAGCAGACAGGGAAGGGAGGGGGAGCTGAGGCTGGTAGTCCTCCCTGCCCCCAGTGAATCTTTACTCTTTCCTTCATAGCTGTCCCACTGTAGGTGTCCCTGAGTAACGCCTCCCCATAGCACCAGGCTCCAGGCGCAAGTGTGCACACTTATGCACGCCCACACCCATCTCCAGGTGTCCACAGTCAGGCAGGAGTGCCCCACACCCATGCTTCCAGGAGCCTTCTGCATTCAAGGCACAGATGATAGCCGGAGGCCAACGCTGTAAAGGCCTGACGAGCTTCATTTACCCTACAGAGGGCGAATCATCCCTTGGAGTTAGTGTTTCTCTATTCTTCTTTTGATACTTGGGAGTGGGATTTCTGGGTCTTAAGGTAGACCCATTTTTAATGTTTTAGGAAACCTCCAAACTCTTACATGAGCGCTGCACCAATCTACATTCCCACCAATATGTACGAGTGTTCTTTTTTCTCCACATCTTCAAAACTTTTTTATTTCCAGTCTCTTTGATAGGAGTCATTCTCACAGGTGTGAAATGCTCTAACACGTGTTTTTCATTTGCATATACATGACCATAACTGATGAGCATTTGTTATTTGAGCAAGTATTGCTTGATTTGTTGCTTTTTCTTCTTCATTGTTTGCGTATAGGAACACAGTTTATTTTTGTAGTTTGATTTTTTTAGCTGACACTTCAGTGTACTGATTTATAGTTTCTAATGGTATTTCAGTGGGGGCATTTAGAGTTTTATAGGTATATTATTATGTATCTGTAAATACTGATAGCTTTACTTTTTTTTTTACTTGAATTCCTTTTGTATCTTTCTCTTGCCTACTTTTCCTAGCTAGGACTTCCAATGCTTTGTTGAATAGTGGTGGGGAAAGTGTTCGTTTTGTTGAACATTGTATTCAAAAGATTGTAAAGCATATGCAGGTTTATTTATGTCACAAATTAGAAGCATTTACAAACTTCAATATATGCTAGCAAATTAAAATATATGATCAATTGTCATACAACACACCTGGAAAGAAATGGAAAATTTTATTAGATCAAATGTGAGAATTGTCTAGTTGATTTTGCCTTACTATGTTGGATATTCTTAATTGGAGACTTTGAAGTGTCTAAGATTTTAGCTCCTTACAAGTCATATTAGCTTCACAACCTTATACATATATGCATATATATTTGTTTATACACATGTCATTATATATAGTGACATGTTTATGGTAAATACACATATTATAAATATTTAAGAGACAGAGTGTAGGCGCATCTAGTGTGTTTGGCCAGAGATAAGGCGATTTTGTTTGCAAGAAATTAACTCCAGGGCCTCCCCGGTGGCGCAGAGGCTGAGCGCGGCTGGAGCTGTTGGCAGCGGCGACGCGAGTTCGACGCCGGGCCGGGGAGAATCCCACATGGTGCGGCAGACCTCTCCTTCCTCACCCGCTGCTCCCCTCAGCAGTGTATTTCTGATCTGCCTGTTCTGCTTCCCACTCTGTGTCTGGTGAACCCTCTTGCTGCCCCGCGCCTCTGGCTTGTGCCCCAGCTTGTATATATGGAAAAAAAAAAAAAAAAAGAAATTAACTCCATACAGCAATATTTTGTGACAGTTCTTTTATCTATTTTTTCATTCATACAAGAATTGGGGTGTAAGCCAGAGGTGTGGGGAGTGAGAGGGTTCACCAGACACAAGAGTGGGGAGCAGCAGAACCGGTGGATCTACTGATTCACACTGCTGCGGGGAGGAGTGGGTGAGGCAGGAGAGGTCTGTTGCTCCTTAAGTGGGTAAGCTCCCTGGCTGGGGATCCAACTCAAGCCACAGTGGCTGGTGATCACTTGATAGTGCTGAAACTTTAACCCTTGCACCACCAAGGAGGCCCTATGATCGTTCTTAAGAATCAGCCCCTTTGGGACCTCCCTGGTGGCGCAATGGGTTAAGTGCAGCAGCACTGTGGAGCTGTGGATGGCTGAGGCACGAGTTTGATGCCGGCCAGGGAGATTCCCACATGGCACAGCAGGCCTCCCTGCCTCGCCTGCTCCTCCCCTCAGAAGTGTATTTCGGTCCATTGCCTATTCTGCTCCCCGCTCTGTCTCTGGTGAACCCTCTTACCACCCACACCTCTGGCCTGCACCCCAGCTTGTATGCCAAAATAAATAAATCTTAAAAAAAAATCAGTCCCTTCAAGGTGACTTGGTGAGGGCTAAATGGCATGTACACTTGCAGTGGAGCACACTATAGAAAAGATACCCCAAATTAGGATACATTGATCTTCTACAGGGTGAAAAGAGAGAGAGAGAGAGAGAGAGAGAGAGAGAGGTATAGAGTGAGCCTGTCTTTACTCTGGAAAATAGGAACACCTTTTTTAAACAAGGGATGATTTTTTTCTTTTATTATTTTTTTAATATATTTTTATTGTTATTTATGTTTTTTACATTTTGTGTTCCCCTTGAGTAACCCACCACCAATTCACCCGTGATCCTTCTCCGTGGTCCCTTGTGTCCTTTTCTACACAAAATGGGGATGCCGTTTTTCAATCTTGGAATATTGCTAGGGAGGGAAACAACCTCTATCATGCAAAAAAAAAAAAAAAACAAAAAACTGCCCTCTCTAGTAAAGGATTTATTGTCTAAGTAGAGCCAGCAAGGCACAGTGCTGGTTTCCTGTGAGTCAGGAAGACGGGTAAAGGAGGAGTCCTGGGGCCCTCGGTGGCTTTTTATAATTTTAATGATCTTTTTGCAGTGAGGCAACCAGATACAGGCAGGCGAGGGGAGCCGGGGGTGGAAAGGGGGGTGGAAGGCGGGCTCTCTGGCGACTCTAGGGGTCGGTCTGCTGCACCCTAAATGGTCCACTTCCACTCTGCTATTTCTCTTGCATATGCTTCTGCTGCCATTTATAGCTTCTGCCTCCAGGCCTGGGTGCACCCACTCACGCATGCGCACACCACACTCCAGGCATTGCCAGAGGCACACATGCAGGACTGCAGGTGTCCATCATTAAATGTAATGGCGGTAGGGTGGAAAATCCTGACCACTTTTTCACTTACCCTACAGTCTACATGCTCAAAGAATATTTTCTATGCATTTGCTATGATAGCAAAGTTTGAGTCTCACAGATTTAACTGTGTTTGTTGATTTTAGCATAGTGAAGGGAACATATTTTTGCAAAAGTATAAATTCCTTTTAGATGATCAGAGCTTTTTGCTCAAAAGATCTCGACTGTGAGAACATAAGATGCTTATGGGGACTTATGTGTCTCAGTGGACATATAATCGTAATTGTATTTAAACAGGTTTCATCCTCAGAGTATACTTTTATATAACAATATCTACAGGGGACTTTTAAAAATAACTTTCTAAAAGGTTAAATAATACTAACAACAGGAGTTTTGAGAATTTCAAATCCATACATCTCAATAACAACAACAAATAGAAACATTCTGTTCTAGTATTAACTAGGCTACTTATTATCACATAATCCTTAATCCCTAATTCCTGATTAGAAAGTGACACAATGATTCTTCAATGAAATCCTTGAGCATTTCTTCCTCTTCCTGTTCTCACCTCCATAGTGGTCCGGTTCATGTAAAACAATTCCGTCTATGAAAGAATCTGTACGATAAACAAAACTGCCAATTCCATATACAACACAAACTCTCCAATACATGATGTCATGGTATTTTCTCCAAGAAAATAAACTCATCATTTACTTAATACACAGACGGATGGGTCCCTGAAATAAACCGCCTTTTTTAAACAATCAAATTTGGCAAGAACCAACTCATAAGACTAAAATATGGTTTGTGGTATGTAAAAATGTACTGCATATTAATCCACTCCTCCTCAATAGACATATAGGTAAAGTTTTGGTTATATACTTTGTCATTTTCCAATCTCACCACATCTTAGGAAACATTTTCTAGTCTCCATTTTCAAAAATTATAGCCTCCTCATATATATGAGATATACATTTCCTTAAATGCTAATAATATTTCATAAATTGATTTACTTTAATGTCAGACAGAAGACCAAAGACTGTAAAGAGTTACCAAGAAAATTAACTATGTAAATAATTTTATAGCTCCTTTTCTAGTAACCATGACTCTTGGGGTACTAGGACAACCAAATTTTAGACATTTCTTTTCAGAATGTAAGAGGCATTATTATGCCCTAAAACTATTACTAGAATGGATTTAGTTTTAAGCATTCTTTTTTTTTAACAATTTATTTATTTATGCATACAAGAGCTGGGATGTAGGCCAGAGCTGTTGAGGGCTGGTGAGAGGATCCACCTGAGACAGAGTGGGGAGGAGAACAGGCAGAGTGACTGAAATACACTGCTGAGGGGAGCAGCAGACGAGGCAGGAGAGGTCTGCTGCGCCATGTGGGCAGCTCCCTGGCAGGGGATAGAGCTCATGCTGCAGTGGCTGCAGATAGCTTCATAGTTCTGAGACTTAGCCCCTTGTGCCACCAGGAAGGCCCTTAAAGTGGACATTCTTAACAAAATATTTCATAGAGAGGGAAAAAGGCATTGACCTCTTCTTGCAAAAATTACATCTTCCCTCAATTAGTCTTCTATCCTGTGAAATTTTAAAAAAGTTGTATTACCCTCTTGTCATTGTAAATTAACAATGGCCTATGTGTACTCACAAAAATTCCCCATAGTCATCTCTTCCTTTGAATTTTCAGTATCTGTGTTAGTCAGTTAAACATTTTAGTGTTTGTTTTACTCCTCCAAATTCAGTGTCAACTGATCAAATGCTTAGAAGAAAAAAGCTATAGATTATCTAGCACAGGGGTCAAGAGTCAGGGTGTCAATGTGTTTTGTGGGGTATATTTTGTTGTTGCTGTTACAATGACTCACATATTCTATTGTGGTGTAAAATCATTATTGACAATGAGTGTAACTGTGCTCAACAAACTTTTTTAAAAGATTTATTTATTTATGCATACAAGAGCTGGGGTGGAGGCCAGAGCTGTGTGTGGGGAGGGGGTGGTGGTGAGAGGATTCACCAGAGAAAGAGTGGGGAGCAGAACAGTCGGATCTATTGAAGTATAGGAGTGGTCTGCTGCGCCATGTGGGACGCTCCGTGGTCAGGGATCTAACTCGTGTTGTAGTGGCTGTGGATAGCTTCATAGTGCTGAGACTTAACCCCTTGCACTACCCAGGAGGCCCTCAACAAACTTTCATCTTTAAAAAAAGAGTATGGGCTCATGCTCAGCGAAATAAGCCAGAAAGAAAGAGAAAAACATCAAATGGTTTCACTTATAACAGGAATATATGAGAATCAAATAAGAAAGAGACATTCAGCGAGGGAGGGGGAGGGGAAGGACTCAAAATGGGGGAGAAAAGAGCACAGGGGACTATGGTGATGGTTCACAGGTGACTCGGTCATGGGTAACACAATAATGTCAAAAATATGAATAAAATAGTAAAAAAGAATTAATGGATAAAAAAGAGTATGGAATGGATTTGTCTCACAAACTATAGATCCTAAGACTTGATTTAAGAAAAAGACGGAATATTAGATAGCATATAATCATGAAGTGACTACTATAAAATCTAGCATGTAAAGATTGTGGTCAAAGAGAAATATAATGTAGTCCACATATGAATTTTCATGAAGATATAATCAAAAAATATTAAATAGGTAGAGCTAATTTTAATGTTTAAACTCATAAAGATTTCAACATATTAATATATTTTTTTCTGATTTTTGCATTTTTCATACAAGATATAAAGTGAAGTATACATATTACAATTATGTCAAATTTTAGTAAGAATATAAATTTTCATCAGAGATATTTAATTTGTATCTAGATTTTATGAACTAGTTGAAAAAGTAGATTCTTGCTGCAGTGGATATTATTAGACATTTCCTAAAACTTGATTCAGTTAACAAAACATCATTTCCCTTTAATTATCTGCATTTAAAATAAATATTGGTTTATTTCTCTATAAGACTTGATTTGAATTTAAAGCAAAAGTATTTCAGTTCCAAACTTCTATCCGGATCAAGGTAAGTTATTTATTCTGTATACTGAATTGACCTAAGGAATATTGAATAAATTCAAAAAAAGGAATTTCAGCAATGTAAGTATCAGCATCCGCAAAATATTTGGATTTCATTATAGTTTTTATAGTAAGTATACATGCTATAGATCAAAATTACTATTATCTTCAGATAATAATGAAGAAAAACAGGAAGAATCATTATTATTGATGAATGTTTTGAATTTTCCCTTTCAGTATAAATCCTACTTGTTCAACACGTCCAGTTTCATAAATCTACAACAGGTTCAGACTTTGAGGACCTTATGTGGCTTACAGTTTGTTTTTGATGTCATAAAATTCTTAATTTTTTAGCAAACTGCCATATTTTCATTTTTCACTGTACAATATAAATTATTTACCTAGTCTTGTTACCTAGATAAGTAACAAACATGTACTTTTCTTTGGGACTTTAAAGTTAGCTTATCCCTTGTAGTGTTATGTGAAGAAATAGTTATTTCTATTTTTGTCTGTTTACTGAATATTCATAAAACTCCCTTTTTTAAGAAAATCTGGAGTTGGAGTTAAAACAATAGTCTTTGATGAGTCAAACAGTGAACTCAAATAGCCTAATGCCATGCAAATAATTGTCTTAAATTTCTTTTGACTGGTACCTAAGTGGTGGGTGATTCAAACAATCTGCATATATACCGGATGAATACTGTATCAATATTTTGTTTATTCTTTTACTCCATTATATATACATGTTGAAAAAACTTATGCTTAATTTTTAAAAAAAGATTATAAACTATCATATGCTTGCTTTAAACATTCATTAAATCCAAAGGTTTTAACATAAAATTAATTGAGGATTACCCATCATAAAAACTACTCCATATCTAGTTGAGATTTTTCTAAGACATAATAAAATCTAACATTGCTATGCTGAGTTTTACTTTTAAATATTGGAAAAAATTCTATTGCATAGGTCACTTTTTGATGAGTTAAGTGAAAAAAAACTCACCTCTTTGAGATGCTATTTTTAGTCTTTAGATATGGAAATTTTCTTACTGATCTCTCCTTATATGGCAAGATAATAAATTATATAATAATAGTTTTCCAGCTTGGTGGGAACAGGTATGTGGCCAGTGTTGCACGTCCAGATCTCAGTAAATAAAACTTAAATTCTGATTTCAGGTGACATTTTAAAATGTTTGTTGAATATTTATCAGTTCTTCATTTTTGTATACACCTAAGGATCAAGAGGAAATAAATTTAGATAGATATTCAATTATTAATGTGATAGGAAATGAAATTATTAAGAATTAAGGAGGTGAAGGATTTATACAATGGAAATTGTAAAACACAATTGATAAAATGGAAAGATTTCCTGTTCATGATAGAGAAAATTATTTGCTAAAAATGACTAAATTTCCCAAAGTGATAGATTTAATGTAAACGTCATTAAAAATTCTAATGAGCTCATCTAACTTAACAAAACCCCCAAGCAACTCAATTAAAAAATAGGCAGTAGATCTGAAAAGACAATTGTACCAATTAGGAAAAACAAGGCCAACTAAATGCTCATCATCACTTTTAATAAGAGACACCAGCCAGAAGCACCTAAGAGAATGACCTGTATTTAAAAGACCTCCAACAAGGACTGGCAAAGGACATGGAGGAAGAGGGATCCTAATACATGTGGGTGAGAATGTAAGCCGGTGCAACTCTTTGAAAACAACTCTTTGAAAAGCAGTGATAACTGCCTTAAAAAACCTAAGCTTTGCAGAACCTCCCTGGTAGCGCAACGGGCTAAGCGCAGCGTTGTGGAGCAGTCGGAGGCTGCGGGCGTGAGTTCGGTGCCCAGACCGGGAGGTTCACTACGGCGCGGCAGACAGGCCGCTAGCGCAGCGCTGTTTCTATGCGCAGCGCTTATGGACTTGTCGGCGTCCAGAGGCTGGGCCTGGCTGGGCCTGGCTGGGCCTGGCTGGGCCTGGCTGGGCCTGGCTGGGCCTGGCTGGGCCTGGCTGGGCCTGGCTGGGCCTGGCTGGGCCTGGCTGGGCCTGGCTGGGCCTGGCTGGGCCTGCTCCTCCCAGCAGTGTATTTCGGTCAATCTGCCTGTTCTGCTCTCCACTCTGTCTCTGTTGACTCCTCTCACTTTCCCGCACCCGCCCCACCCCCTTGGCCTGCACCCCAGCATAAAATAAATAGAAACATCTTACGATCCATCTTAATCCCTTTTATTGCATTTTTTTTTAAATCACTGCAAGGATTTCGAGCAGTTTAACTGCCCACTGATAAGGATCAAAGCTGATGAATCAAAGTGAACAGTGATAGAACAGAAGTATGGTAGCCAAGGTTAAGAGAGAGGGACGAGGGAAAAAGATTAAGGGGATAAGTGGTGGGAAAATTTTTTTAAAAATACTTTATAAGACAGCAAAGAACACCATCTCAGTGTCACTCATAGGTACGCAATTTTAAAAGAAATATTTAGAAAATAGAATCTGGCAATGATCTATCTAAAGACAGTATAAAATCTGCTTGATCATATATTAAGTGTAATTCAACATGAGAGAAATAATCCCTCATATCACTATATCAGTAAACTCTAGATACATATGGTGTGCATATATAAGGGAAAAAAAATTCACTATTAGTTTTTACATTCAAGTGGAACCTAATGCTCATTAAGTATAAAAGTCCCGATCTGCATTCATATTAATCATATTTCAAATGATTGCGACTACATGTAGCAACTTATTGGAGAGACAATGTTGGAAGTTTCGCTAATATGCTTAGTAGTTTTAATGACACACCTTCATGATTTAAGTGGTAAGTGCAGATATAATGTCACATTTTCAAATGAAGTCATCCTTAACAAATTTCTCTTCAAAATAACGGCTGCCTAAACATCTAAAGGCCACAGTGTTGCAGGCTAAGTAACCCTGTACCTCTATAATTCTTTCCATGGCAGGTTTTGAAGTGATTGATGTTAGCTTTTTTTTTTTTTTTCCAGCTAGAAATAGTGGCACATAGAGCATGTAAATTTTCATGGAGTGAATGGAATTATAATAAGGGGTGAGTAAAGGTCCAGAACATGATATTTTGTGAGGGAACAGGCAGAAATAGAGTGTTGTAGGCAATGCATCATGAGACTCCAGGGCAATGAGTTTCCCTGGAGACCAGATGAAAAGGAATCAGAAGAATGAATCTAAAGGACAAAATTAATCCCAAACAAAATTGTGAAAAACAATGCAGGCAGATCTGTAATCCACAATCAAATGTCCTCAGAAATGATCTACCTTATTTGGAGCTCACTAAGGGAATTTAGCTTAGTTCATCAGCTCCTGCTCAGGTCACTGGCTCAATAATTTAATCTAAAATTGTCAGTGTGTTTCCTCCCTGAAACTTTTGAATTTTTTAATTACTTTTTTTAGTTATTGACAGCAGATTTTTATTTTACAGAACTAAATTAGACTTCAGTAATAACTAAAAGTTCCAGTTTATCAAAAACATCCTCACAAAATAAAGATTCAATGAATGGGAGAAGATATTTGCCATATAGATTTGTGTGTGTGTGTGTGTGTGTGTGTGTGTGTGTGTGTGTGTGTGTGTGTGGCAAATACACACATGCATATATGTATTTGTATATGCAACAAAACTACTATGTATTACACATAAAGTAATTTCATGAATCAAGAGAAAAAATAAACAACTCAATATAAAAATTACAATAATATATTCACAACCTTTTACTGGATGTGTTCAATAACATAACTCATCAGGTAAACTCAAAATAGAAACATTAAATATCACTACACACTCAAGAATGGCATGTTCAAAAATGTCATTTCTGAGTTCTGCAAGGATCAGTATTAACTAGAATTCATAATGTTATTGAAGGAAGGTTAATATGATACATTCACTTTGGGAAATCTCTGTGGCAACTAATTCCATGCGTAAGTAAATTTTTCAGAGAAATAAGTCTGTCTGTTTACTGTCTATCGAGTCTGTTCATCTAGAGTTTTAGACTATATCCTTCACACCAGCACAGCAACATTTATTATAGCTAGACGTTGAAATCAGGACAACAGAACAATTTTTATTTCCTTATCTATCCAATGGGTATTTCTCAGCGGGAAAAAAAAAATGATGTCCTATTGCTACATACAAGAGTTTGGATGGAAATCACTGATACCTTCTTGAAAATATTATGTGAAGCACTTTATATACATTTGCATAATGTTGGTTCATCAGTTTTAACAATGTACCACAATAATGAAAGGAATTAGAGAAAATCTGAGGGGTTGGGGAGTCAAGGGTGCAGGGAACACTTCTATTTGATTTTTTTTTTTGTAAGCCTAAAACTACTCTTATTTTTTAAATTTTTTATAAGTAAATAATCAAAGACAATGACTTAGAGGCTGTGTATACTCACAAGCATCCTTGAAAGGCTCTGATTATCTACCAACTCACACACAGGCAAATCAAGGCAACTACCGAAAGTGACCGCCCATTAGCTGTCTGGAGATTTTCATTCCTCCATGGAAGAAAGTCATTGACTTAGAAAAATTGTCTCTTCATATTTTCAATGACTACTTTGGCTTTCAGTGGTCTTTAAATTTTTTCATTGAGAGAATTTCCAATCTTCCAGTCTCTTCCAGTACATTCAGAATGTATGTTCTGAACTATTTGCTGATAGAATTCAAAATTAAGTTGATGTTATTTGCATTGAGAAGAACAGAAAATTTATCAATTTGGTGATAAAACAAACTGAGTATTAAAATATTTTGCATCAGGGCTTCCCTGGTGGCACAGCTGTTAAGCGCTGCACTGTGGAGCTGTCGGCGAGCGGCAACACGAGTTCAAAGCCCGGTTGCGAGACATGGCGTGGCAGAGCTCTCCTGCTTCGCCCACTGCTCCCCTCAGCAGTGTATTTCCGTTCATCTGCCTGTTCTGCTCCCCACTCTGTCTCCGGTGAACCCTCTCGCAGCCCCACACCTCTGGCCTGTACCCCAGCTTATGTGCATAAAATAAATAAATCTTTAAAAATAAATAATATTTTACAGGGGCCTCCCTGGTGGCGCAGCGGTTAAGCGCTGCGCTGTGGAGCTGTCGGCAGCAGCGATGCGAGTTCGACGCCCAGCCAGGGAGAATCCCACATGGTGTGGCAGACCTCTCCTGCCTCGCCCGCTGCTCCCCTCAGCAGTGTATTTCTGATCTGCCTGTTCTGCTCCCCACTCTGTCTCTGGTGAAGCCTCTCACCACTCCACACCTCTGGCCTGTACCCCAGCTGAATGTATAAATAAATAAACCTTAAAAATAAATAAATAAATAAATAAATAAATAAATAATATTTTACATCGTAGCTTCTTTGCTTACCTCATTGTTACTGCACGTGGTAGTCAGGAATGATTTCTTTGGACAACCTCACACATTCAAATCCCTAGAATGAAGGAACTTGTGGTTCAGATCATTATTTTTAAGAGGGAAGGTCTTTCAATCTTAAAAATGCTTGCCATAAGCCAATAAAAATATTTTTATGCTAGATATTAATGCTCTGAAATAACTGATGTCTAGACTCCAATTTAAAACAATATAATGAAATGATGAAGATACATTTCATGACTCTGATTAGTCTGTCAATCTTACATTGCATACATGAAAAAAAAATGTCTGTGAATACACTGACAAAGAAATTTAAGGAGCATGTCCAGTCATTATGTAAGTACAATGCCTGTAAAAACTTATAAGACAAAAAAAGTTTAGGTTAAAAATAATATAGGCCAACAAATGATAAGACAGACCATTTTTCACTACCAGCTTTGATCAATGTTAAATTGAACTATTTATACTATGGGAATATTTTTCTCCTAATATTGATGCCACGCTTACTGGTAATATTGATTACCAGTGCTTTCAGTACTTGTTAAAATGTATTGTTTTAATAAATATTTGTTCTTAATATGATTGATTTAACTATGGATTGTTGAAATTAAACTGAGATCAATTGTGATATATTTACAAAAAGAAAATATTTTGTGTTCTTTAGCCAATTTCCCAATTTAAAAAGTGGATGGTTAATGTATTTTTTAAAAGTAAAAGTCGATGCTGTGCATATTAAATAAAGTGTTACCATTCCAAGAATGTAACTATATAGTGTATCTTCTGTAACAAATGCCATTGTAATGTATACTTGATTCTACTAATTAAACAAATTATGTATTTTTAACTTTTAAGATTTGTTTATGCATAGAAGGATTGGGGTGTAGGCCAGAGGTGTGGGGGATGAGAGGATTCACCAGAGACAGAGTGGGGGGGTAGAACAGGTGGATCTACTGAAATACACACCTGAGGGGATTAGCGGGGTGGGGGGATACAGGAGAGGTCTGCTGCACCATATAAGGGATAGCTCCCCACTGGAGATCTAACTCAGCACCCTACAGTGGGCAGTTGTGGTGTTAGTGCTGAGACTCAACCACTAGGCCCCAGGGAGGCCCTTTTTTTCATTTTAAAAGGACAGGTTTATTAGGAAAAGGAGAGAGAAAAATAGAGGCCCCTGTATAGTCACAGGTGGGCAGAATTTATGCCCAAATTATTCCAATTTATGCAGAAGATGTCAAATTTTGATTTTTAAATCGGCCTTAAATTACATTATGACATCATTAATCCCAACATTTTATAAAAATTCCAGCTCCAAATGCTTACCATTAGAGATGATTACAGAACAGTTTATAATTCTGTAAATAATTAGATATGCTTATTCTGATGAAAAGAAGAGATGGACAGATTTCACATTGAATTTGAAAAGACTTGTAAATTTAAAAAAATAGCTTTTCAAAGGAACAGCGAGTCCGTACTATTTAATTTTAAAGCCATGATTTTGGTGCTGGTCATTAAAATGTTACTTTAAGATTTTCTAAAATACTAGAGTACACAAAATATTGCCTTCTCTTTGCTATGCATCATTTATAGCCATAATTATATTATGAGGGATTACATCCTGAGAATTCTCTTTGATTTTCATTATTCACAAGTCATTCCAAAAACATAAGCTGCTTTTTTTCCTAATCAGAATTCACTTTATACTATAGTGATTGATTTATTCATTTAAGAATTTTTAAGGATTTAAAGTAAAAAAAAAACAGACTTAGAACTGGAAAAATGTACAAAGGAAGAAATATTAGTGTGTGTGTGTGTGTGTGTGTGTGTGTGTGTGTGTGCATGCGTGCACGCACATGTAATTAAATCTTGACCTCTATATTTCTGGTCTTTGAAAATCACTCAGATGTTAAACTTCAATGACTTTTTTTTTTTGTCTAAAACATCTAAGTGCACTAAAAGCTGGTAGAATAGACTACTCCTCTGCTTCATTCCTTTGTTCTTTCTTTCAGTCAGGCTTAAGATGGCTTTAGAGGAGACCTAGCCCGGAGCCAACTTCTGCTTGCCTGCTGTGGGAAGCAGAGTGCAGCTCTTTTCACACCAGCCCAAGTGCATATACCCTACATGAGAAAGCAGTACCAGAATCTTAGGACTTCATTTAAAACAGAGAAGTTTTATATTCTGGTTGGCTAAAGAAGTGCCTGTCATTTTTCTCCTTAGAGGTAACACAGCCAGATACTCTCTGGACATTATATCACTGCTTAGCATGGATGAAATGCTTATTCCCCAACATAAATAAAAATGACACCACATTTTTATAGTAATAGCATGTGTATGTTAATGTAACCTGTCAATTTATATTAGTATTAAAGATTATTTTCCATTCTTCATTTTTGTACCTCAATAAAAATATTGAACATATTCACAGAGATGAAAACGCAGTAAGTCATGGTTAACCCTGTTCTACCTTGATCACTGTTCTAAGATTTTGTCTACTTTGAAACTGTTCCAATTTATGCAGAGGACACAAACCCATTCCTATTAAATATAATGAAAAAACTAAGGCAAATAAAAAGAAAGATCTTTGTATTTGTACAGATTGTTTGCTGTCTAGTCACATATGGAGTTTATTGATTCAGTCCAAGCCTGGACTGTTTTATTTGCTTGTGAATATCAACCAGCAAAATATTCTGATCTCATTATTTTGTGATATTATGCATTCTCACCAGCACATTTTTATTCAACATGTGACGTATCCTACATGCTTCCATATATGTGCCCTTTGTACCTATACCTCTTTATTACTTGTTTAATAAAATCTTCTCAGAGGCAAGCAGAGCAGACTAAATAAATAAACACTTACCATGAAAATGACTTGCAAATTCAAATTGTAGTCATGCCCATTGGCAGTATGAATTTCAGATATTCATATTCACACCTGTGTTGTTAAAAAGGTGATGGACCTGGATTAAGCCTGGAGCAGGCTTAATTTCAAAAGGGATATGAGAATATTATAAAATCCTTATAAAATAAGCCACCTAGACCCAAAATCAATGTTTGTTTACAAAATGATTTACAAGTTACTAGGATGAGTAGATCTGGGCAAAACATATTAAAGTAACTTATTTACTTGATTAACATTCCGGTCTGTACAATAAGGTATAAAAAACATGCAAGGAAATAGAATACCCAAAATTTTGGTAGTTGTGCTCTTGAAACTGCTATTAGCAAACCTAGCTGAAAGATTTTAATTGAGTTAGTTACTAGTGAGTTTCTAAAATTAAAAATAATCACAAAATAAACATACAGCTGTAACTTTAGATGTATCATACAAAACAGCATCTGTAATGTTTAACATACTTTCATGCAGCATAGGATAGTGGGAAGTCAGCATGTCCTGATAAGCATCGTATGAAGAGTTTATGGAAATGGCTAGCATAAATTATGGTGAGAAAGAATTCTAAGAATAATTATGGTGATAAAGAAATCCTAAGTAGTTATGTTTTCTTAAAGGAGCTTGTGTGATACAATTAAAGTTCCCTGCAATTTGATATTTCCCAGAAATTCTATAATCCAGAAATATTAAGAGACATCTAATAGAATACTTTTAGAATCCTCCATACAATGGAGTGAAGTGAGTACATAGGTTTTTGCAATGTTGTTGATTATCATAAGAATAGATTATTACTTCAAAAGATGGTGATAATAATGTGGGTATTTGATAACATCTGTCCCACACAATAGATCAGAGTATTTCCTCATTATTTCATTTGCACTAAAAATATGTCATAGAAAGAAGAGATTTTCTTATGGAATTATAAGGATGGCATGAATTTGAAAAATTTTCATGTAAAATGGGAAGATTAACTAAATGAACTGACTAAAGTATAGAACAACTGACAGAAACTTTGATGGCTCCTTTGAGAATGAAAACCACAACTTTTATATAATGGCACAGATCTACATTGCTCTGCGGTTTTCTCCATCAATAATTATCAATCCTCATTTATGTTACACTACACAAAATTATGCATATCAAATTGTCCTTGAAAATATTATTATAAATCGATAAAAACAGATCATGATGATAATTGAATTTATAGCTGATCAGAAAATGAAACATCAGATATATACCACCTCCCTCCACTTTAGGTACTTTCACTAAAACGTGTTCCGATGGGTGAAAACATTTAGTCTCTTGGAAGACAACAGTTGACTAAATACTACATGAACTGAATCACTTGAAATTGTATATGAGCATCGTGCTTCTGAGCTTGCATTCAGTGTAAATCTAATATTGGGGAGAGAAGGAAAGCACCAGCTGTTTATCAATGACTGGAAAACAACTCTTAGAAACATCACCGTCTACAAAGAGGTAGTAGGTATACAATAGTTGCAGATACAAAGACTGGAGGAATCTGTCTGTAGTAATCCCAACCCTTCAACTATTTGGTTAAATCACTTGGGAATTCTCTCTGATGCAATCTTCTCATTCATGAAATGGGAATTATGATAATATTCACACGATGTGTGTGTTTGTTTTGTTTTTTTCGTACATCATCATTCATTTTTGGCCAGTATTTGATTTCTCCCCTCATCTGTGGTACCCTTAGTTCTCTCACCCCCACAGTGCCCATGATCCATCACCACAGTCCCTTTGTGCTTCCCTCCCCCATTTTGGCCCCAGTCCCCACTCCCCTGCTGTGTGCCTCTTACCTGTGGTAGGCATGCAAGTTCTAGTTTTCTCCTGACCCTTTGTTCAGTTTCTCTATATTCTGCTTACAAGTGAAACCACCTATATTTATGTTTTTTCTTCTGACTTATTTTGCTTAGCATAATCCCTTCTAGCTCTATCTATGCTGCCACAAATGACATGAATTTATCATTTTTGATCACTGAGTAGTTTTCCATTGTCTCTCTCTCTCTCTCTCTCTCTATATATATATATATATATATATATATAGATAGATAGATAGATAGATAGATAGATAGATATAGCTCATATTCTTTATCCATTCATCTATTTTATGAGGATTAAAAGAGTTAGCTTTATAAGGCATTTAGTACATGGTTAAAATATAATAAATTCAATATTGGTATCTTTTCAATAAATAAATAAATCATGTTCAAATTTTTCATTAAGTATGTCCCCTAGAAGACTTAAAAACAAAGGGAAAAATGTCATTGTATCAAGACTGCTATGGCTGCTATTAAAAATATGTGGTCTTAGATGAACATGATTAAAATAAAAATCTGCTCTACAGAAGATAATGTCATGAAAATGAGGAGACAAGGCATAGGTGGGAAAATATTTCAAAAGTCCCATATGATAAATATACAAAAAATCTTTCAAATCCAATAATAAGAAAGCAAATTGTTCCTACCATAAAGTACTTCTTCCAGTAAATCATTGGCCTACCTTTTATCTTTTACATAATTCCACATTTGACTATTTTTTAATGTAACAAGTCACCATTTTAAAAAACAGAATAAAGCTAGAGAGACTTACATATTTTAAAAAATGAAAATGAAATTAAGACCTTAACCAATACCACACCAAAGAAGATACACAGATGGCAAACAAGCATATGAAATGGTGGTCCATATGTCATTAGACAAATGCAAGGGTAACAGTGTGATACCCTACACACCTATTAGAATGACCCAGATCTGAAGCATTGACAATAGCAAATAGTTTTGAGTCAACAGAGTGACAGGAATTCACATTCATGGTTATTGGGAATGTAAAAATGGTGCAGCCACTTTGGAAAATGAGAAGAGGAAGAGGAAGGAGGTGGTTGGTGCTCCACACCATAGATAAATGCCTAAGGAGCTGGCAAGTGTTTTACCTAACCTTCATAAATCTTGAGTGTTCAATTTTCCAGAAATCAGCATTCTGGATCATTGAATATTAGTCACCTGCTGTGAAATAAAAGAGATAATTGAGTTCTTCATCTTTGAATGATTTCAAGGTGTAATTTTATCTAAAGGACATTAAAAAAAAAACAAGACATTTTAAAAGCAAGGCAATTCATAAATTTCTTTTGAAGGTTAGTTGTAAACATAGAGTAAAACCTCATTAATTTAAATAATTGAAGGAGAAGTCTTTTTTTTTCAGTTTGGAAATTAGGTTGGCAAAATATTGTCTATTATAATTCCTCCTGGACTTATACTAATAAACAAATATGAGTCGTGCAATTATGACATTGCTTATATGCTAATGAATCTCACTAAAATATTTAAAAATGATTAAATAAGTTCAATACAATAGTCTGGATTTCTTCCCCCCTCCCCAGCCCCTGCCCCGGCCCTATTGAGAAAGACCTCTTAAAATTAAAACAAGTTACATAAATTTTCTGAAGCTTAGTTTACTAATTTGTAAAATGGAATAAAGCTCCTTCCATATTTACCCAAATTTTCCCCACAAACGGATATATACACACACACATTCTGTACCATATTGAATTTAAAATATTTTTGAAATAGCATTTCTAATTAATTGAAAATAAATACCTGGGTTTCTTGTTCCTTGCCATAACCCCCTTATGAATTGCCTTTTTCTGCCACAGCTGGAATATGTTTGGATATAGGCTTACTTTTAGCTTCTCATTACTCTTCAGATTGTTTTCCTTTTGCCCACATTTTTAAAGTCCAATAATTTCTCACCACATTATAGAGCCCATTTTGTCATCAATACTCTCTATCAATACCTGGTCATTTCCTGAATTTCTTGTTGAGCATTTACACAAAGTACTATCTGTAATTCCAAAAATAATTCTTGTTTTTTTCAATGTATATGTAGATAATTTTTCCAATAACCAGAATTAAGTGTGCTAATTTCCTCCACTTAGCACCAAAATCACTGCTGTCATCATTACTAATAACTGCAATGCCCTTATATAGCTCACTGTCTCCCTAACCACCATGTTAATTTTCCACGTTACTTTCTCTGCCCTGTAATTGAAGTCATTGACCATTCCGCAATTTCATGGTCCTTCATCCCTGGAGGTGCTTTCCATTCTTATTATTCTACTTCAAGTCCATGGTCATTCATCATAACTACTCCCTTGCATTTACATTCAAATCCAGGCAAGTGGATCACCTTTTCATAATTTTTTTTATTGTTATTTATATCTTTTACATTTTGTATTCCCCTTGGGTAACCCACAACCAATTCACCCGTGATCCATCTCCATGGTCCCTTGTGTCCTTTTCTACTGCATTTTGTGCCCTTATCCTCCCCCTCCTGCCACCCCCCACCCCCAGTGTCTCTCTCCTATTTGGTTTCCCTATAGCCCTGTTACAAGTGAAACCATTTGATATTTTTCTTTTTTTCTGGCTTGTTTCACTGAGTATGATCCCCTCTAATTCCATCCATGTCGCTGCAAATTTCATGTGTTATCTTCTTTGAATGCTGAATAGTATTCCATTGTGTATATGTACCACATCTTCTTGATCCAATCATCTATTTTTGGACATCTGGGTTGCTTCCATACCTTTGCTATTGTGAACAGTGCCACAATGAACATATGGGTGCATGTATCCTTTTGGATTAGTGTTTTTGTGTCCTTTGGGTAGATCCCAAAAGTGGTATTGCCACATATCTATGAACAACTAATCTTTGACGAAGGAGCAAGGAAAATGCAGTGGAGCAAGGACAGTAAATAGTGCTGGGAAAACTGGACAGCTACATGCAAAAAAAATGAAGCTAGACTACTACTTCACACCCTGCACAAAAGCCAACTCAAAATGGATAAAAGACCTGGACATAAGACCTGAAACCATACAATTTAGAGAAGAAAATATAGGCAAAACTCTACACGACAGACATCTCAGCAAAATCTTTAAAGACACATCCCCCAAAGTGAAGGAAGTGAAGGGCAAGATAAACAGATGGGATTACATCAAAATAAAAAGCTTCTGTACAGCAAAAGAGACATTAACCAAAACTAACAGGCACCCTACCAACTGGGAAAAGATCTTCGCACACAATATAACAGATAAAGGACTGATAACAAAAATTTACAAGGAACTCACACAACTCAATAAAAACAAAGCCAATAATACAGTCAAAAAATGGGCAGAAGAGATAAAAAGGCACTTCTCCAAAGAAGAAAAGCAAATGGCCAACAGGTACATAAAAAAATGCTCAACATCACTTACAATCAAGAAAATGCAAATCAAAATCACAATGATACCACCTCACACCTGTGAGGATGGAACGCATTAAAAATACAGGCAACAACAGGGCCTCCCCGGTGGCGCAGCGGTTAAGCCCTGCGCTGTGGAGCTGTTGGCAGCTGCGACGCGAGTTCGACGCCCAGCCAGGGAGAATCCCACATGGTGCGGCAGACCTCTCCTGCCTTGCCCACTGCTCCCCTCAGCAGTGTATTTCTGATCTGCCTGTTCTGCTCCCCGCTCTGTCTCTGGTGAACCCTCTCGACGCCCCGCGCCTCTGGCCTGTACCCCAGCTTGTATGTATAAATAAAAAAAAAAAAAAAATACAGGCAACAACAAATGCTGGAAAGGATGTGGAGAAAAAGGAACTCTTCTACACTGCTGGTGGCAATGCGAACCGGTCCAACCACTTTGGAAAGCTGTATGGCGATTCCTCAAACTGCTAAAAATGGAGCTTCTATACGACCTTCTCATAATTTTCATTGGAAAAAATAATAATCATGGTTTATTTTAGTCTATGACTTCTTTTGCTAGCATTTTTTGCAGCTGCTTGTGACTAAAGCAAATGTAGATACCTATTTAAGTGTATGACTGAAAAGCTAAAGTGGGTTCTTAATGCTACCAGACAACTGAACTATATTTAACAAATCCATTTATTCTCCAGCTGACCTGCACTATTATCTTACACCTTCCTTTCTCTTCTAAAACTTTCATATCGCTTTCCTCATCTACATTCTTTTTTTTTTTTTAAAGATTTACTTATGCATACAAGGTGGGGTACAGACCAGAGGCATGGGGCGGCAAGAGGTCTCTTTTACTTTTTTTAAATATATTTTTATTGTTATTTATGTCTTTTACATTTTGTATTCCCCTTGGGTAGCCTACCACCAATTCACCCGTGATCCATCTCCGTGGTCCCTGGTCCCTTGTGTTCTTTTCTACACCATTTTGTGCCCTTATCCTCCCCTCCCCCCCACCCGCCCCGAACCGCTGAGTGTCTCTTTCCTATTTGGTTTCCCTGTAGTCCTGTTATAAGTGAAACCGTTCGATATTTTTCTCTTTCTTTCTGCCTTATTTCACTGAGTATGATTCCCTCTAATTCCATCCATGTCGCTGCAAATTGCATGTGTTTATCTTCTTTGAATGCTGAATAGTATTCCATCGTGTATATGTACCACAGCTTCTTGAGCCAATCATCTATTTTTAGACATCTGGTTTGCTTCCATAACTTTGCTATTGTAAACAGTGCTGCAATGAACATAAGGGTGCAGGTATCCTTTTGGATTAGTGTTTTTGTGTCCTTTGGATAGATTCCCAAAAGTGGTATTTCTGGGTCATATGGACGCTCCATGTTTAGCAGTTTGAGGAATCGCCATACAGCTTTCCGTAGTGGTTGGACCAGTTTGCATTCCCACCAGCAGTGTAGAAGAGTTCCTTTTTCTCCACACCCTTTCCAGCATTTGTTGTTGCCTGTATTTTTAATGTGTGCCATTTTCATAGGTGTGAGATGGTATCTCATTGTGGTTTTGATTTGCATTTCCTTGATTATAAGTGATGATGAACATTTTTTCATGTACCTGTTTCAACAGACAGAGCAGGGGGCAGAACAGGCAGATCGATGGAAACACACTGCTGAGGGGAACAGAGGGCGAGGCAAGAGAGGTCTGCTGCACCATGTGGGAATCTCCCCAGCTGGGTGTTCAACTCACGTCATAGCTGCCGACAGCTCCACAGTGCAGCTCTCAACCGCTGCTTCTAAAAAAAAAATATATATATATATATGTGTGTGTGTGTGTGTGTGTGTGTGTGTGTGTGTATTTATATATATATATATAAATAAATAAATAATATAAACAAAACTACTCAAATACCTAATGAGCCACAGTTTCTTAGAAATATTAAATTACCTCTATGTCATTTTTTCAAAGCAAAAGCAAATAAAAGTAGGGAAAACTTATGTATAATCTCATGGCAAAATTTAGCAGAAGTCCCTTTGTTTCATTAAACAATGTCTTAAAAAAAGTGATCATATTTAAACTTGAGAAATTAAAAAGCAAAACTATCTCATTATTTCATGTGATCTTGGTCATTTACTTCTGATATTTGGCATTAGAATTTTCAAAAAACCGGGGCCTCCCTGGTTGCGCATTGGTTGTGTGCTGCGCTGTGGAGCTGTCAACAGCGTGCGATGTGGGTTCGATGCCCAGCCAGGGAGAATCCCACATGGTGCGGAAGACCTCTCCTGCATCGCCCGCTGCTCCCCTCAGCAGTGTATTTCTGATCTGCCTGTTCTGCTCCCCACTCTGTCTCTGGTGAACCCTCTCGCCACCCCCTGCCTCTGGCCTGTACCCCAGCTTGTGTGTATAAATAAATAAATCTTAAAAAAAAAAAGAATTTTTAAAAAACCAACTCAAAAACTCAAACCATTTCCCCCTCCTGCCTCTTCTACTTAACTTTTCCTTTACATCTAGATTGTTTTGTCTTATTTTTTTAACCTGAGAGACAAAATTGATCTGTCTCAAGTTGTTGTAAGAATTAATCAAATTAATATTTAGAGCATTTAAGATGCCTCGAGTCTTGTAAAAAATAAAGAATCATCAGTCGTTCTCTGGCTCTTGTATTTTGTAGAAATCAATGTCTCTACTTAACCTGAGTTTAACACTGCCAAGTGTGTCCAATAATTTACAAAGTTGCTATAAGGCATAACTAAATTAATATTTTGAAGCATTTAGAACAGTGCCTGGCACAGAGCAGGCATTAAATGTGTTTGTTCAAAAGGTATGTCATCATCTATTACTACAGATTGTTAAATGGCAAGTAATTTAGTCCTGTAACAAAATACGTGTATATAATATGTACATACAAGGTCAGCTCTGGATAGTTTAGAAATATTAAAATTTCACACTTAAGGTTAATTATTCAAGTAAGATTTAATCCCTAGATGAGAAAAGTGATGTTTATGAAAAATAAATAGAATTCATGAAAATGCTTTAAAAATGTTAATTATTCATGCAATTAATTATTCCCATAAGGTTAAAATTGATAACTATATTCTAAGTAACAGAATTTAATATAAATTAGAATTTTTTAAATGATTGTTTATTTAAATTTCATATTTATATATAACATCTATTGATGACAATATGCTGCTAGAAATAATATTCCACGTAACATTTCTAAAGAGAGATTTGGCAATAATATTACTAAATGAAAGTTTTGGCTCATATAATCTGCTATATACTTAAGAAACCTTACATGCTTTATTCCATTTAATATTCATAACAGTTCATACAAGTGCTATAATCTTTTTAATTTTTATTTCATGGAGGAGGCGGCTAAGGTACAGAAATAAAAATGGCTCAAGTTAACAGAGCTAATAATGTCAGAGCTAGGATTCATTGTCTATTTTTCCTTTCCTTAGTTTCTAAACTCTCAGTCAGTAGACTAACAAAGCTGCAAAGCTACTTAGAGACACACACTGTTGTTGCTGTTATGGTTTCTATCCACTGTAATAATAACAAACTTGTGTTGAGGTGCTGGTTTGCATCAAATAACTCTCCCAATCACCATGGGTTATTTTAAATTTTCAAGGCAACACAGTAACACTCAACAGCCTTCATCAGCATCAGGTGCCACATAACTCTTTACAGTTAAAAATAGTTCAAACTCCATTACTTTTACCGATGTTATATCTCTGTGAATCTGGGTTCAGCAATTGCTGTGTTAAAAGCCAAGTGCTATTAAATCCCTATGAAACATAAATTAAGGATGGAGGAATCCAATCTAATTTGAGATTTGAGAAACTATGCAGGCCACACATATGCAAATAACCAATATTAAGAAATGGTGTTTATTTAAGAATGAAGCAAAATATTTTTTTAAATTTTAGTTTATGTGTGCTATTTTTTCAGGTGACTATACTGCTTGGTTTGACTGTTTAAGTTAAATAATTTGGTATTTTGTTTAACATAAGAGCACCACGAAAAATATCTTGAAGCACTAAGGGCTCTGTGAGTTGAAAAAGTTTGGTAACCTCTTATCTACAAACTTTGATTTAGAATGTACCTATTTGTTTTAACTTTATAGGAATAAGTCATATTGGTCATTAACATTTTTAAAACATTTCCCTGAATTCTATTTATTTATATATTTATTTTTATAACCTCATCTAGATGTTAAGACTTAGGTGATTCAATGCTATTCCCAGGAATATAAAAACTGGGTGTCAAAGTAGTTTTCTGTCATATTCAGGAAAATCATTTTTTCCACCCATCTCTGATGTTTTTTCATCAAAACTATAGGTACATTTTAAGCTCTTTCATTAACTCTTCTCATTTTGGGATTGTATTCCTTGAGAAATATCAAAGTTAATGTCCTTAACACTTTGTGGTCCGCTCACATATTAGTACATGTTTTTGTCACCAGTATCAGGTGGCTGCTCACATATTAACACATGTTCATCTAGTCTCCGGTTTTTCACGCCACAGTGGATTTATTTGAAACTCTTAGGAGCTATTTATTTGATCATACTCAGTCTAGAAGCTTTACACATTTTTTTGGTGAAAGTGTAAGGTGTTTTATGGGAGATACTTCAGTTTTTTTAATATTCAGTAGTTCAGGAGTTGTGTGTGTTTTAGAATGCTTATACCATTCATGCGGTGGCACAGAAAATGGCTGGCCCCAAGGGCTGGTAAATTTAAAGAGCACCGGCACACAAAGTGTTAATAGAAAATAATTAAACAATAACAAAGAAAGATTTTGGTCTTTGCTCCTTAATGTCAATATTCTTTCTTTGCTAAAGGTATGTAAGCAACCCAGATGTCCAAAAATAGATGACTGGATCAAGAAGATGTGGTACATATACACAATGGAGTACTATTCAGCATTCAAAGAAGATAAACACATGCAATTTGCAGCGACATGGATGGAATTAGAGGGGATCATACTCAGTGAAATAAGCCAGAAAGAACGAGAAAAATATCGAATGGTTTCACTTATAACAGGACTATAAGGAAACCAAATAGGAGAGAGACACTTGGGGGGCTGGGGGGGGGGAGGATAAGGGCACAAAATGGAGTAGAAAAGGACAAAAGGGACCACAGAGCTGGATCACGGGTGAATTGGTGGTGGGTTATCCAAGGAGAATACAAAATGTAAAAGATATAAATAACAATAAAAATATAAAAAAATATTCTTTGTTATTTGTGACTCTTAGCATTCTAGAAATAAACTAGAATGATACATTGGTATTACTCTCTACCAATAAAAAGGGAGATTTTATTGTTGCAAGTAGCAAAAAAGGTTCATAGAAGAAGGACAAGGCAACATTTCAAAATTATACATTTTGATAAATTCAATTTTATTTAGTAAAAATTGCCTTCAGCTTGTACTGGATTTAGTCTCCACTTTTCACACAAGCCTCTTCCCAACATGTTATGTTACAGTGGAGGAGGGCAGAGTGTGTGATGCTGGTGGCAATAAAAAGATCATCAGCTTGCAGCTTCACTATGACTTGAGAGTTCACTTTCCAAATCTCCATGTGTCCAATTAACAGCTCTGCTGTTCCTCATTCTTGAGCTCTGAAGAACCCAGTTTTACAAAGTACTTTGGTGATATGACTACCATCGATGTCCACATACATATCAGAAGCACATAAATTTAACAAGTGGGAAAATCTGAAATGATTCTGAAACAATGATAGAGAACCTTCTTTTCTAGGTAAAACCACAATAATCTTAACAGCACAGTGTCAAATATCAGAAATATTTCCTAGCGTTTGGGAAAATAAAAAAAAACCCTCGATTCAAAATATTTAATATTTTATTAAAGATTCCAGAAAACTCCCTGGGTTTTTATTTCAGCTGTCAGATTGAAAATAGAGCTCAAAACCAGACCGGGGGTTCAGATAAGTAGTGGTGTTTTCTGACAGGCCTTTCTTTGCCCTTTCCTTTTTCTCAAAATCCATTTATAATAAAGGTAAACTTGTTTCCCCTTTATGTTACTAGCAAAGAACTCAAAGCAGTTTTGATTTGTGCAGTTTCTTGAAGTTATTCCAAAAA
Source organism: Scalopus aquaticus (assembly GCA_004024925.1). Classification (NCBI taxonomy): domain Eukaryota; kingdom Metazoa; phylum Chordata; class Mammalia; order Eulipotyphla; family Talpidae; genus Scalopus; species Scalopus aquaticus. The sequence goes on from PVIJ01000048.1 coordinate 266,759, forward strand.
TTTATCGGACTAGAGAGGGTCTCTGCTTTATATGGGGAAAATTGAAAAAAAAATCTTTCATTTCTTTATATTTTTCTCAGCAACAAAGGAACTGATTATACAAAATGATTAATTATTTCAAGCAGGAAAAAAGCTTTCCATTTATAATTCAGTTCTCTTTCTGACCACAATATATCTTCCTAATCGATATTTTAAGTATCTTTAAATTCATTTTTCACTCTACCTTTACATTTGTGCTATTAGACTTCCCTTTTCTGCTTAGTAAATTGTAAAAAGTAGTTTTCTCAAGCATATAATAAAATGTGTCTAAGATTTCATCATAAAGATATGAAGATTGAGACAAATGCATGAGACATGCATAGGGAATAATTTGGCACACAGTAGGTCCCCTATAGGCTTAAGTATTCTCCCCCATGAGTAGTATCAGTTGATTTAGTCTGGGGAATTCTAACAGTTTCATTAAGAAGGTAGGATAATCTTTCAGGAATTTTGAGGACAGAGGGGCATGAAACTTTTCCTGAGATTGAGGAAAATTTCTCCAAATATACTTCATTTCAGTAAATCATACCCATGTCTAACTAGCAAGATAAAGCTTTCAGATATGTCCCTAAACTATTATCACAAAAATGAAAATGGGGTTGACTCAAAATAATGATCTTCTCTGGAAACTCATGTACCTCAGGAGACAAATAAATGGAAATATATTTCTGTTGAGAGATACAGGTAGAAATAGATGATGGAATATAGACAATGAAGATGAAGATGATGTTGCTAGATAGATAAAGATGGATGATGGATGATATATATATATATATATATATAGAGAGAGAGAGAGGTAGATGATAGATAGACAGATAGGTGATGGAAGGATGAATAGGTAGATGATGGAGGGATGACAGAATTTTAGTGAATGATTGTGGTGTAGTCAGACTTTGGATAATCTACGGTATAACATGTACGATTTTTTTATTCATACCTATGCTCTGAGCAAGTTAGTGCTAAATAAAAGCTGTGCACTACATAGGGTCAGAGCCCTCACTTCTCTGTGAACAACACACCTTCTTTCATCGGAAACTTTCTAAAGAGAATTCATGCATTCTTCTGCATTTCAATTTCCTATTGTCTCTGCATTTCTCTATCCACAGGTGTTTTTACATCATTTTTACTCCTGCACCATGGAGGTTCAGGACCCTCTGAAAAATATTTTTACCAATTCGCGATCACCTCTGCTTTAGTTAATTTCCAGTTGAAAGTACTCTTCGAATCCTCAGTGTCTCTGCCCAGCTTCCTTTGGAAGCGTTCTTAAAAGTTTGTCTTACTTCAACTTTGGAGTTTCTCAGGCCTCAGGGAGCTGTGCTACTTCAATAAAAGAAGAACAGTCATTTCTGTCCTTTACTTCACAGCAGTGGAATACGCCACTCAAGTTCTGTTTCCCATTTATTTTCTATTATACTTAATGAAGACTTTTAAGTTGTCAAAACTTTAAATGTTCCTTAATGTTTCTCCTTTCTTTAGGCCTAAATCCTCAGGCCTGCTTTCATTTTTTCTCTCTATTTTCAAACAGATATTTGATTTTCTAAAATGCGTCCATATTTTTTACTTGATACCACTCACAAGGAAACCTATGAATTCCTCAAATTCCATTTTTGATAAAAACATTTTTCAAACAAATATTTTATTATCTTCTCCTACCTTCGATAATTCCACCCAAGAGATATCATTTATCCATTTAATATCTATCTCCTAGGAAGAAATCAATCTACTGTTGTTCTTCTTTTCTCCTCAAAGAAAGCTTCACCTTCTCTGAGACATAGTTTATACTCCCAAATCCATAAATTTCCCTTAGGTACAGATTTTACCTGTTTTGCCTCTTATATCAGGTATTTGAATCTACATCTCTTCTAGTATCAAGTGAGTATATCCTATTTTGAGAACTACAGTCTTTGTTTGGTGTAGCTGACCTCATCTGGGTATGTGTCCTACGAATCAAGGAAGAAAGATATGAGGTAGTTTTCTGAGAGAACATAAAAGGTCTTTTTTTTTGTCCATGTCTAAGATGAAAATACATGTGGGAGTTTATCAGGAAAGAATCTTAGAGAAGCTTATAAGTTTTATTTCTGAGACTTTTCCCCTTTCTTTTCAAACACTTTGGAACTGTTTACTCCTACCCATCGAGTACCAAAACTTTGATCATCTAATTTTTCCCAGTTTAATATTCGAGAGCAATTAGTTATAAATGTATTTCACTTATCCTTTCATACTATTCTCTAGGTTAGTGAATCTTCCTATACATGTATATGAAACCCAATGCAGGAGAAGCCCAGACAATACACTGCTCTAAACTTTCCCTTATTCCTCTTTCTTCAACTTGGATCCCACATAGTCTATGAAGGTGTGGATAAAAATTTATGGTGGGAAGGACCTTGAAAGACCAAAATAGCCCCATGAATACACATTGTTTCTGCAGAGCTCTAAGAGGGTAAAGTGATACCTTATATCCTCTCCTTGTTACTTGCATTTGTAATTGCACTGCCCTCTTTATTTTATTTTTTTCTCCCTATTGCCTGGATTGTATCTACAAATATTTATTTAAAAAGGATATATTGGTGATAGTATCTAAAATTCAATATGGTAGTGTTTTTCTATGGTATTCACTCAAAGGAAAAAAAAAAGACTAGATAAAAACATTCTTGGGTCACAGTTTTAATTAGATTCCATAAAAAAGAGCCAGCTATAGATTCACACTGTCCTTTTATATCTGAACTAAGTAGAAAATTGGCTAGTTGCAGAGGAGCCAAGGGTCTTCAAGTAAATATAGATTTATTAATTCAATAATTGCCATTCTTTATATCAACGATTTTGGAGCTGGTAGGCAATCTTGGTAAATGTTAGTGGTGTTTTGAATTTCCTCCCTGATGGCTGTAAGGTATTATTTATGAGAATTTGAGGCCAATTTTAATTGGAAATGTAAACCATAAAAGTATATCCCAAAAGATCCACAAGGTTATTTACTCTTTCTGGGCAACAGGGACTACTTTTTGACTAAAACATAACCTGTTTAAAAATATTTTAAATCCATTTTAAAATACGACACACAGAGCACTACTGAGGTAATGGAATGTTTTTCTAAAAGGGTTATCAAGATTGTAAGCACATGAACGATAAAGAATAATCTTTACACATATCTCCTGACAATCTCTCTACTGAATGGTGGAGGGTCTTGCACTACATGTTGTAAGAAATATGCATTATAGGGCCTCCCTGGTGGCACAGCAGTTAAGCACAGCTCAGTGGAGCTGTCTGCAATGTCCATGTGAGTTTCCACATAGCCGGCAGACCTCTCCTGCCTCGCCCGCTGCTCCCCTCAGCAGTGGATTTCTGATCTGCCTGTTCTGCTCCCCACTCTGTCTCTGGTGAACCCTCTCTCCGCCCCACACTTCTAACCTATATCCCAGCTTGTATGTGTAAATAAATAAATCTTTAAAAAATATATGCATTATATATTTTGTCAATATATGTGCATAATTAAATTGATTTTGTTTTGTTTATGCATTTCCATAAAGCATATCATATCTATTTAGAAAGAAACAAAGTAAAAATAAGCCAAAATTAATTAAGTATTGGGGTAATTTTAATTCTAGCTCAGGATATATACCAAGACAGATAAAGTGAAAATTTGGTACAAATACCTATTTTCAGTATAAATATTAAATATTTGGAGATGCTAATTAAATATACCTTTAGCAACAGGCAATGTGTTGATAAAGTCACTTTTTCTTAAGTTACATGAAAGTGAGTTGAGTGTCAGTATCAAATATTAAAAATAAAACCATCCTGGGCCTCCCCAGTGGCGCAGCGGTTAAGTGCTGCGCTGTGGAGCTGTTGGCAGCGGCAATGCGAGTTCAACGCCCAGCCAGGGAGAATCCCACATGGTGCGGCAGACCTTTCCTGCCTCGCCCGTTGCTCCCCTCAGCAGTGTATTTCTGATCTGCCTGTTCTGCTCCTCGCTCTGTCTCTGGTGAACCCTCTCGCCGCCCCACACCTCTGGCCTGTACCGCAGCTTGGATGTATAAATAAATTTAAAAAAATTATAAAAAATAAAATAAAATAAAATTGCAAAAAAAAAAAAACAACCATCCTTTGGATCAGCAGAATTGAGCTCTATTTCCATGACAATAGCTATCTAACCATATTATGAAGGTTCTAAATATTTTACATAGTCCAAAGTGTTCAAATACAAATTGTAAAAGTATGTAAATTTTTTTCTAAATAGAAACAAATTATCTTTGAATTGGAAACAAATATACCTGGCTCCACATGTTTTTATGAAAGTGTCAAAAATTTTTTTGTTTTGACTTATCTTTAGATTCTTAGACTTATCAAATATGACGATATATCTTTTGAAGTAATATATTTTGAGATCACACTCATATTTTTAAAGTATAATACAATATAAATAAACAGTTGACATGATTTCTAATTTTTCACACAATATACTAAATAATGGTAATTTAAATGTTTCCCAAAGTCACTTTGCAAGTATGGTGTGATGTATTTATGAATATTAATCCCTTGTCAGTTATATATTGTTTGAATATATTTCCCATTCAGTAGGATATCTTTTGAATTTCCTTTTATGCTATGTAAAAGCTTTTGAACTTGAAGTAATGCCAATTGTTTATTTTTGCTTTTATTTCTCTTGTCATAGGAGTCAAGTCTCCAAAATCATCTTCATGGAAGATGTCACGGATCAGGTTGCCAATGTTTCCTTCTATGTCATTCATTGTTGCAGGTCTTATATCTAAATCTTTAATCCATTTGGAATTCATTTTTGTGTTTAGAGTTAGAGAGTGATCCAACTTTATTTTATGTGTCGCTTTCCTTTTTCCACAGTACCATTTATTGAAGAGACTTTCTCAGTTATATAGCTGTGGCTGCTTTATGATATATAGGTACGGATAAGTATGTGGATTTATTTCTGGGTATTCAATTCTGTTCCCCAGATCCATGTCTCTATTTCTATGCCAACACCTTGTTTGTTTGTTTGTTTGTTTTGGTGTTGCTGCTTAATAATAAAGTCGGGTAGCAAGATGCCTCTGTCTCTCTCCTCTGTTTCTCAGATTGCTTTTGCTATTTGAGGCCTTTTATTTTTCCATATAAATTTCAATATTTTTCCTTGAATTTATTTCTAAACAGGTTTTTTTTTTAAGATTTATTTATTCATACATACAAGCTGGGGGTACAGGCCAGAGGCATGGGGCGGAGAGAGGGCTCACCAGAGACAGAGTGGGGAGCAGAACAGGCAGATCAGAAACACACTGCTGAGGGGAGCAGCGGGTGAGGCAGGAGAGGTCTGCCACGCCATGTGGGATTCTCCCCGGCTGGGCATGGAACTCACATAGCACGCTGCCGACAGCTCCACAGAGCAGCGCTCAACCCCTGCGCCACCAAGGAGGCCCTGAATTTATTTTTAAAAGATTGTTGGTTTTCTGATGGGGATTGCATAGGTTTTATTGATTACATTAAGCAAGATACTCATTTCGATTCTATTATATCTCTTTCATATATGGCCAACTCCAGGAGTTTGGAACACCCCCCCCATAGAAATTGTCCAATTTTGGTTGAGATCATCTTTTTTCTTGCAATACTATGTTGAAAGCAGTAGAATATAATACATACTAATATACAGGTCATTCCAACTGCTTCCCTCAAAACTACACGTCTCACAGGTATACATGTTTTGTCAAGTTATCACAGATAACAGTTTAGTAGGGACATGAGAATTACTGATCACTATCTTTCTCCTTGCCTCTTATTGTTTAGCCATTAACCTTACAGCTCAATTTAGAGTTTTGTTATGGAAGCACCATAGTCTTTTAACCAAATTTTATTTTAATTGATCTAAATGTTAAGCTTCTATAGTAAAGAAGTTTCCTAAAGTGCTAGATATTAAAAACGTGATTCTTCAAAATAACAACAAAGGAGCACATCAAAAGAAAAAACATATAATATTATATGGGAACTTTTAGAGAGCATAATTTAAAAAGAAAAAAAAAAGAATTAAAGATATGAAAGAAAAGATAATGAACACAGAGGGTAGATTTTAAAGTTCAAGTATCTAATTAAGAGTGCCAGAATACTAGACCTGGGAAAATAGAGGTCATTAACATCCAAAATACTAATAATAGCAATGCAATGATAATATCATATTGACAGGAAAGCAAAATGTCAGTATTTAGAGTAAAAAGGTTCAGGTTTTCCAGTGTATTCAATGAAAAAGAATCACAAAATCTTCAAGATTTTCATGATGCTATAAAAGACATTATCTTAAAAAACTTCCAGAAGTAAATAATGGCAATAATATTAATAAAATAGCAGTTATTCTATTCTAGGATATGTCATCTTTCTTCAACTTTCAATGGAACACAATATTGATTTTGTGTTTATGTACTAATTTATTACTTTAAAAAGTAATTGTATGATGACAGTTGTATTAATCAGCCTTATCATGGTAATCATTTTATAATATATATGCATGTAATATTATATTGCATGTATTAAAATCACCCAATATTTTATGTTCATACAATCTTTAAAACGCTGGAGAAAATTCTAATGGAATGTTGTCGCAATAGTTGCTCTAAAGTTTACATTAATTTTCATCATCAAAAATCCATTATATAAAAGTTAATGTATTTCTTCATTCAGCAGAGCTCATTAGTCATTAAAGCATAGTGCTCCAAACTCAGATTGTTGCCAGGGTATCCTCATTCTTATAAAAAAATATGGGGCCGGGTTGGGGAGGTGCAGAGTGTAGAGTGTGGGCTAGGAAGGGCAGAAATGGTCAATGTTGAGATTTTTAAATTTTTTTTGGTTGTTTACACAAGAGCTGATCCCATGTGAAAGCACTTTGAAATCTGGTGACTGAGACAGCATTGGTTTTAAACGTCACAGATTACAGTACAGAGGCAGGAGTTCTCTCCCTATCAGTGGCAGTCAGAGCAGCCTGGTGTTTCTAAGAGCATGTTAGATACGAGCGAGGTAGCAGTGTAACCGGGCCCACCGCAGCTTTGAACATCCTTGCTCCACTGAAACACTAGCTGGAGAGTTAGCTGGCCTTTTGAGGGCCAGGAAGGTGAATTTTATCAAAGAGAACCACGTCAAAGTAGAAGATACAGTAAAAGGTGAAGGTTATGTGTTAGCTGACAGCTGTGTCGTGATCATAGAACCACAAGTCCTGTGGATCTGAAGGGATAAATAGGACAGAGGCTTTGAACGTTTCCTCTGGACAGACACATAACTTCCCTTAGTTGCAAAAAAATGTGACACTATATTTATGTTCGGGCTTCTATGTCCTAAAAAATGATGCGTACCTGAGGCAGTGTGTGTCAACAATGTCACAGAGTTGCTGAGAAGACGCACAAATTATGCACAACATTGATTTAAAGTGCAAAATATTTTACCAAAATAAAAGATTTACTCACACCTTTCTATTTAAATGTCATACGGGGACTATAAACCATTAATTTCATATATCAATAACAAAGGTAAATCAGATACAGTTCAAGAAAGTGCGTTTTCATTTATGGACCCTTTTATCATGGAGCAAGTAGCGTGCAGGAAAGTAGACTGAGTGAAAAAGAAATTAGAAAATCCCAGATTTTATGAGTCTCTGAGTTGCAAAAGTGTTTTTTAAGAAACCCAAGCTGTCCTTGTTTGATATATTTTCCTTTGGGGCTCAAGTAATAAACATAGATATATGGAGGGAAGTATTTTATATCAAGGTTTAATGAAAGGTTAATCACTTCAGCATCAATAAGTCATTTACTAGGAAAGACATTCTAATTCATAACTGTAAGGTTTGATATGTGTTTCCATTTATTAAGATGTAAGGAGAGAAAAAAGAAATAACCAAACTTAAAATACAGCTATTAACTGCTTGGAGTTTCGTGATGCTAATAGATTCCCATCAAAATAGAAGCTGACTTAAGATGACCTTGGTGGAAGTTGACTAGTACTGAAATTCAATTAACTGTAGCATTAGGGTAGTAATGAACATATTTTATTGCAGGTTAGTAACATCCAGAGGAGATAAAGTCCTAGGATACAAGTTGCTAAATATGCCACAGAGATTGCAGAAGAAGAGTAAATTTATACGCAAACCACTGGAAACTTTGTTATAAACTGTTCTAATATTATAATGATATAAACAGCAATCCCTGATTCTTTAAGGAAAAGCAAGTTGCCAAGGAAAGTTGCTGATAGTTTCTCTACAAATACGCAAGGCCACGTCTAGCAGACTGGAAATGTGGGCACGATTGTTTATGCGTCCCTGTATTCACACTGTTTGCAGCATGATTTTGCAGGTCTCTTTTTTTAACAGGTGGAGATTCTCTTCTAGCGACTTAAATTTGACCTGTATAATGACTTGCTTTAATCAACAGAATAAAGCAAGGTGACATTATGTTACTTCCTAGCTTCAGATTCCAGAGGCTTTGCATGATTTCTGCTCACTCTTGAACCCTGTCTGAATGAGGTCAGACTTGGACTCCTGGAAGACGAGCAATCACGTGCAGCCGTCAGCTGGTTCATCTCCACCAACAACCAAGGTTTGGGAAAGACCCATAAACACTCGTAAAGCCGGACACAGCAGAACTTGCAGCCAAGCTGACAGCCACAGGTACACAGTCAAGGGCATCCTAGATCTGCCTGGCCTGTACTGACTTAATCACTCATGAGCTAAATAAAGGTTTCTTACTTTAAATCACTAAATTTAGTGGTGGTGTGTTACACAGCAACAGATAGCTGATATACTACCGAATATAGTTTGTCAGAAAAATGTAGTTTATCAGAAAAACGTAGCAAAAATTCCTTTGGTAATATATGGTGTTTTCTTTTCCCACTACTATTATGAAAACACTTGCCATCACTATCCTGTACGTAAGGATGTATTTTTGTTAGGGAATATTATTGGCACACGTGATACTTAATATTCATATAATTACAAACTATAACATCACTGGTGCCAGTAATAGGCGTGAATAGCGATAGATTCAGGGAACCAAATTTCCAGATTAAAACTTAACATACAAAAGGATAAAAGAAATTATTGGGTTTGCGATATTTCATTTATTTCCCCTTCCTGTCACTGAAAATGGAAAAACAGCATCACTTTCGATCCTTACTTTTCTCACAGCCTAGATCACAATCCACCTGAAAGCCCAGAAGCAGCAGCCCCTGAGCTTTCAGATCCCGAGACCCTGCTCTGCCCTTGGCTTCTGCGCGTCGGAGCCTTAGGACCAGGAGCATGGATTACAGCAAAGATATGCCACCGTGATTTTTTGAAACCACCCCTCTTTCCTTTTAGGCAGGATTCTCCCAAGAAGGATTTTCAGCCTGAACCAAATTTGAGAGCTTCAGTCTTCATTAAAATCCCTCTAATATCGGGGCCTCCCGGGTGGCGCAGCGGTTGAGCGCTGCGCTATGGAGCTGTCGGCAGCGGTGACGCAAGTTCGACGCCCAGCCCGGGAGAGTCCCACATGGTGCGGCAGACCTCTCCTGCCTCGCCCGCTGCTCCCCTCAGCAGTGGATTTCTGATCTGCCTGTTCTGCTCCCCACTCTGTCTCTGGTGAGGCCTCTCACCACTCCACACCTCTGGCCTGTACCCCAGCTGTATGTATAAATAAATAAATCTTTAAAAAAAAATCCCTCTAATATTGCTTTTTAGCATCATACCAATATTCTCTCAGGACCTCAGAGCATGTCTACTTTGCTCCTCCATTTGCCTCTCCCTAACCAATGCCCCTGAAACACATTCCTTAACTGAAGAACTTCATCCAAATGTGCCTTTCACCTTTTGATATTTTAATCTGATGAACAGTAACATACATAAATGTTTGTTTCCTCTTAGAATACTAAAGAGCTCAAAGTCAAATATGGTATAACTTTTAAAACATCACCAATTTTTGCGTAATTTGACAGACTAAAACTGCTAATATATATTTGAAAAGCACTCTTTTTTCTTAAAATATGTTGATGCAAGAAAAGCAATGAAATAAACTTTGAAAAATTAACAACACAAGATAATAAGATGTTGCAGTCAGTCAAAAGATGAGTTTCCTTAGAAAGTCTATGTCATTTAAAGGAAGAGGCACAAGGGTCTTGAGGTACATATATATATATATATATATATATATATATATATATATAAAGAAAGGTGTGAGGAAGTGAACAGGTCTAGTAAGTATAGAGTTTGGGCTTCCCTGGTGGCGCAATGGTTAAGCACTGCACTGTGGAGCTGTCTGCAGCGGCGACGCGAGTTCAAGACCCAGCCGGGGAGATTTCCACATGGCGCAGCGGACCTCTCCTGCCTCGCCTGCTGCCTTTCTCAGCAGTGTATTTCCGTAGATCTGCCTGTTCTGCTTCCCATTTTGTCTCTGGTGAACCCTCTCGCCGCCCCACACCTCTGGCCTGCACCCCAGCTTGTATCCGTAAATAAATAAATCTTTTTTTTTAAGATTTATTTTTTTATTTATACATACAAGCTGGGGTACAGGCCAGAGGCGTGGGGCGGCAAGAGGGTTCACCAGAGACAGAGCAGGGAGCAGAACAGGCAGATCAGAAATCCACTGCTGAGGGGAGCAGCGGGCGAGGCAGGAGAGGTCTGCTGCGCCATTTGGGATTCTCCCGGGCCGGGCGTCGAACTCGCGTCGCCGCTGCCGACAGCTCCAGCGCCACCAGAGAGGCCCGTAAATAAATAAATCTTAAAAAAAAAAACAAGTATAGAGTTTATCCTGAGTGCCTGAATGTAATGACCTTTGAGTACTGGAGGCTGTGAGTAAACAGGGATCTTACGAAAGAAGTGCTGAATGGGGAAGGAAAAGAATGAATACTTTTTTAGCAGTTTAAAACATTTTGGCTAGTATAAGACTATGGATTTGAATCAAAGTTCTGGTTTTAAAAGATGCATGACCTTGAGAGTATTACTAATGTGTGTCTGTTTTCTCTAAATACGTAGAACTTTACCTTTGAGAGTTGACAAAAGATTGTGAATTCTACTTTTTAATATTTAATATTTTTGGTATTTTATTTTCTAAGATAATTTATCTACTCAAACTCTTATTTCTGCCATGTTTATCTCCCTACCTCGAATTTGGGTCCCTTGTCCTGGAACATTCCTTCAGCAGAGATCAATTTCATTCATGTCTCCTCAAATGCCAGCTCCTCAGAGCTGCCTTCAAGGGAAATCATCTCTGCATCCAGAATGGAACCCAATCCCTTCATCACTCTCTCTTTTCACTCTGATTTGTATTTCTTCACAGTGCTTGGTAGTATCTGACATCATATTCCATGTCTAGTGTTTATTTCTCTCTTCCTAATAGATTAAAGGTATAGAGCAGTAGATATTTTGCCTTTTTGTTGTTATTTTCCACAGATTTGAATCCCTCTATCTAGAAAGTATGTGACTTTTGAATGTTTCTCATTTTTTTAGCACATGCTGAATAAATAAGTGATTTTTAAAGACACTTCTGTTCATACTCTCAAGATTTTTAAAAGATTAATGACAAGATTTCTATTTCATGCAAATGTACAAGAGTCCAACATACAGAAAAAAACGTTTTATTTACTGTGATATTTTCAATAAAGGAAAGAAACTATATAATTATCAAAATACAGCCTATTTTAGCCACAAATTTTAATCTAATTCATCAAGAGAAATTTACCTAATAGAGTTGTTTGGGAATATAAATTCATTGTTTTTCAACTGGATAATAGTTTTTAGAATCTTTTTGCAACACTAATACCAGTTCTATTATTTATTTTACAACTATATTTGATAGACAATTAATGACTACATTGAAATTTGAACAATGCTTCTAATTTGGAGCACAAAGCTGAAGTTAATTTCTTACAATTTTGAAAAACAGTTGCTCATGTTTTAAAGAACATGTTTTTTGTGTTTTGAATTTGGAGGAGGAGAATAGGGGCCCATGGGGAAGTTTCTGGAAGCTGGGACTGAACTGTTCTTCCACATATATCTCATGGACCAAAAGTCATAATGTTGTCGGAAGAAAGTCAACAAGTGTAGTCGTGGACACTGGAAAAAGCCACTCCAGCTGGGTCATGGGAACTAAAATACAAAGAATTGTACTGCTGGGAGCAAAGCCAGAAAGTGCCCTATGTCCAGAATTACAGGCTGGGGCAGGGGCAGGGACTAAAGGATCTCCATCCCTGAGACTAGGACCAGTGCTTGCTTAAGGTCATGATTTATGCAGAAAAACAGACTATTCCTCTTCGACTGCCCACCATCAAAAAACATCAAGTAACAAGAGTAGAATATCTTTGGGCGAGGGCCAGGAGGACAAGAGTGTCAATACTTTCCCCGAGGCAACACATGAAAGAAAACCTAACACAAGTTTCCACAGTAAAAAAAAAAGTAAGAAGAAACGTGATAGGAAGTAAGAAATGGGTATAAAGAAGAAATGACTTCAAGGAGACTCATGAAAAGTAATAGCATGCATAATAAGATATGCATAAAGTGAATATACACACGGTTACACACAAAGGTGATAGTTACAGGTCATAAAATAAGCAGAACATTTGTCTACCATAGGGGAAAAATAAGGTTTGGAAATTGAAGTATCTTAGGCATTCATGGGGTCAGTTTTCTTAATGACCCTGGCACCTCCCTCAGAACGGTTTCCGTTTACTTTAGTGTGTGTATGAAGCATGTGAAAATGTTCCCTTGTACTTTCAAGGACTAAAGTTTGCAAGACTGTAATAAAGAGGGAGCATCAATAAACACAGCACTTAGTCTGACCTAAGAAACGAGCAATTCCCATTGACTGAAGCATGATTTGAATTAATTGCAAGATTTGGCCAATTAAGTTCCCCTCCCCGCTTGGTCATCAGCTCTCCAACTGTCTGTTCATGCACAGTGAACTCCTTCCGATCTCCCTGATTTCTCAGATTTTGGCAGTGGATATAAGTAACTAAAACAAAAATTTTGCAGTGGGCAAGGAAATAGATTATTCGACAAATAACTTAAAAAGACTGAAAAGAAAGATTGAAATAATGAATTAAATTCAGTCTCTTGGCAGGAGTATTGGGGTGGGAGAAACACAGGGAGCACATCAGCGGGGAGACATCAAATACTGTCAAACAATTAACAATGATGTGAGAAAATAAATAAATTTCAAAAAAATACAGTATCTTTGAATGTTGATGGTGCAGTTTTTTTTAAAGTTTTTTTTTTTAAGATTTATTTATTTATGCATACAAGTTGGGGTATAGGCCAGAGGTGAGGGGCGGCGAGAGGGTTCACCAGAGACAGAGCGGGGAGCAGAACAGGCAGATCAGAAACACACTGCTGAAGGGAGCAGCGGGCGAGGCAGGAGAGGTCTGCTGCACCATGTGGGACTCTGCCCGGCCGGGCTTCGAACTCGCGTCGCCACTCCCGACTGCTCCACAGCACAGCGCTTAACTGCTGCGCCACCAGGGAGGCTCAGTTTTTTCTTTAAAATGTTTTGATCTTGTATAATCATAGCAGTCTTAAGGGTCACATTAAAATATTTTGTAAAATGCCTACAGGAAAACTACTCACATTTTAGAATTGCGATGCTAAATGTTGTGCTACTTTTTCAAAATCTTTACTTAAATATAGCTGGTTATAATTTAATCGTTGGCACTATATAATGTGTATAATTAGTTACATGAATTACAATATAGAACTTTGAAATATAATAATAATCACATTTTGAATATGAGTCTTCATTAAACTTAAGAAAATCATGGCTACCAAAGTCAGCATCTCAAAACTAAAATTCAAATACACTTGTTATTCAAACTGTGGGTTCAGTTGAAATCCACAATTACATCTTAAATAAAAATGATTAGATTTCGATTTAGCAAACTAGTTTTAAAATGTTTTTATTACGCTCAGAATTTGTCCTCGAGACCCTATTCCACGGACACCCTAGGAGAGAGCAGAGATTACAAGTTGAGGTGGGAGAGAAGATACAATCCCACCTCCAAACCATTGCACTCTTCACCTTATAACTTCTGGAATAAAAATAAGCACTGGGACACTGAAACAATAGAATCTGGAATTGTCTTTAGCAACCTGGGACTTAGATCCCTCTGGTTAGGTATCTCAGATAAGCACTTGAGGGCTCTGTTAACTGCCTCACTTGGCAGCTGGGATACAGAGATAACAAATACAGTTGTAGGGCAGCAAGGAGGTAGTGAGATTTGAATAAAAGTTACAAAGAATAGTAATAAGAGACTTTGAACAGGCGTTCTTTATTGACTTTACAGCCCTGGCATCTGAAATGAAAAATCTGAGTGAGGCAATGAGGCACTAGCAATTTACCTTACTGTACTGTAGATTTTGAAGATTGATGGCATTTTGTTCCTCTTGTACTGCACAGTAGATACATGAAAAGGGTATATGGCCTGCCTTAGTGCACTAAGTTTATATCTGATTTATAAGCTGCATAGGGCTCTCCATCAAACTAACAGAAAAGATTTTAGTGTTGCTTAGAATGACATTCTGACTTTTGCTTAAGAATGAAATGTGATTTAAAGTGTATCACCTTCTTGATGGGGAAATCAAACCCCTCCCCACTGCCTATTTTACAACTTATTTCAAATAAGGCCCTCCATTTAGTTTGTGGCAAGTATGATTTCTTCAATTTTGACAGATTTATTTTGATCCTGAAAATAGCAACACCAAATAATGGCTCTGTTCTAAAAGGTAAGGTACTTACTTTTGCCTTTGAAGACTTTAATACCTTATCAAGGGGATAATGTGGCAACTACAGAAATGCCCACTGTGCACAGAGGAGGTAGCGCCCACCTAGACTTCAGTTAACACTTTAACAACCGAGTGACTGTGAAAATATGTCAGAATGAGCAGTTGCATAATTTGAGAAAAGAAAACTCTCAGTGTTTTCATATGAGGCTATCATTATGCAGTGTTTTCAACAAGTGCTTCTTGTAACTGACAAGTCTTAAAATCTCATTGTAAATAAATAAACACATTTTGAAAGAAGGAAAAAAGAATAAAAGGAAAAAGAAAGAGCATCAATACTGATGAGTTGTGCAAGTTGTGATGATGGGATCTATGTTAGTATTGAAAAGTGGTGCACTAACACCCTTTAAGAGGTATGGACCTCTACCCTTAAATCACATTCTGAGTTGTAAGCTGTCACCTCAATAAAACATAATACAATTAAAAAATCTTAAAGGACTTTTATATCATTTCAATCTCGATATTTTTAAAAATAATTTTCATTGAACTCTATCCATGGGAAATTCTAAATACATTTTGATCAGTATCATATAGATAGCACTGGAAGCTGGAGCATTAATTAGGATGCTTGAAAGGTTTTAGCTTTGATAATTTATAGACCAAATAAAATATAGAATATAATGATTTGAGATCAACTTAAATACTGAATTGTCTAATTTATTAAATATTATCATTATATCATAGGGAGCTGTTTTTCCAATGGTTCAAAAATAAGTGTAGGTGAAAATTTACATAATTTAATGAACATTCACCTAACAATCTAAACACCAAAGAAAAAAAATAAAGTATCACAGTATTAAAATCTATAAGATAACTAGGCAAAATGTATTCAAGTATGTATACTATCTTGAATTTAAAATAACAAAACATTAATAATATAAATTACGATCTAATAACTGGAGAATATACCTCGGTTAGTGCTTTGGATGATGCAATGTTTTAGATGTCAATTTCTTACGTTGGTATAGAGCCCAATGTTTAAGGAGATACTTTTGTGAAAAATAACAAGTTTTAAAAACAATATGATCACAAAATCCCAAGGTACACAACACATTCTTTTTTTCTTTATATTTAGTAAAGTAACATTGCATTATAACACTAAGTTTCGGTTGCACATAGTTTAAAAATCAACATGTTTACATATTACATTAAGTTCACTACTAAAAGTTCACCTCTATCCTTCACCCTACAACTGACTGTTATACCCAGTTTACTCACCCCCTTCCCTTTCACTACTGGTGACTAGGAATTGGTCTTATAAACGATTAGAAAACGTCAAAGAAGTGGATGTATTTTACAACTGTAATTCATGTTTTGCTATGAATTCACAATAATCACAGTATTAAGAGTTTGATTGAATGCAAAGTACAGAATTAGACCCAGAAACATATTTCAGAAGAGAAAGGATAATTTGTTTAGTAATTCACTTGTGTCAATCTATACAGAGTCACATAGGTTTTTAGGCAATCTGTTGTTTATATTTAAAGATACAATTTTAAAAATTTACATAGGGGTAAATGCACAGTTTCCTTAATTTCTTCTGTGAATATTCTGTCAGCATAAGTGTTAATATAAATTGAAATTTGGTAGTTTGCCTGCTTACCTTGCCATGTTCAATATAGGAGTAAAATGATAATTATATAAGCATTAATTTTAAACTGGTAAAGTATAATTGTTTCTATAGAAAAGTAACATTTGGAAAGTTTCATTGTCGAATTCTGCATTCAAGTAGACTTTTGTGTATTTTTTAAACTTATTTATTTGACTGAATTCAACAATGTATGTTGTAGCTTCAGCTCAAAAAGGGAATTCCTCTTGGAAATATTGTCTGATTTAATAGTTCACAATTAAACTATTAAAGACATACATTCTGAACAGTGTGATCAAAAATTTGTTTCTTCTTCTGGAAATAAGAATACAGTTTACCTATATAAAACTTTTAGGAGATTTGTTGTAGGTTTCAAATTCTTAAATTATATTTATTAGAAGATATTTCTTCACACTTTACAATGTAAAATATCATGTGTCAGGGGTTATACGAGTTTAGAAAATATCCTATTTTTAACATAATATGTTAAGAAAGCATAAATATCCAGACCTCAAATGGTCAATCCTAAATTTGCCCCAAATTTGCATTATGTCTTAAAAATCCGTTATCCAAATATTGATACAGTTGTTATTCATTATGTCAGTTGCCCAAGATAACTTCATGAACATAAGTACATCTGTTTGCTACATAGCCTTGGCTTAAAAATCAGTAGAGGCAGCTGCTTCCAACAGAACAGTTAGGCTAATCCTGTATACACTACAGCAAAAGTAGCCACATTATCACATGATTTAAAATAATTCTCTTGCAGTGGTTGGGTAAGAACAAACCAGTAAGTCATGTGCCACTTTTCAAAGTGATACAGAATCTTGAAGATGCCTCTGATGAAGTGATCAAGGCTATAGAGAGCTAAATGTTGGTGGGAGCCCATACTTAACAATTGAAAAAAAAACAAAACAAAGTTTTATAAGATACTCATGACCATAACTTCCTGTTAAACAACCTTCAGATCAAGAATTATTTGAAGTTGAACTTTCATTAACTGTGTGAATTTTGCAAAGTACCTAATCTCTTTCTCATTTTATTTTTCATTAAAAAGAGAAATATAATTCTTTTGTGTGATTGTTCTGAAGATTAGAAAAGAGTGAATTAATTAAAACTGACTGAATGACAATATTTAAATTTATTCATTTGTTCTATGATCATACAGTAAATTTAAAGAAACAAAACAAATAGATGGAAAATTTATTCATTTCAGTGAATATTAGGGAAATGTATTTGTTTTTGACTTGGTGATAGTGAATAGTATTAATCGTTTTAGTTTGCCTCAGAAAAACTTGATTATCGTGTTTCTCTCAGCAAATAGCACTTCCTATTGCTGATAGCATTCTTTGTTTATTTTTCTTCCTTGTCCCAGGCCTAACCTTTGGTGTTTAACCTAAACTGGTAATATTACGCATTACAGTAACCTAGGCTAGAAATTCTGAAACCCAGTAATTATTTAATGTCTGTATACAGAATCAGTTTCTATAAACTACTGAAATTTCCATTCAACATAGTACCTCTGAGATGATATTTTGCATCTCTCTGGTCACTTTTCTTATCAAGGTCATCACATATCTGCAACTGCTGCCTAGTTGATAATGCATTACTTTCTCTCCCTTCCAGTTTTATTCCATTACTATGAATGAATTTCCCAGGCATTTATAGACATCAGTGTCTATACTTGTACTTTAAATCCCTTTGTCTCCTCTGAAAGAAAATCCCTACCAGTTTCATTGTCTTTTTCTTGTAAAATTTTGTTTTTTTTCTCTCTAATAAATAATTGTGACTAGCTACTAGAATTTCTCCATCTTAACTATGTATATGTGCATAAGCATATAGACAGATTTATATCAAATTAATCATATCTACCTATGTGGATATATTTGATGTATGTACCTCTATATGAGTATATACATCTGTATTTATTTCCATTTGCTATCTATATATCATCATCATCATTTCCATCATGTATCTGTTTTGTATCGTGTATCTTTATCATTCCCATAAGCTAGGTTATATTGAGGTATAAAGAATGTAAAAGTCTCAGTGAGTGACTTAAAAACAACAAAACTTTTTGCACCCAGTGTCCATCTGGTAAAAGTTGAAAGATGTCGTTGAATTCTTTTAGGTGGTGCGGTAGAGAACAGAGATTAAGAAAACCAATATTCTACTCTGTCTTTGGATGCATGCAAACTATAGGACAATCACTTAAACTCTGAAAATTTTAGATTTTTGTGTATTAATATAAAGCAGCTGTCTCAGAGATTATTGGCACATTATAAACACTCTTGTGCAATAACATTTGCTTTGTCATTGATTGTCATCCTCAAAGGCATCAGCAGTTAGTATTACAAAAAGTAAATATTGAGTACTTTTTACATGTGAAAGTTCTTTTTGTGTAGTATGAAGAAAGTTTGCAGTTTTTAATTTGTTTCTATTTTAATATATGACAACACTGCTATTTAAGGTTTCTTTACTTTGTGTTTTATTTTTTATTATTTTTACCTCTTCCTTTTTATTATTTAGGTATAATTGCCTACAACATTGTGTAATTTTCCAGAGTAGAGATTCACACCTCCAAAAATGCATATACCACACTATGCACACCACCAAAGTTACAGTTACTGTCTACCACCATCTAGTCAAAACCTCCACTGGTTCCATTCATCCTCTACCCTTTTCCCCCTCAAGACCAAGACTTCCAGAAATTTCTCACTCTCATTTTCATCTTTACACAGCTTCCAACAATCAAAATGAACAGTTTAGCAGTTCTACCTGTTAAGGATCTAGCAGTTTCATTTCTAGGTAAGCAGATTTAGAATATTTCAGGATATTCCAGTTTCTCCATATTTTTCAGGCATTTTTCCCGACAAATTAAGTTCTCTGAGTCCAAGTAAAGTTAGTGACTTTTGGATAAAGTTTAAATTATAGGTTACCTATCACTGTGTCAAGTTTGCTCATTTTCCTGATTTTAAACTTATTTTAATGCATATGTTTTTCTGTTTTCTGAAGTACTGTTTGTTATTGTATATATACTCTCTAGATTTTTTAATTACCTTTTGAGTTATAGAGTCCTAACTTACTATCTTATAATAGTGTATATTATAATGCAATCCTTGATGTCTATATTTCTAAAGGGAAAGAGTCATCTTACATATTAGTATCTATAGGAAAAGATTTCATTGACCTCTGGGAGGACACTTTAATTCCAAAGCTACTTTTCTCCAACTGATATTTGAAATTCTTTTAACAAGAGACCAATCTTATATACCACAAAGAGAAATAAGACTTCAAATATCTCCTTGGAGAAGTAATACGTTGAGTTCAATTCTTCTAGGACAAAATTAAATAACAAGTCCTTTGAAGGCACTAGGACCTTGAAAAGGAAAAGTAACAGATCAGATAAGCTGAAAAAAAAGAACAAAAATATAAACCTGGTGTGAAGAAACACTGAATGTGTCCAAGCTCTCATTTAAAGCACCAGATCTATACCTTTATAAAGGAAAGTATCTTAGAGTTGAAGAAGAACAGAAAGCCAGGTAGAACTCACCCATGAAATGATTGTCTATCACTGCCTTTTGGAAAATCACCGGCAGACATGAAATGTAGTGAGTATTTCCTTCCCATACACAGAAACAGATATAGAGAGCTTAGTGAATTGCCCAATATTGCAGAGGTCATTAGTAGCAAATGCGTAAGTAAAATAAAAAATATTCTTGACTTTTATCATTTGCTAATATTTTATTTTGTAAATAGAGAACTATTTGAGTTTTTTAAATTAAATGACAATAATGTAATCACAATAAAGACATAAAAAATACTCATTTTCATGCCTTGGGCTTTGAACTGTTAAAAGACTAGATTTGAATTCTGGCCTTGAATTATTTATCTTGCATAAAAACTTATTTCAAGATGATAGACTGAGCACATATATCAGCTGCCTCTTACCTATCTAAATGTACAGTATAGGCAGAAAAAAATAAACATTTTTCTAAACATGTGGAAATGAAATATATAGGGAACAAGAAATTTCCATGTATCTCAGAAATTAAAAAAAAAAACAGTATATTGCCAAATATTAAAAGCTTGGCAATAAATGCTTGAAAGTAAAGTATGGATGATGGGTCAGTGTTTTGTATCAGGGGCTTCATCACTTGAAAATAATAGGAAAGTAGCAAATTATTTGCTATAACAGAGACTAGTGTTCATCAAGAGAGGAAAAACAGAGATCTTGAGTCTTAGAATCATTCACACTATTGGGAGCAAATTTCTGGACCATGGAACAGGCAGGAGGAATCCAAACAGACGCTCGTAGACTCCTTGAATCAAGGAGATTGGAGCTGAAAGTTCAAACAGGCTACAGGAACTAGCATTTACAGAGTATGGAGGAGATTTTTTTTTCCCCAAATTGGTTTATAGATTCAAGAAATTCCAGTAAAAAATCTTAGCAAATTATGTAGAATAGTATAAAGAGTACAGAAACAGACTCACACAAATATAGTCTATGGATCTTTGCAATGGGGCAAATGAATTCAATGGGAAATGATAATCTTATCAATGATTTAGGGAAAATTAGACGTCCTTATATTAATAAATGAACTTTAACTGACACCTCATAATCATCTAAAATCTAAATTGAAATTATTTAGACCTAAATATAAAAGCAAAACTATAACTTTTAGAAGAAAATGGAGGAAATCTTTGTGAACAATAATTTTTTACATGATATAGCACCAAATATGAACTAAATAAAAAAAGTAATTTGACATTTACCTAAATTAATGGCAGCTACTTTTCAAAAAGACAATATTAAAATAATGGGAAGACATGCTGCTAACTAGAATATTTTCACACATTTCATACCTGAAAAAGAAATTTTATACAGAAAATATAACTTTCAATATTCAATAATAAGAAAATAATCCTATTAAAAAATAAATGAAATCTCTCAACTGAAACTTCAGTATATACAAATGAGGATGGCAAATAAGGATATGAAGAAATGTCCAGTAGTGTTATTTATTAAGAAAATCATAATGATTTTCCACTACATTCTGATTAGAAAATCTAAAATTGAAAAAGTTCACTGTATCATGTACTAGCTAGCCTATTTAAGTTTGATATACTACTTATGAGATGGTAACATTGAATATTTGAAATGTATTTGTGTGAAACTGACAATAAAATAGAGTGACATATAAAAGATCAGAGGTTGCCTTGGGGTGGGCATCCTGAAAGATGAGTTAGAAATACAAAGATTAGCAAGACTGGGGTGGTAGATGCATTCACTGCAGTGATTTTTTAATATGTACTGAATATCAGTTTGCACATGTTAACCATGTACATTTTTGTGTGAATTAAACCTTAATAATATAACCACTTGAAATTAGTTATGGAACTACAAAATTTGTAATTTCATTTGGTTATGACTCATAGAAAATTTGAATAAATAATGACTTAAACAACAAAGGTTTAGTCTACCCCACTCTCCACCTTGTAAATATGTCAGAGTTATAATATGTCAGAACTCCATGGTTATATGGTGAGCTTCTTGATTTGTTTTCTACTTTATTAGTGTTCAGTCTTTTCCTTACAGGCTCAAGAATATAGCTCTCAACCTCCAGGAATGAAGAGTATGGAATAAGTAGTTCAAAAAAGAAAACTAAATAAAAAAGGGGAGAAAACTGTACCAGCTGACCCTATTTTAAATAGGCTTTCCCATTTCCACACACCTTTTACTTTGTCCTATGTCAGTCTCTTTCAAAAGAGTGTTAGTGAAATACAGTTTTCATTTTCTTTGTTTAGCCTTATACATTGCCTCTCCAAACTAAATTGAAGTTTTTATAGTTTCTATTAGTAATGAAGAAGGCTAGAATGGATATTAGATTGATAACTAGCAGATGATGCCAGAGGCATCAGTAATGCTTTTCATAAGAAGGTGTGGAGACAAGAAAGAGAAAAGTTCCTCAAGACTAATAAAGCAAATGCTGTATGATTCCTGAATATTTTCGATTGCATATTCTCCCTGCATCTTCTTATTCCTACTTGCCTCAATGCTGACAAAAGTATAATATATGTACAGCTTGCAGAGGAAAATGACTCCATGAGTTAGGGTGGAAAGAGACCAATATTTCAAGTCACCTGCTACCTAGGATATTTGGAGCACCCCTTTCCCATATGACTAGGTGGCAAAGCACCCCACACCAAAAGAATGCAATCCCCCAATTTAATTTTCCATTAAAAACAAAGCCAGAATATACATCAAAATCACACAAGCTACCTATCCAACCAGTGCCCAAAAAGACATATCTGAGGGGAAATGTTGACGAGATGAATAAAAACGCAAGCACCAAATGCCCGAAAACATCCACTACCATGAATAGAACAATGAACTCAGCAAATGGTAGAAATTATGGACATTGAAATTGAACTGATTTTCACTAGCATTCTTTTGTTTATTGGTAAATAATATATTCTCATATTCTAAGGATGCTATGTATTATATAAATATTATATATTTATTTGAAAGTTCTCAGAAACATGATAAAATATATAAGGCATAAGAGGGACGATATTGTAAGCAGGTATATCGATAGTAAGATTCTAACTAGTCTGAAATTACAAAATGTATAACACACAGTTGAATTGAACGTATGCCAGTGTAGTTTATAGAAGCATTATAAATGAAATGAGAAGTTTTTAAGGAATTACCAAAAGTAAACCAAGTGTTAGAAAAAAAAATCTAAGAAAAACAATGATTATATGAACAGTTGGAAAGATAACAGATCCTAAGTCTGAGATCCAGCTATTTTATAGAGGAAACTTGCTAACTACCCATATATTGACAGTTCAATGTCATAGAAAATGCTTCTCAATATTAAGAGAAAAAAAAAATGATGGATCCAACCAAAGAAAGGTTACTCTATAAATTTAACTACTTCTGGGATATAAATTTGATCAGAATATAATTTAAGAAATTAGAAAATTCATTATAATGAAAAAGAATTAGGAGCATTATCAGTTACATTTCTCACTTTCAGACATAGTTTGAAGAAATTATAATTAAAGTTATAAATAAAAATATTCACTCTTACCTAAATAAATATGCACTTATTGCAAACTGTATTTAACTCTAAAAGGGCAAATGAACTTAGAGACAGATTTCAGGCTAATTCTGAAAGGTAACAGCTACTACAATCTTATTTTGTCCTCAGCTGAAAAAGTAAGTATGAAAGGAAAATATATTTATTTCCAGAGTGGGTTAGCTATGAAATTATATTTACAGGATATTAAAAATTGAAATATCTCTAAGTGGTATCAGTTTAAAGCAGGCACCACTGATAACTATGAAGTTTGCATGTATTATTTTTAGCAAGTAAAGCCTCACAACAGATTTTGAGTTAGTCTAAGTGAACCATTTCAGATATGCCTATTAAATAAATAGCATTCGTGAGTTTTGAAATCTGTTGTACATTTTTGAGAAACCAGTGGGGAGGAGATAATATATGTCATCTATAATTACAGCTAAAAATTGAAATTTGAAAAATGGTAATCTCTGAAGCACACATTTAAGGTCAGAAAGAGAGGCCAGTAATTTCGTTTTAAAATTTTACTTTTTAGTTGTTACCACTCATAAGTAAATCAAAATGATAGATTTATAATCAAGAAAAAATATTTCCCTTTCCTTTTTGATCCCTGTTTTAACTAATTTAGTTTCGAAATATTTATCTTCATATGTATACAAATATTTTACTCTTTCACTTCACCACCCAAACTTTTCCTATTTCCCCAATAACTTAAAAACATATTGTTGTAAATATAGAAAATTTCCAACATGTCAGAATGCTGTATTAAATAACAGTGATCTAGAATACAGGATCGAATATGCATGAGCTTGAAATATGCTACATGATCTTTAAAAGTTAGAGAGAGTATTAAATAAAATTGATAAATTGAATCTCAATTAAACTAGGAATTTCTGTTACTAAAAAGGCATCTTAAGAAACAAGAACTGTTTCTATATACTACCGTAGACTATTATAAGAGAAAAGTCAAAGTGGAGAAGAATGTATGTTGCATGTTATAATTTATCTTAAAAAGCAGAGGATAAACACATGCTCTGTGTGTATATTTACATTTAAAAAAATTGTAAGAAGATAACCATAACTTTGATTACCTATATTAAGAGGGAAGAACTATAGTTTAGGAACAGGAAGAGTAGATGCTAGAGCCCACTTTATATACTTTGTTTTATAAATTTACTTTCTGATCGAATAAATATTTTACATGATTATAAAAGAGAATTAAATTTTACAAGCACCTCCTAAATTTGAAAGCAACTTGAAACAAATGAATCCAACTCTGTATGTAGCTGGTGGCTTAATTACAAAGAGACACACTATTCGAAGATACTTTAAAAACAAGTAATCATATTGTAAATGTCCAGTGGGATATGCCCTAAAAATGAAAAGAATGGCAAAAATATTAAACTGTTAACTGCTAATCACAAAAATATTTTTAATTATAATTTTATTTTACTAAAAACCCAACAAATACCCAAATCATACCCTATAACCTAGACTGTGAAATATGTTCAATTAAATAAAAGCTATTAAATATAATTGCATGATATCAAATAAGAATAATCAGTCTCTAAATTTCTTAAGTAAACAATTTCCTGACAATTTTCAATTAACTTTCTTCTAAATATTCTGAAACTGCCTTCTCTCAAAAATATTCAGAATTAAATTAAAAATGTTTTACTAATAACATGTTTATTTCTGTTTTTAATTAAGCCATCTGTATTTTAAAATTAATATTTTTCTTGGCGTCTACTGAAGAGATCCATTATGCAGAACCCATCACATGGTACATTGATTTTATAGATTAGCTTCATTTACAGTACTAGCTCAAGAGAAAATCTTGAACATGAATCAGCCAACTCAAAAATAAGTGTTTACATCAAATCCATAGGTTTTTTTTTTGTCCTTCTTTAACATAGTCTCATTGAACCTAGAAATCCATATATTATAGTATCAAATTTTATTTGTAACGGCAGTGAAAAATATAGTGGCATTATATCAGAAAGAAGAAATACTTTGTCTAAAATAATGGGGAAAACACAGTTATGCTTACATAAAAATAAAAACACACCTGTGTTTAAGGAGTGGTACTGGAAGTGATTCTGTAAATCCCAGATGCATATAACAATATCATAATTACTTATAATTATTTAGGTTGAAGAAACAAAGTATTAAATAAGCTTTAGCAATTAATAGACTTTCAAGTAGTTTTTGAAATATTTGTTGTAGGGTAGAAATTATATAAAAGCTGAATGTCATTTAAAGATATATTAGGTAGAAAATATGTTTGCATGTATGACATAACTAATTATTGTTTTAACATTTTATTGACAGCATAAATTGTTTTCCTTTAGTAACTTTCAAGCATTTTTAAAAAATGTCTATCATTAAGAGTCAAGAACTTGTCTATTTTCTGACTTGAAGTCACTGTCCTAGTGTTTCAGTCTTAAAAATAGCATTTACTGCAGGTTATCAGTAACTTCTTTAGTAGGTGAAGCACACAGAAAAATTCTTTTGGAGAGGAAATTGTGAGGGCTATCTTTTTTACTTATCAAGATAATTAGTTTTTTATCCTTTAATCTGTTAATGTTATGTGTTACACTGAGATTTCTAATTTAAGATCTTTTTGCATCAGCAGTCATAGGGTAAGGTTGCTTTAATCTCCTCTCTTGTTTCTCTAGTCTCTTACTTGACTTATTTTCTGAGTTATAAAATTTTACTTGTGAATTGATGACTAGAGTTGGTAGTTCCTGGGAGGCTGGATTTAAAGTTTTCATTTTGCAGAGATTGTTATTTTCCTTTACTAAGTACTCTCAATAGCTCTCACTGGAATAATTTTAAATTAACATCCCTGTTTTGATTCTGATGCACTTTACCAATAGATCATTTCAAACCCTACATCATTGTATTTACAAATTCTTATGTAAAAAAAAAAATGTACTCACTGTGCAGAAGCTAGGCTAAGCAGACTTATTTGTGCATGTTATGTGTCCTCTTTAGCTACAAGTACAGATTTTTTTTTCCTCTTAGTATCCTCTCACTGAAGCTGAAAGGCCTTGGATTTACAAGGTAATGGTGGAAAAATCTCATTCCCTGTTCATCTCACACTCCTCACCTTGTAGGAGCCCCAACATTCGTAGGTTTTGTCCCCTGCATATTATTCATAAATCCCAATGCTACATCTTAGACAAATATTTGTGTGTAAGCATGGATTCTTGCTTGATGATACAGATGGTTTCCTGACATCTATTTAATGTGCACAGCTAGGAATTTCCATATATAGCTTTGGTGATTCACCGGGATAGTGTGATGCCTAATCACCCCTTCTGGAAATTATGGAATTCCCTTTCTCAAGTTCACAGTTATCTGGGAAAGCTGCTGCAGGTTCATTTATGGCAAGATCAGAGGAATGTTGTTTATAAATATTTATAGTGGTATTACAATGTTCTCAAGATGATTTTGCCTGCTCATCAATCACTAAGTTCTGTTTTTGTCCACTAGATTACTTGTAGAAATAGGGTAAGGAATTGTTATTTTTCATTATAGTAGCTGACATATTGACCTCATTGACTCACTTTTTTTTTCCCATTCAATTCATGAAGTCTTCTAATTGTCTATCTACTTACTATGTGTTCAGAGACATTATGAACTATCAAATGTCAACACATTTCCTGAAGTCCAGACACATTTGGAGTAGCCTCCAGTTTTGCTGCATATTAGGGATTAAAATGATCTTTTTTTTTTTTTCTCCATTTTTTTTTTTATTGTTATTTGTGTCTTTTACATTTTGTATTCCCCTTGGGCAGCCCACCACCAATTCACCCGTGATCCATCTCCATGGTCCCCTGTATTCTCCTCTCTTCCATTTTGATCTTATATGATCTTATATGTGAAGGAAAATAATTGATAAGCTGATGATTACCACTTTGCAATTTTATCATCTGTATTGAAATTAAGAAGCTAATTTCATGGAACACCTTTCTTTGTTAATTCTAGGTAGAAGATGCCCAATCTAGCCAATTGGCTAGATGGCCAAGCTAGTCAATACCAAGTTTCCCAGCAGAGTTATATTTCTTCCTCATCAGTACATTACTTTCTGTTCTATTTTGGGAGTGATCTCTGGTCCTTCCCAAGGAATATAGGAAGATAGAAATTTCTCAGTTCTTACATAGTAAATCCATGAAATATTCCTACACCTTGGAACTTAAGGGACTTTCTTTAATGTTACCCCGAGGATATACTGGCATCTCAATCTCATTTATTAGATGGCATTTTATGTTCAGTATTCAAAGTGGTATCACAGCAATTTATTAAGATAGCTCTGTCTTTCCTATGCAGAAACCTGGATCTTTAGGCAGTACTAAGTCTATTTTTCAATATATTCTCCCTTACCTAGTCATATGTCATTCCTACTCTGGCCTGTCTCTCTACATATATCTATACATGTCATCTAGGACCTTTTCAGCACCTATTTAAAAAGCTACTTTTTTTCCATTTACATGAAGTGAATTAAGATTTTTTTTTTTTTGAGCAGAGATTGTATTCCAGTGTGTTTCAATTGTAGCTATTAGCACAAATAAATGTGTGGTTGGGTCACTACAAAGTTTGCAGACAAGGAAACCAGGTTGTATTTTCTGGACAGGAAAAAAAGTGGTTTTGTTACCTAGCGTGTTTTTAATGGATTTGGATATTCAAATTTCCCAGAATTGTGTACTCAGACACTATCATCCTGGGACTTAAAGTTCCTCTCCTACCTGATCAGGATTCTGACTTTGATATAATGTAATTCTCATGACTTTAGATTATGCTTCATCCTTTATAATTAGTCTTGAAGCTGCTGTTCAGCCGAGTCTGACCATTATCTATGGAAGATAAGAATTTCCATTGATGCATCATAAGGACACTCTCACTTTCACCGCATGATTTAAATTACTAATTAACACTTTTTAACCTAAGAGTTTCTTTTTGCAAAGTCCAAGTATCAAAAGCAGTTTTTCTACAGAATACTTATCACTGCCATTCTACCATTCAAGTACAATAACTATCACTTTCCCTCTTCCAAATACTAACTTTCATAAGAACCTCATGTGAACCCCATTGCAACTGACCACAGGTAAATGCTGTGTGGTCACCAAACCAATGCTGACTGCTGCCCTAATTATATATATTTAAAAAAATGAGAATTCTCATTTCTCTTTGAATACCAGGAGCACTAGTTCTGAAATGAGGCTGTTTTTTTTTTTCTATTATGAAATTCTTTAGCCTTGAGGTTCTAGAAAAGTTTTTCCAGAGGCAAAATATATGTACTAATGATTTCTCTGGAGATATAATACTTGGATAGGGAGAGCTGCAGAATGAAACAAGGAAGTCAAAGAAACAAGTGATACTTTAACCAAACAAGAACTTCACAGACAAAAGAAGTTTCTAGTAACTATTCATCAGGGAACAAAACGAGAACTCTGCCCACTTCCTCTCATATCTTCTCCATTGCCTCATGATGTGTTAACTCCCCTGCATGTCCCTTCTGTGTTACCCAGTACAAACAGGCCAACTCAGGGTTAGTAATACCTCATGCCACCTGTGGGGTGGTTCTTCAGAATTGGGAACTGATGGTAAGATCCAGATATTCTGAGTCCAGTTAATCTAGAGCTTGTCAGAACTACTGAAATGTCCACAGCAGCAGATCTGATGGAAGCGGCACCAAAGCCAGGCCACAGTCTTGCAGAGGGAGGGACACCTGTGCCATTGGATGATGAGGCAAAGTTGGTAGGAGTGGGACTCACCTCTGAGTAAGTGACAGAGATCTGGGGGGCAGGTAGGACCCACTACACTGAAGGAGGATCAACCCAGCACCTTCCTGCATTTTTCTTTAAAACCAATTTTAAAAATATATTTTCTGTGTACATAGTTTCTTTTATTTTCAAGTTTTCTGTATACTTCTCTTTTACATGTATCTCTTCTAAACAAATGGATAACTCATATTTGTGAATTTGGCAGTTTCTACTCTTTGATAAATATGTTTGAGCCAGTTATAGACAACATAATTTTCATTATTTTAATTGCTTCTAGGATGCTATTTCATATAAAGATAAATAAAAGATAAAGAATAAACTTTCTTTTTCTAATTTTCCTCTTTTTCAGCCAGCTTTTAATTGCATGCATTTATATACATCAGCTATAACTGTCAAGTTTCATCCTGCTGAATAAAAATATCTGTTATAATTATTTAGTTACCGGGTAAAGATTAAGGCCTATATTTGAATAGTTTTCGAGCTTGCTGATTTACAAAATACCAATGAGAATGGCTCATATTAAGACCAGAAACAGTGTCTGTAAGGATGTGGAGAAAAAGACTCTCAGACACTGCTGATGGGAATGTAGACTGATTCAGCCCCTATGGAAAACAGTATGGAAGTTTCTAAAAATAATGAAAATAGATCTACCATAAGACCCAGCAATTCCACTTTTAGATCTACCATAAGACCCAGCAATTCCACTTTTAGATCTACCATAAGACCCAGCAATTCCCCCAAAATATAAAAATACTAATTCAAATACTAATTGACGACTATTGTAATAGCTGAGGTGAGGAAACAACTTAAGTACCCATTAAACCAAGCTCTAAAACTTGAAATTCTTGGTATTTTTGTCTGTTAGTGTTCATATAAAATCTCACATGAAGTCTTAGATGTAGTTTGATGAAGAAACAGCAGAATGATAAGATTGAGAGAACATGTCGGATGGCGAGCAAATTGTTCTTAAAATTCACGTGGGCCTTCAAAAATCACTTAGGTCTTATCTATAACTTTTCTAGTTTATAATAAGATGCTACTGGGCACACATAATTCATACGGCCTATCATACCAGGTAATGCTATAATAGTGATAGACAGGTAGTATGTCTAAAATTCCTGAAAGCCACGA
This sequence comes from Scalopus aquaticus, assembly GCA_004024925.1. Lineage (NCBI taxonomy): Eukaryota > Metazoa > Chordata > Mammalia > Eulipotyphla > Talpidae > Scalopus > Scalopus aquaticus. The sequence continues at coordinate 297,167 of PVIJ01000048.1, forward strand.
TTGGATTTTTAATTTCCCCCAGAGACTCTCAAAGAGTTGTCTGTTTTTTAAAGAGAGTTTTTCATTCTTAAAGGAAAACACCTGCTTCAAATATCCAGAGACATCCATTATGATTTTCCTATCGTGATTTGCTATTCTCTGAAAAGAATGCCATAGACATTTTAATAGTCACAAGTAGATATTCATTGGGAATCAAAAAGACTTAGCACAAGAACTATTGTCCACTTGGAACATCTTTTCCAATCTGAATCTGATGCGAGTATGACAGATTTGGAAACATATAGAAAATTAGTTAAAACTGAGTTACCAATTTATGATAATTTGCATTCATAATTCACAAACCTACTCTTCCTTAGTATTAGGAAGTATAAATTTTGGTAATCTGTATTTCCTACAGAGGAATAATTCTACATTTCCAAATCCACAAAAATATCCCAAGCAATGCAAAATGTAACAGATTCCTGCATTACATCAGATTTATGTCTATTATGCCTACCTATACCTTATGTTTATTTATGTCTACAAATAATATATACACATAGACTTCTACCTATGTGCCTTAACGAGTCACACTGTGTACCTGGTATTTACTACTTTCCAGGAATGACATTAATAGGGTAAAAGTCAATGTGTATTGTACTCTGACATTATGTAAGGATGTTGATTTTTCCCTAAGCTAAAATAGGAAGGTTAAAATATGTCCCTAGATGGGTAAAAGTAAACTACTTCAATCACTTTCTCTTGAACAAAACGGAGGGGCAAAAAATCAATCATATGCCAGATCAATTACTGCATCAAGGTGCCATCAAGTAGTAAGATAAACAAAACAAAACAAACATACAAAAATCTATCACCTGAGATCCTCGATCAAACCCTTGCTCTTACGAGTGAGCCAGATCGTATTCTGGGAATCATGGGATTATTTTGCTTTGTCACTGACTCATGTTCCCTGGAAATTGTTGATGCCCTATCTTTTTCAGTACACAATGACTCACGGAAATGACTAAAAGTCATTTAGGGGATATTTTGAAGGAAGATTCTTTGTATTAATGTGCACTGGGACTACATCAGTTTTCCTTATGTAAAGTGATAGTGTGAAGACACATTATATATGAGGTACAACAGCACCTGATTCCTCTTCCAATATGACTGTTCTACTTCTGCAGGCCCAAACACCTCCAAAATGCATCATATAATCCACCACATTCAAACACTACCAAGTAACGGTTGTCTTGCTTATAGTCCAGGCTAGGCAAATGGACATATCACCTACACAGGAGCTTAATAACTGGGGCTGAGCCACATTCACACTTATAATGTAAAAAATGATGAGAAAATAAAGGTTTCAGGGGAAATTTTTTTTTTTTTTAGTAAAACGCATTTTGTAAGCATCAATCTTATTTGAGACTATAACAAAAATATCCCATATGACAATGATTCCCCATGAAAGAAGAATCCCTACACTGGTTTGGTGAAAATGGCACAGGGGTCTCAGGAGGTTACTGAATTTCTACAAGAGAAATTCTCCAGTTTGGTGGAAAGGTAGTGAATTATGTTCAGACAAGAGAGAAAGTGCATTATCAGCTACCTTGGAAGAGCTGCTTCATTGGGTAAGGGAGGCCACTGGCAGCGTTCACAAGTATTCATGTGTAAGGGACACTCTGAATCCTTCACACCTTCTTAGGTAGCTCCCATCTAGTGACAAGGATATTCATCTTCCATCAATGCCCCGAGCTTTACATTACTGGTTAGTAAGAAAGTGAATTGAATTGACAATGTAATTCATTCAACTTCATGTTAATGTTTGGCTACCACATGCCTCTGAGTAAAGATGTGAAAGATTATTTAAAATGAGATATAGAATATCCCTGAGTATCAAAGAATGACTTGAAGTAAGAATTCAGAACTGACATTCAATACTCTTTTAACTGTCATAAGAAATTCCCACACCACTCCAACATTCTGGCCCCCCACATACCATCAGTAATATACTAACCACTCTGAGACCCTCCAAAGCCTGAACCTCCTGCTTACAGGAGACCATCAGCAATAACGTCTTTGTTTAGTTGAAGGTTATCACTATGGCCAGGATTTTTTAATTTCTGAATTCAAATAGAGATTCACTATCTTCAACTCCATTGTTCAGAACAACCCACATAGCCCTCACTTTTTATAAGAATATTTGTTAGCAGTTTATTTTCTTGCTACTTTGTTTGATTTTAGCTTTAAGGCACAGGGATTGAGGTTGTGCAAGTAAACCTGCTACGTAGCTGGAAAACAGATTCATAAATGATAAGCACTCAATTAGCTCTCAAGGCTGAGAAACAGGTAGGACAATAGTCTCATAGCAGAAGCCATCTTGTTCCAATGCCTCCCCCAGAGAAGCAGATGTGCCAACTTTATAAGTTTCTTTGTTCTTTTCAGCTCATTATTCAAATTAGGAAGGAAACATATGATTGTTTCAACTTCAGTCACATTTTATAAATGCAGTAGACAATTCCAAGGGATGCAAAGCATTTCTTTAAATGCTTTTAGGAAAATTAAATTGATTTTGAGTATTTAAAAGGAAAGTAAGTCAGAAGGAAGACAAATACTAGGTGTTTTTCACACATATATGGAAATATAGAGAAGTAAAGCAAAAGAGGAACAGACAAAATCATACTAAAACAAAACCAAGAAATCAGACTTCAGAATTGAAGCTTCCAGAGGAAGCAGGAAGGTGGGGTGTAAGAAGCAAAGGGGGAAAGGGCCCGATGACCTGTATTCAAGGACTGTCAATACTTTGGTGGTGGTAGTGGCGGTACAATAATGTGTGTCTGAAGCGGTGTGAACCTACAACCCTAAAACATACACAGTGTTGTAAGCCAACATTATTTCAATAAAAAATAAAAAAAAATAAATAATTAAAATGTATAATATATTTATTTTTACAATATGAACATCGAGTCTGTATTTTTATCATATATAAATTCTGGGAAGAATTATAATCTTCATGTTACTAATGATGAAAGTGAAACTGAGAATTGAGAGTAATCAAATTGCTACAAATCAATTCAAGTATAATAATGCTAATCTATTTGATCAAGATATTTGATCTAAATATGTTCAGCTATTGTGTTACACCACCCCAAACAATTTGAGTTTCCATTCTCTTTCTGAAACACACAGATACCATCATTTAAAGTCTTACATTCTAGATTGGAGAAAATTCTGCATAATTCAGTAACTCAAAGCAGAAAACACAGTACTTTGTAATCACATATGTATTGCGCACATTAGAAATTCTCATGCGACCTCCCATAGCGTATGTTTACTGAACATGTTTGCAATTCGTTTCTTATAGAATGTTTTATCATATCTAAAAAACTATGAAAGTGAGAGTTACTTTTATCTAAGTCCTTTTTCCTCAGTATTTTTCTGACCGGTGTCTACTATGATATAACTCGATGACAGTTTTGGGTTCTTGATTCTACAAAACAGTAGCCAAAATGTGACAAGACCATAATGTAAACAATTTGTAATCACAATTACTTAAACAAAAGCTTAAAACCCAAATGAATCATTAGTCAAATTAGAGAAATATTTCAATTCTTTATGATTTGCCCAGGCTATCACAAATAATGTCAACTTTATCTTTACCTCTTAGTGTTATAATCTAGCATTTATTACACATTTCCTTTTAAACCTGTGTTACAGGTAATTTGGTACATAGATTATATCTCTTTGTTGAACTTTTTCTGATTTATTTCCTTTCTCTTTTACTAACTGATTTCCACTTTCTCAATAAATAATAGTTCAATGATAAAAATAGCTAATAAAGTATTATAAGCCTTTGTTCTCTTTTAAAGGATAAACTGATTTTGACTACTTGATGCACAAATGTAAATAATGGTTGCAACAAATTTATCGTACAAATTTAAGTAGCCTTTGCAGATGGAAATGCAGATAGCCTCATACTACTTTGATTTTTTTTTGTTCTTTTAATAAACTTCCTGAGTTACATATTTCAGTTACTCCTACATAATTACCAAAATCTAAATATTCTGTGCTATTGTTTCCAGCAAATATATTTGGGTGATAGTGAGATTCAGAGGCATCTATGTGCTAAAAAAATAAAATCATTGGATAAAGAAATAACCAGAATAAAATAAGCCAGTCATATAAACTTATGAGGGAAACAAAATAATAATTTCTAAGACCTGAAAATATCCTCTTTTATTGATGTAAGTAAAATTAGTATGCTTTTCTGTTTGTATGGGTGAGCTCATAGGTCATTTCATACCTGTGGTGAGCTACATCACAACTGCAGAAAACAAGATGATTATCATTTTCTACCCATGGAAATATGTGAGCCCAGGGCTTGCTTTAGGAACGGTGAATTGGAAGCATAACAATACATTGTTCCCATCAGATTTCATTTCAAACCCTGGATATGTTTAATCCTACTCATAAATAGCATCAGATTCAGGAAGAACCATTAAAATAAATCATCTGACTTGTCACTAAAACAGTAGTCATCAAATTCAGTGAAAAATAAAAAAAGTGCCACAGAGTCTAACACTGTGTCTCTAATTGTTACCTGTTTATTGCATAGCTGCTCCTGGAGGGGAAGAGGGAGAAGTTATACTATGGGAGATGAACCTGACTGGTGATGAGCTAAACAAACATCTTTCTCTGCAACTGAGTGATAACTACTACCCAGTGCTTTGCTGTACACCATCTCTAGTTACTGTGTATGCCTCTTAATCAGCAGATCTTAAAGGTTCTGCCAATGACTTGTACTTTGAAATTGATCTTGAATTGTATAAAAGGGAAAAGAATAAAGTTAAAAAGTAGGAAGTAGGAAATTTTATGGTATTATTTAGAACAGCAGGGAGAAGGGAAACTCTTCAATCCCTGAAGGAGATTTCTAAATGGTGTTTAAAAAGTATGGTTAACATCCCCAAAGCAATTTCAAGAGGTAGACTGTAATGGATTCTGATGGAAAAATACTTTGTAGTAAAACATGCAGTTGAGGGAAACAACTACTTTAAAAAGTAATTATACAATTGTTCTGAGAAATTTGTGAAGAAAGCAAAAAACAAGAAACAAAGTCAAAGGTGTTGCATTTGACATTCCTTGGATCTAGGGTCCTCTGTAGCTTCAAAATCAATGTCGATTAATTGCTTCTTCTATTTTTCTGTTTTACTTATCTGCATATGTTCAATGTTCCCTGCATTTAAAATTCTGATATATCCGTAGCTGTTCAAAAAACCCCAAACCTGTTAATTGCAATTTATTTTAGGAAAATAAGGTTATGCATAGATAATCCTTATTTCAAGTCAAATACAAATTGGTCTTAAGTATTGTGAAAAATTATGAAAAAATCATCATGGGAATAATTAAATATGGGTAAAGGACTAGTCTACCAAGAATATTTAAAAGAAGAATTAAAATCATAAACAAAGGCATATAGACAAAAAATATGTAAGTGCAAGAAAATGAAATGTAAATACAGGAATACTTTATAGTGCTTTTTTTCATTGTTGATATTACTTTTGCCACATAATAGTCTACCAAGAATATTTAAAAGAAGAATTAAAATCATCAACAAAGGCATACAAAAACATGTAAATGCAAGAAAATGAAATGTAAATACAGGAACATTTTATAATGCTTTAATTATTTTTTTCATTTTTGATATTACTTTTGCCACGTAATACTTTCATTCGTTCAAGATAAAATTGAACACACATTGTATACTGGGAAATCTAACTAGGCAACCCTTTCTGCACTTGCCTCATTGTTAGGTAGGTAGGTAGACAGATAGAGATAGATAGATAGATAGATAGATAGATAGATAGATAGATAGATAGATAGATAGATAGATAGATATTATAATAAATCTGACTGATTAAGAGGGGGGTCGAAATTGAGATGGAGTGACTAAACTTAACAATTTAAACGTAACCAATTGTTTATGCAGACACTGATCAACAGGCTCTTGGACAGCAGGGAGTGATTAAAGCCCATCTGTGCCAAGAATCCACACCCAAATTAACATCAATAAGTGGTCCTGGAAACATACCTTTGAAATCAGTAGAAAAATATAGGACCCAGGTTAAGCCAACCTGAGAAGTTTTGGACTCTATTCCCATGAGGAGTCTAAACTCCTTCTCAATGCACAGCATCTGCCTGGAAAAGTATCACTTCTGTCCCCAGTGAGTTGAGGTTATAAGGGGAGTTCCAGAAGCATCACCCTTTTCCTGTTTTCTGGAACCCCTTCTCGATGTTTCATATCACTCCTCCTTTTATGACAACTGAATTGTATGCTTATATTGGTGTCGTGTGGATTCACACACCCTGCCCCAAAATATGATGATTATGTGAAATTGACTTGAGTTATAAGTGACTGCTGATAGAAATGACCTAGACTGTGGTTTGAGCTGCAGTCGTATTTGGACCATGTAATATTTCCCCAGCCAAAAGAACTTAATTAGTCACAAAAAGATTAGATTAAAATATAAATTCTCAATACTCATTGCCAAACACCACATCAATAGACCTAATTCAGTAAGGGCACCGAGGGTTCCCAAGTTTAAAAAAGTCATGGTCATGTATTTCACTGAAAGCCACTCATCTAGACTCCTTTGAGGGATCAATTAACCTTTTTCACTTCTTTTCCCTTGAGGTGTTATTCTAGATAGAAGAATTCAGACATTTGGAGGTGAGCATGCTGGGGGTAAAAACGGTTTACAAATAAATGATATCCTTGGTTATTGGTTAGACTTTAGCTGAAGGTGATCAATGCCTCAGACCAAGATGTATAGCTGAAGAGCCATGGAGAAAAAGCAGCACAGATATGAAACTATTTTATGAATGGGACATGGACATACCTCAGTGGGACTCCTGTATGTTGCATGTAACTATGTTGCTCGATGCTGTATTTCCTCACATCTTATATTCCCCTTTGTTATAGAAAAATGGCTGCATAAACACAATAGCATGTGCTAGACAGGGCAAACTTATTGAAGTGGGAGGCAACAGCAAAGCAATGGATATCTGAATCCCCTTCATAATTCTTCCATGCTGGCATTTATTAAATAAATAAATCTGCAGTCTTGGGTAATATAGCCAGAAATTTAAATGGTGACCAAAATAAACTAAGACACATAGTAGACTTAGACATAAAGAAGGTAAAAATAAATCTTCTGAAGGTAAACTTTGGAAAGCAACTTTAATTTCTCATGGTCTATTTTCCTTACCCTAGGAGAAAAATGAAGCAAAATTAATTATAGTGGTTCTGAATTTATTTTCCTATTTATTTTTTTTTTAAATTTAGCTTCCAGTTATCTTTCTCTTTGAATTATTTAAGAACCAATTGAGGATATATAGTCCCTCTCCTACATAAAAAGTAACAAAGGTGAAAAATGCAGATAACCTAAACATTCAATGTTGCAAAGAGTTTAGATGTGTGAGGGGAGCAGAAACTAATGAAAAGTGGTCTATCAAGTCAAAAGACCTGTGGAGTCTCTGGTTCCATGATATCACCCACCCAAGGCATATCCTAGGATTACTATTTCCCATTTTGTCAGACAAAAAATAGTGCTAAGAATAAGTGAGCATAAAAAAAAAGTGAGCATGAAAAAATCAATCACTTAGTATAAAGTATAGGTAAGAAGAAATATTCTAGCAGCTACTTATTTGAATTATGTATATTATTTCCCATCATCCAACAGGATAGAAAGTGAGGATAATTTCTTTGACTTTTTATCTTAGACAAGAGTAAAAGAGAATTTAAATAACAATGCTCATATATGTTTTATACATTTTAAGTTTTTTTAACTTGAATATACAGCTATGTTAATGAGAATTCAAAATTGAATATTTTAATAGTAGTGTGAGGTCTCTGTGTTAGATGCTGTATCTACAAATATCATGACTAGAAATGTCATTGATTAAATATGACATTTAATGGACTCATTACTTTCTAATGAGAAGAAAAGGCTACTGGGGTTAAACTTAATGGTTTGCAAGGACAATAGGTTGAATAAAATATCATCCAAATATCATGCTTGATTAAGAAGTGTGTTGAGTGGGCAAATAAGCAATATGCAAAAAGTTGTATTTTCTTTAAAAAATACTGATGATCTAAAGCATAATTTTATACCCTACAAGTAGGTTGTCACTAATATGTGGAATATAAAGTAACTGAATTAATAGCCAGATAAATACTAACCCTTGATATCTGACTACAGAACTGAGACACCCAGGGCAGAAGGGTGCTGGAGAGAGGAAATAACAGGAGGAAGGGACGGAGGCTTACTGGTCTATGGTGGTGGACTATGGGGTACCATTGGTGGTGGGTGCACTATGATTGTAAATATACATCCAAACACATATATTAAAAAAAAAAAAACACGCGTATTTGAATAAACCAAGTGTGGCAAAGACTGACCTTCAATGAAAACTGTTTTAAGAGGCAAGAGTTGACATGATTCTTTTCATAGTCCATTGATTTTGTGAATTTGTATACATGTCCGCATTTTGATTTACTAAATGAACATTTCAAATCTGCTTTCTTTATACTTATTCACAATCTGAAATTAACAATGATGAGACTGTAAAAGTACAGATGGTAAACCATTTCACATTAAATAGATTAGATGGCATTAGTTTCTATAACTCTAGTTCATGCTACTTTCATTTTTAAAACACTGGAGCTATCCTCTAAAGCTGATAAAATCAATATGCATAAAATAAGTGACATGGTGCAGATGGTATATTTACCAAGATACTATAAACCAAGTTTATTTCATAGGTAAAAGAACATGTTCCTTCCTCATTTTTTCCTCCTCACACTTATTTATATAACAAATATTAATAGAGCCGTTATTATGTGCAGACACTGATCAATTATCAGGGAACTTAAGGCCCTACTCTTCATGAGCTCACACTGTAGGATAAGTTTACACTCTAGTGATTGGCACCCAGTGTAAGTTCATAGAACTAAAATGATAATTTAGTGATTTGTGAATATTTTACAGAACTCTGTTTTGATAGTTTGAACTAATAAAAGTGTGTTACAATCAGCCAATAAAAATAATGAATGTAAAGAAGCAGAAAACAGATAAATTTGGCTATTATGTTAAATTAGTTATTTATAAGAATTAGATTTTTTGAGATTTTTATCTTTATTTTCAAATGTTTATGGCACTTGAAAATGGATATTTTGAACTACGGTATTAAGTGGCCATTTATATGCATTAATTTAGCTAGAAAAATCACATCCAATAAACTGGTACTTTGATGAGCTTTAAAAATCCCAAAATGCTTTTAAATTGAGTGTTCTATCCTCAGGGGAAAAAAGTTTAGATTTCTCCTTTCCTTGCCCTTTCTGCTTCTTCTCATGCCCTGTTTCTTTGTTTCTACTTGTGTTTTATCTGCTGCATCTTTTTAAACGTTCCTCCTTCTTAACTTCTCCCTCCTCTCTTTTTCCCTTCTCATTTTCTTTGTTTACACTTCCTCTTCCTTCTTTTCACTATTTTCTCTAACTTACTTTATTTCTCCCTTCCTCCATATTTATTAAAAAAAACAAAAACTTATATTTAATAAACTTGAAAAGAGAGTCCATTTCCTTCATTAGTGTGTTTAACTATGATCTTAGGACAATGATTGAAGGCAGTTTTTCAGATCCCCCAAGATGTTAATGCATATCCTAAGTTCAGATCTCTCATTTTCCCAATGGTGCCTTAAGGCAGTAATAAATCATATTTCAAACAGTACTCTGAATAAAAGAAAGTACAAATCTAGGATCAATAGCCTGAGGTTTTATCACTGTTCTATAATTACTAACATAATTTAAATCTAATGCCATCTAAATTGAGTATAATTAACTAAAAAGAACAAAACAACAGAATACAGTATATGAGCTGAAAGTTACATTATTTTGGCAAAAAAAGTCCTACAGCATAAATGATTTCTTACTAGGTTAGACACTTGAAACTCACATTAAATTTTTTTTTAAAAGATTGTATTTATTTTTGTGTAGAAGAACTGGGATGTAGGCCAGAGGTGGTGGGGGTGGGGGTGAAAGAATTCACCAGAGACAGAGCGGAAAGCCGAACAGGCAGGTCTACTTAAATACACTGCTGAGGGGAGCGGTGGGTGAGGCAGGAGAGGTCTGCTGTGTCCTGTGGGTTAGCTCCCTGGCAGGAGAGGGAATTCAGGTCATTCAAGTTGGTAGCACTGAGACTTAACTCCTAGGCCACCAGGGAGGCCCTCACATTAAAAATTTTAGATCACTGAAGATTAAAAGGGTAAGCCATAGCTTTGTCAGCTAATCAATACCACTGGGATTATGATCCATATCATTAAAATAATACTTTCTCATCCATCATCTGGCTGCTGTATACTGACCACTTTCATTTTTAAAATTTCACATTGACTTCTTTAATTTTAATAAACTACTTATTCTTTTCCTCTTATAGCAGCAAAAATTTCTTTTGTTGTATAACTGAAATTTCATCTTCATGTATTTATGTCATCTGCTTACTGTGAAACTGAAACTGTTTATTATGAATGCCTGATTTCTGCACTGAAATCACTGAATTTACTACATGAATCATTCTACAAATCAGTGAACAGATTTTATTTCTGTTTTTATTTCTTCAATGTCAAGCATTCTTCAAATATTTTTATATGTACTTGAAATGAATGATGTCAATATTTGTGTAAATGGCTTATATATATTGCTTTATTATGAAAACTTCAACCAAAAGTGAGATGTATATAATCTGACATAACAACATATATAATAGCATATTTTGCATAACATACATAAATACATGTCATATATACATGCGATATATATAGTCATTTTACTGTGAAATATTCCCATAAAAAATAATGCCACTTATGTGTGCAGTTTAATTATAAATTTAGCACCCATAAATGCCAGCAGCCAAAGCAGAATATTTATTGCCACTGCTGAAGAAGTCTCCTTTATATTCCTCCCTGATAACAGTCCATTTGCTCCCCACAGAGGAAGACACTCTCCAGTGTTTACCACTTTATAATGAAAAATGGTGCTTGTTTACTTTGCTTAAAGTAGGACTTTCTACAGGCATTTCTTTTAATATTTACATAGTACTTTTTTGAGATCTCCATGACAGGAAGGATGGCTATCATTTATTAGGCCCATATTATATCTCAATCCATTTTAAACCATTTACAAATTTGTATTTCATTTTTGCAACAACTTTTCGAGATGGATCTTTATGTTCCCCCTTCACAAATGAGGAAACTGAGGGTTAGATCTGTTAAATGATTGCTTGAATGTACACAGAAAAGGGCTAGTGTATCTATTGTTAGAGCCTATGTGATATTGAATATGATACTGATAGCCAGTGATAAAGTCCTGATATAGTCAATCGCTTTGGTGTCTAGAATTGCAAGAGGATTCTAGGTAAAATAACAAAGTGAGATATTGAGCTGGAAAAAAAAAAACATATTTAATTGGTTAGATTAGTAGATCAACAAAAAGTTGATAAGATGAATGCACTCCCTATAATTAACTTAAAACTTTTTCTTCTGTTCACATGAAATATTTACTCAAAATACGCCTTGAACTTTGAGCTTATTTTTAAAAATACTAAACTCTAGATCATACTTTACTTTCAAACAACTTTTTTTTTTTTAGTCTTTTTTTTTTTAGATTTATTTATACATACAAGTTGGGGTACAGGCCAGAGGCATAGGGCGGCGAGAGGGTTCACCAGAGACAGAGCGGGGAGCAGAACAGGCATATCAGAAATACACTGCTGAGGGGAGCAGCGGGCGAGGCAGGAGAGATCTGCCACACCATGTGGGATTCTCCCTGGCCGGGCGTCGAACTCGCGTCGCCGCTGCCAACAGCTCCACAGCGCAGCGCTTAACCGCTGCGCCACCAGGGAGGCCCTCAAACAACTTTTAAATAACCATAAGTACATATAAATGTCAAGTAGATTTATTTCAATATTTAGAAAAGTACATTTATGTAGATGATATGAAATGTTATTCAATAATTAGTGAAACAAATGAAAATGAAACAGAGAAAAGAGTAAAGATAAAATTTGAAGTCAAAAGGTAATATGTTAGGAAAAATTCCTAATTTTAAAGGTGACGAATGATGATTATACTTTTTTGTACCTGGAGTCCTCCACAATTAATCTACCAACATTTAGGGGTGGAAGAATGTCTGACATAAACCAATGACTTCCTTTTCTAACCTCATTTGAGTTGAACTTCTAGCCTTTGGATTAGCCAAAGATAGAGGGCATAGGATGAGTGATTTTTAAATATACATTCTTTTATCTTAGTAGTTGTAAAGAAAACAAGAGTCTGAGGTGTGCATGTAGATTTGTTCATGATTATTCTTTCAATCCCAGTGTCCAACTCATCTGAACAACCAACAATTTTACACTCAGAGTATATATGATCTGGTGAAGACACCTGAAATTCTTTAGCCTACTACAAATGCTTTAATTCAAATAGAGGAACATCTGTAACTGTATACATCTGCAAATGTATTTTAGGTATCAGGTAGACAAAATTCATTCATGATAATGTATTTGCTATTTTCTGACTTGACACATAAAATAATTTTATAGAGCAAAATGTATCCCAAGTGGGGAAATATCAATCCTAACAGGAAACTAAAAAAAGACTATCAATGATAAAAATAAACAATCAATTTCACCAAGTTTATATGTGATTAAGCTTGATTACTTTTAATAATGCACTGATACATGAGATTGTAAGAGTTATTTTTAAGAAATAATGACGTAAAACTGCGTAACATACAACACTATTGCGCTGGAACTGGTTAAAATCAGATTATGAGAATCTGCAGTTCTTCCCAAATCTGAGCTCAGTGACATCACATTAGTAGCTTGAAATTGGCTGAGGTATGAGTATTTATGAACAGAAAAATCTGCAAACACTAGAAAATTTGTAATTTTTTCCCGAGATTATAATATTGTGTTGCATATGATTTTGTTACAATTCTTTGACATTTTTAATTTTCCTATGGAAGAACATTCTCTATAATAAAGATTAATCAAGATGTAGACTCATTCAACATACATTGAATAAATATCCACTAAGTAGTATTGCGTATTTAACATCAGGTGCTAAAAACACTTCACACAAGCAGACAGACCAAAAGCTGTCCTGTTGCAGTTAAGTGTCTGTTGAGAATCTTTAGATTACACTGTCTAAAAATAGTGTCATATATAAAATACTATGCAATTTTGTACAAAACTACACAATTTGTATGAGGGAAAGACTTTTTTAAATGTATGTACTGGAGCAATCGGCATAAAATAAGATTTTTTTTAAGTGGAAAAACAATTATGAAGATACAGTATCGTTAAGCATGATCAGATTTCAGATGAGACTTAGAAACTTTAAACTTTATCTGATACTTTCAACTTAAGGAGTTACCCACATGAAAAAATGTTGGAAAAAGCATTTAGATAGAACATGCGTAAGTGCACACACAAACCTATGCTATGTATTTAGAATTTATGCAAATATATAAAAACATATACACATCGTGTGCTTTGCTGTAGCTACATTGAACCCTTCCAAATTACTCAATGAAGCTGTTTTTCCTTCTATCTCCAGCTTTTTGCATGGAACAGTATTATTCAGAGGTGGTCTGTAAACGAGTTTGCTACAATCCATCTATGATGCTATGAGGAACTTGAACCATTTGAAAAATTGTTTGGTACATACACACATCAACACTCACCAGTTTAACATCTAGCTTTATGATACCACAGAATATCACATCACGGTCACTCAGAAGAGTGAAGTAGCCTTTAGTTTAGAGAGAACTAACTGTGGAGAAATGTGTTAGCAAAGACTAAAGAAGGAATATATAGGTTTCTTAAAATGTTAGCATTTAAAATCTTAGCTACTTCTTTCGTAAGCCTGTCTTAGACATTTGGCTTAGTGTTAAGTCAGAATTTAGCTGACTTTATCACTCTTCCCACTCAGTCGTTTAATTTCAGGTGAAAGAGAAATGGTGTCAAATGCTTAAATATATCCATTACTATATGTGAAGTTTTCTTTCTGTTAATCTTGCAGTTCTATATATGCTTTATTCTGATTCACTGTAGTGATTGTTAGAGTTACTGGAATCAGAATTATAGTTGCCACATCGTTAGAACAAAGACATTGGTTCTTTTTTGTCCAGACTCATTTATTGGAGGCACATTAAATTACAGTCTTGCGGGCTAGACAGATAGAGGTACTGGCATTAGGAGACTATTCTAGTCTTTGTCTTTGTTGACATATAAATTGCTCCCTCTAAAACAAGTTTCCAGTTGGCTAAGTAAGAAATTTCCTCTTGTTTAAGAGATATTTGATCGAGATTGGTACTTTTTTAATTAAATCCATGGGGAGAAAAGCAAATCTGTGAGAGAAAGGGACATTGTTTGAATACTAAGATATGGACATATCTTTTAAGAGATACCATAAATAGGGTGGAAAGATTTTCAAAACATACCTATTCTATTATTTAAGAAAAAGCAGGCAGGGTTTCTGAATTAAGTGTAACCTTTACTCATTGTTGATAAAGTGGTTTCTATAGTCAGGAATCTATGTATGAAGTTTTAAAATACTGATTTAAACAAACAAATATTTCAAAAACAGAGACTGACGCACAGGAGTGGTGCTGCATTGGAATAACACTATTACAGAGGGAGAGAGACTATTTGGCAGTTCTGACTCTTCGTAGCGATGCCTTTAGAAGCAGAGGGTGAGAGCAAGCATGAAAAATGACACGAAGACTTAGGAAGAAATGAGTAATATTCACAGCCTTAAGTCTGCCAGCTGAACCTCAGAAAAGCCGTATTTAACAATGAATGTAGTTCCCAAAATTTATTCTCATGAGATACCCCTGAAAATGGAGGGCATGAAAAGAACATAAAACACAAGAGAGGGAACTTTTGATATGAGTTAAAGCTTCACAATTATGAGACAATGATTACTATAACAGGGTTACTATTAATTAATTTGCTTGTTATTTATTTTATTGAGGTCATATCGGGACACAACACTACATATGATTTGATGATAATAGTGTCACACTTAAGTTGTGTGTCACCACACCACACCCACCAAAAATGTCTCATTTTTGATTTTGTAGTTTTAGTAAAGATAAATATTCAACTGTTGCTTTTGTAATCGTTAGATTAGTGAGGGGACTGGTACCAGTGTGGGGTAGTAGGTTTAAAAGGGCTGGGGATTTAGGATCAAAAGATCACCTAAGGTAGACTCAGGAATTTGGGATTCCTATTGTGAACATTTCTTTGTGGGGAGTGGCAGGTGTTTCAGATATCTTAGACTGAACTTTAGTAGTAGTCTCTTCTGTGTTAGGGGGAAGAAGTACCCAGAACCCCCAAACTTGCCTACTCTAATGGGATTCTGCTAGCTGCTGCATAAACAGAAAGCAACTCTTAGTGTGAAAAACTTCAATACAATTAGAATGTGTAGAGAGAGAGGAGAAGAAAGGATAACAGTTCCCAATAACACCCCAAACTACCATCTCCTCCTGGGAAAATGCCCAGAGTTGGCCTGAAGTGGGCCACTGAGGCCACAAAGCTTGAAACAAGTCTAAGGCATCTTGTATTGGGGAACTGTGCAAAGCGGCTGAAAGGAACCAGGCAAAACTGGGCCAGAAGGAGCAACATGGAAATACAGAGCAAGATAAAGGCCGCCGTTGTCAGGCTCCCTGCGGTCCCTCACGTCCACGTCTCCTCTAAGTTCCCCAAGTTCCTGTTGCAAGTCCACAGTTGAGAAGCAAGTGGGCCCTTCTTCTCCATGTTTCTCTCCTTCGTGTGTCTCAAGCTTCCCCTTTCCCCTCAGCTCCAGCCTTTACTAGGTGGGACAGGAAAGATGGAAGCTCCCTGTTTTATAAAGATGGCTCTGCTACACAAGGAAGTCCAGGTGTTCTGAGGCAACTCAGCTTTCCTAGGTCATAATCAGATTCAAACCAGTAGTCCTGGTTCTGTGTCCTCACCTCTTAGCTCCCCACAGCGCAGCCTCCCTCCTGGGTGCCTGCTCACTCACCCCCTGGCCCAGAGCAGCACCTGGTCGAAGAGTCCTGATGGTGGCATGTGTCCAAGTCAGCAGCTTTAGGGGGTGCTGCACTGCAGCCCCTCTCCTTTTTGTGGCTTGTACTGCTTTGCTAGAACTTTAAACAAAGTTCACTTTGAGGTTTTTCCTACACCGTTCAGTTGAGCTGATGTTTTATCATATATGCTGTTAATCAGTTTTTCCCTCAGGGATTTTTGACTTTGACTGAGGCTTTTTGACTTTGCATCAGTTCTGTTGTACATGTCTGGCTCCACTGTGCCGTCCTCTCATTGGACATCCAATAATATAATTTTATACATAAAACATAGTTTAAACAACAAATTTACTTCTGTAGAAACTTAGAATTTAATAATTATCAGGGCAGCTTCTTCTTTCTAATGACAATGATTCCCTTTCAAAAATTTTAGTTGTCTATGTCCACTTCTATAATACTTAATGTGTTATGTGCATCTCATTTATAAACTGAGCATCAGACAGCGAACTTCTTGGAATACATTTGCTTCCATGCTGGGCTGGTGAAATGTGCAGATCTGATGTGGTCTTTGAGAGCAGGCTAAAATGAGAGACCTATCATTCACTCCACCACTATACACAGATTATTTTACCCTGCAGAAGAAATTTTTCACTTATCAGCAATGTGTTACTACTCAGAAGGATGTAATGTAGAAGGTTGTTAATTTGGAAGACCAAACTTAGCCACTTTCTGATTGATTTACTGAGGAATCTTGAAGAGCAAGTGCAGGGACATAGAAGTTTAATAAATGCCCTAGCAGTAAAAAATGATTCAATTATGGATATTATGGAAATGGCAGTAGGTAATAGAGTTTCACTAGTAGAGGTATTGAGTTCTTGCTCCAGGGCTTTCTCTGGTCTGGGTGTTGAAAATATATTTAACCCTTTTTGAATGAATAATTTTCTTTAAGGTGTTTGCACAGTTAAATTCTAATGGGAAAAGAAACTACAAAAGAAGGTTATATTAATTCTCCTGTTAATTTACTCAAGAAACAGATTGCATCATTAACTTAAAAATAAAAAGTGATAAGATCTGATGCGTAGCTGAAATTGTAGCAATGGATCATACCGTGATTGATCAGTGTTGCAAGGGGTATAAACCACATTTTATACTCATTCAGAATCTACCTATTATTATGTTAATGTGGGCCCTGGAAATTATTATAAATTTGTTTTTCTTAATCACTGGTGGATGCCCTTCTTTACTTAGCTCATTAGTTTTATGTTCCTCACTATAATTTTTTTTGCAGGTTTTCTCCATTTCTGTGGTTTCTTGCCTAAGATATCCTGCTGCTTCTACTGCTGTGAAGTGATCTGCTCTAAACTGACATCTATCTTTTGCACTCAACACTCCAAGCTAACTTTGTTGCTTTTAGAAGTACTATTGTAAATCACTTTCTTGATCTAGATATACAATTTTCCTACTCTGATTACTTAACTGCTACTTCTGGGAGCAACACCAAAAACTGCATCCTGAATTGTGAGTAACTTCAGGATTCTATTCACCAAAGAACATTGTTAACAAGAACCTATTTCTGCTGCAGGAGGGCATTTAACAGCAAAAGGGAAGAAAGGGAACACTTCGCTCTTCTCCAATTATTTCCCCTATGATTACTCAAAAATTAATCCATGGATGGTTCCCACCATTGCTTTGATTCCTAATCAAATTCAGCTAATAGAAGAATCATTAAAATGTTTCTTATTCAGTCCTACTCTCATATGGCAATGCTAAATATACATTTACTTCACACCTGCAATCCTCTGGGCCCGGCCCACATCCTACACTTTGCCTCATGCTGCACTCCTGGACAATCCTCCATTCTCTGTATTACTTCAAAGTAATCTGAAGATGATCTTCCAAAGCTAGGCACTGAGGCTCCAGTAATAAATCAGGGAGACACGATTATTTCCCTGGGCTAGGTTATTCTCAGGAATCAGACACACATTTCAAAGAACACATATAGTTACTACAAATGTGGCAAATGTTAATAGACGACAACCAAATTACTGAGCTGAATAATAATATGAAGGGTATAGCTTATGGTAGGGTGGTTAGATACTATTTCTCCAACCAGATAACACTGACTCCAAATTCTGAAGATCGTGCCGGAGCAGGCTTGAGGAACTCTCAAGGCAAAGTCATAAGCATGAAAAAGATTAAAAATGCCTTAGTGAGAAACAGAGAAATCACATGAAGGCGCTGTGCCCTGAGACCAAATCCCATCACAAACAAACAGAATTTTTAGAAGATCACTTTGATGAAACCACTTTCAATGATTAATTGGAGCACCTTTGTTCTTTGTGCTTTCCATCTCTGGTAAGTACAAGTTTGTGTTAGGAATGAACCATGGCCTGTGAATGTGATTTTCGCAGAGAAGAACTGAAGCTATGTGAGTGATAGAATACCTGATAGTGAATTGAATGCTGTTACAGATCAATTCTGACATCTCATCATCTTTAGTGAGTTAGCTCATTAATATTGCAAAGTCTGGTTTAACATTGTTACACATGAAGTTTATTGTGGGGAGATCTGCTCAATGGAATTATTCAGGACACCAGACTGATGGAGGCTCTGCCTTCTTAAACATTTGACTTCGCAGATCAACCCAAGAGAAAAAAAAAAAAAAGTTAAAAAATTTAAAAAGCTGTCAACTGGAAAGAAACAGAAAAGGGAAAAAAAAAATGCATTGTTGTTTTTGTTGATGTCACAATGGTTTACAAACTATGTATGATTTAGGGGTATAGGTTCACAAATCTTCAGACGAATGTTACCACAGCACCATAGCAACAATCATCATTTCCCATTGTCCATTGGGCCCCTCCTCCCAGTGCTCCCCACCTCTACTTGGGATGCAGGAAATGAATGGGCAGTTGTGTATATGTGATGCACAAAGAGCTATAGCCCGTCTTCAGCTGCTGATCTGACATCTATGAAAGTCCTAATATCAATACCACAGTATTAGGTGATTGGGAAGGCAAAGGATCTGTTACTGAGACTTGGAAAGAAATTGAAAGAAAAAATAATAGAAGCGTATGAAGTCATATGTAACTCATACAACTGAAAAATGGCATGAAGTGAGGAGAGCCCACAGTCGAAAATTTTATAATTTCAAATTCATCTTTCACATATATGTTGCCTATTTTGAAATGACCAAAAATGATCAAAAATGTCATCAAAATATTTGATGAAAATTACAAAACCACACATTCAACAATTTCTACAAAGTTCAAACAGTATGTAAAAAAGAAAACCTCATCATGGCATATCATAGTAAAACTATTATAAACTATAGAAATATATTATAATAAACTAGAAAAATGAAAATATAATACATATATGAAGACAAAAAATAACTACAAATTATTCATAAGGATGTAAAGCAGATATAATGGAATGGCATCTTTAAAGTGTTGCAATGGAGGCCTCTCTGGGGCATAGCTGTTAGGCACTGAGCTGTGGAGCTGTCAGCAGCGGCAACATGAGTTTGATGCCTGGCTGGGGAGATTCCCACATGGTGCAACCGACTTCTCCAGCCTTGCCCCGCTGCTCCCCTCAGCAGTGTGTTTCTGTCATCTGCCTGTTCTGCTCCTCACTCTGTCTCTGGTGAACCCTCTCGCCGTCCCACGCCTCTGGTCTGTACCCCAGCTTGTATGCATAACTAAATCTTAAAAAAAATCTGCTTTGAAGTTATTAAAAAAATGACGTGTTGCAATGTCTGCTTTCTTAGAATTATCTATCCATTGAAGATATAATTCCAAAGGAAAATAAATGTAAATACTCTTGAACAGAATCATAGAAACTTAATAGATGAGAGGTTTTTACTAGCATAAATATATTAAAAGAAAATCTTTAGGAGGAAAGACATTTATAGCACTTAGACACTAACAGTCACACAATGAAAGGAAAACTAAAAATGGAAAATATGGACTAAATAGAAAGTTATTTTTTCTTTTTAAATTCTAATTTTTCTATTTTAGATGCAATATTCATGTGTTATTGTGTTTTAAACTAATGTCAAAGAGGGCCTCCCTGGTGGTGCAAGGGGTTAAGTCTCAGCACTATGAAGCTATCTGCAGCCACTGCAAGCATGAGTTCCCAAGCCAGGGAGCTTCCCACATGGCGCAACAAACCTCTCCTGCCTCCCCCGCTGCTCCTCTCAGCAGTGTAGTTCAGTTGATACGCCTGTTCTATTCCCCACTCTGTTTCTGGTGAATACTCTCACCCCCTACACTTCTGGCCTACACCCCAATTCTTGTATACATAAATCTTATTTTTTTAAAGAAGTATGTACAGAAACAGTTCGAAGGAAATGGTCATTCAGATACCTATGCCATTGTATGTGTGATGATGAAAATATAAAGCCTATATAACTATATATCTTAAACAGCACTGGCTTCGTTTAGTGTTCTAGATATATCTCTGTGCGCTCATGATGATGACTCATTTCTGTTACATAGGTAAGGAGACAGCAACAGATAGTGATAAAAAGATGAATGCAGTGTAATTGGCATATGTATTTTTTCTCTTCTGGTTGTTTCACTTGAATAGGTCTTAATGTTTACATTAATTTACAGTTACAAAATACACTTCAGCAAATATGGCAATAAGAAGCATTTTTCAAATAGCCCTAAAAATATCACTAGTGGAGGTGGGGGGAAGAGGGCATATAACTAATTTTCTTCAGATCTTCTCCCTAGCAAATAGAGTTAAGTATTTCATCTCTCTTCATCATGCTATCAGTAGTCTTGACCTGGTTTCCAATAATGTGTGATACAATGAGAAGAGTTATATTTATTTATAGAAACCAACTGTGTAATTAACATGTCCCAAGGAGGTGAAGTAGGTGTCAGTTTGAGCACATTAAGTGTCATCTAATCAAATTTCATGAATTAATGTTCTCAGTGAGCAGTGTTCCCTGGAGGTATATTGGCTAAGGTGAGAAGTGGAGATGTAGATTAATTGAAAATCAATTTTTGGAACACATAATGGAGTCTTAGGTAGTATCCCATTGGCAAGTTAGCTTAAATACTTTGGAGAATAAAAGGAAAGACATGATCAACACACAGCATTCTTGGCCATCATTCATATATGTAACAGTACATAATTTCATAATTACTATGAGGCCTGTAATTACTTGTGTTTTTGTTGGCAAACATATTATTTGGTTTTGAAAACTGCAAAACTAATTATTAGGTTCTGAAGATTTGTTTTGTGTATCTATCCAGTTGCTACTATTTATCATTTGTAATTCTGACCCTATAAATCCAGGACTTCTATAAGCTTCTGGAAGTATTCTCCCTTTAAGGAGACATTTATAATGAAGAGATATTAAGATGAAACATTTCGTTGAAAAGGTCATTAAACATCTAAATTCATATGCAACCCTATTTAATTCATGCTATGATGGCATGTTCATAAGTACTAGAGAAATCTTTAAGATATGTCATCACCGGAAGTAAAATAGAAAATAGTTTTTTATTTATTTTATGTATTTTTTATAAATATATTATTTTTTAATTGAGAAAATATTAGGGTTTCCCCATCAGGTATTGCCACCTAGTACACCCACCACAGCATCATCCATAAGATTACAGATGATTAATCCAAAGGATGATTAATAAATCTATTAAACCATTAAACCATAAAATCCATTAAACCTAAGTCCATTGTACTCCCTTCCCCCTTTGCTCTTACCCCTCCACCCTCTGGATGCTTCAGTTCTATAGTTTGCTTTCATCGGTTAGATTTTAAGCTTGCTTTTATTTGACCCTCATTATGTTCTCTCTATATTTCACATATTTTGCTCAGTGAATTAGAATGTAAGAGCTGCAAGACAGCCTGAAGGTCATACAGTTTTGCAGTTTTCATATCTGATTACATATTAGAATATGTTGGTCCTTAGAAGTTTTATCCAGGAAGACTCTGAGACCAGAAATACGTATTTCAAAATAACAAAACAAATTCTTCAGATAGATAATTCTAACATAGCTTATCTATATAAATGCATTTTGAGAATCACATTGAAGAATGTCATTAATTTTACACAGAAGCAAGTGATAGCCAACAAGAATAAGAACCCTAAGTTAAATATCTATTTTAATTTGTCCAATTCGCTTTTTTTATGCTAGAGCGAAAGTTGAGTTCCAGTTATTTCACATTCTAATATTTTTCTCAAATTTCATTAATTTGTCAGTCATTTAAATATATATCTTTGAGGGTACATTTTCATACCCCCATATTTACACATGATTCGCTGACCCTCCACCAAAAGTCTCCTGCCAATGTCCTAACCTCTTCCTTTCACTTCCTTTCCTCCTTTCCCCATTCCCTCTAGTAAGCAGTGTATTTTTTCAGAGTCTGATAACTATTTTTGCTATGCTATTTTTGCTATATATTTTATTTTTGTGTTGTTTAAGTCTCCCTCTTTTTCATATTTGTGGTGCTTGCTTTAGAGTTGAAAATACACATTATTAATTCACAAATGGCTATGTAGAGTCAAGAGTATGCTATTTAAACTTTGCACTTTACATTTTACCCTTCTCACTTCACGCTTGACCTTCCCAATGTTTAGTTCCTAGCATTTCTGACTTTTCAGGTGAAATTATATCCCAGGAACATAAATTCACATAGCTATCACATACCAGAACTATGATGCAGCAGTTCAGGGTTCTCCCAAAGATACTAAAAGCCCACATTCATTACTTTGGGAAGAGTTTTTTGCAATTGAAAATGGAAGTATAAGGGTACTTTCTGAGAGGATGACTACTAATTCCACCTGAAGATGACATGTTCAGTCACGTTCCGAGGCTGTGAGGATCGACAATGACTTGATTACATTTGCTCCACAGTAGAGTACAGTTCTCTACACAAGCCATCACAAATGCCTACCAGAGTTTTAAGCAAAATAATAATAAAAAAATAAGTAAACCTAACACTGTTCTTTTCTGTATATTGTGTTTTCTGTGCATTTCTGAACTTTACTTCTTTGCAAACTTGCTGACTTTGCTTGTTATTCATAAAGTTGTGGCTCCCAAACTTAAAAGGGAAAGGTTCATTTTCATAACATGAATATCCTGCTTAGTTTTATTTCATACCACTCTACATTTTATGACATAACATAAAATAGCTCAGGATATCACAGCTATGAATCATTTAGCGTCCTGGATACCCGAACATAATTGTCCTATAAGATAATAGAAAATGCATGAAAGAATCCTTCAGAACTCAATAGACATCTTTTAAACCCTACAAATCCTATATCATGGATAATGAGCAAGAGGATATAGATTCTGTAATTCAATAATCATCTCCATGAAACAACAACACTGAACTCAGATCTACATAGTTATTTAGTAGAGAAATAACTCTGATTATTAATATGGAGGATGTTTAATATAGTATGCAAGTCATCTTGATGTATTCTTCTGTGATAGGATACATTTTACTTTGATATTTTCCTGAGTTCATCTACAAGAGAAAAGTAATTAAAAATGAAGATTCAATGTTTAGTCTCATCACAAATCATACTTTATTGTAATGCATACTCTTAGATACACATTTAAAAGGTATCCATCATAAATTTTTATGTTGTACATGAAGAAAAGTGGTAATATTCCAAATAGGTAATAACTTTACAAATTACATGGAAATGAATGGCACAAATGTGCTGGGGCTGCTTTATCTTAGAAATACACAGCAGTAAAATCCATCATTTAGAAACATTTTATTCAGATGCTTATAAATTCAAAAATCTTCCTCAGCCAGGATCTTTTTTTTTTCCTGGTTACTTTTTGGTTTTGTTACTAATATATAAAAGGAGAGAACAACCAAATCAGCTTTCAAGGATTATTAGTATCTCCCAGTGTGTTTTTAAAATCCACAGAGAATTAATTGGGGAATCTGATGTCTGTGGCACATTAAGAACATCTCACTCCTCTTTTTCTTTCCAGTGTCTCTGTGCATGAATGGGATTAATTTTAGAACAGGGAACTCATTCAGGAATAATTGCATTGTTGTGAAATTAAGTCTGGAGTGTTGAGCATTGTTGTGGAAAGGACAATTTCACTATACCATCCTGCAAACATTTGTTGAAATGAATTTTCACTTGAAAGTTCTAATCGTACTAGCAGCTGTTTTGGCTGAACTATAGATGGACTCCCTTTTATCCTTAGCACTGCAGTACATCATGAGTTTTCACCTCTGAGTATAGGCTGGACATAGTACGACTCATAGTAGGACATAGTAGGACTATTTCAACATCAGTAAATAAAATGCACTTATTATTTAAATGCACAGACTCAGTTCTGTCATTTATAATAAGGAATAATAGTGGCTATTTACTAAGGTTATAGTGAAAAATAAAATAATAAAGGAAGTTTAAAGGTGGACAACAATCCTTTGAAAGTAACATGGTCTAAATAAAAGTAAGCTTTCTCATGTATTATTTTATTATTAAATTATTTTTATTGCGGTAACATTGGTTTCAACATGTCTATGTTTGGGCCTCCCTGGTGGCGCAGCGGTTAAGCGCTGCGCTGAGGAGCTGTCGGCAGCTGCGATGCGAGTTCCACGCCCGGCCGGGGAGAGTCCCGCATGGCGCGGCAGACCTCTCCTGCCTCGCCCGCTGCTCCCCTCAGCAGTGTATTTCTGATCTGCCTGTTCTGCTCCCCCCTCTGTCTCTGGTGAACCCTCTCACCGCCCCGCGCCTCTGGCCTGTACCCTAGCTTGTATGTATAAATAAATATAAATAAATCTTTTTTTTTAATATATATATATATTTTTTAATTTATTTTTTATTTATACATACAAGCTGGGGTGCAGGCCAGAGGCATGGGGCGGCGAGAGGGTTCACTAGAGACAGAGCGGGTAGCAGAACAGGCAGATCAGAAATACACTGCTGAGGGGAGCAGCGGGCAAGGCAGGAGAGGTCTGCCGCACCATGCGGGATTCTCCCTGGCCGGGCGTCGAACTCGCGTCGCCGCTGCCAACAGCTCCACAGCGCAGCGCTTAACTGCTGCGCCACCGGGGAGGCCCATAAATAAATAAATCTTTAAAAAAAAAAAAAAAGAAATTGTCAACACGTCTATGTTTTAGGGGCGCAGGTTCACACCTTTACAAATGTATGATAGCACACCACAACCACTAACAAAGCACCAATAACGTACCACAATAGTTCATTGGGACTGTTCCCCTTTGCTCCCCACCCTCTCTCCTCCACTAAGTAAACTCAGTTGTGGAGTCAAGTGTCCAATTTCCAGGGTTTCGGTTTAATTTTCTATCTTTTTTAAAAATATGTTATTTATTTATGCATATAACCTGGGGTACAGACCAGAGGCGTGGGGCTGCAAGAGGGTTCACCAGAGAGAGTGCGGAGCAGAACAGGCAGATTGACTGAAACACACTGCTGAGGGAAGCAGTGTGCAAGGCAGGAGAGGTCCGCCACTCCAAGTGGGAATCTCCCCGGCAGGGCTTCCAACTCGCGTTGCCGCTGCCAACAGCTCCATAGCGCAGCGCTTAACCAATGCACCACCGGGGAGGCCCCAGTTTAATTTTCTCTGTTCCTTTGCCTTTTTTTTTTTTTTTTTTGGTAGTCCCAGTTTGAATGAAATCATCCAGTCTGAAGGTTTCTCTTTCCCATATATTTATTGACAAAGAAAACTATACACAATATTATTTTAGAGGATTCCATAGTGGAATATCCTCGCTCACTAAAAACAATGAGCTAGACACTAAGAATTATAAATTTAAAATGTCACGTATCTTCAGGGATGTACCGTAGTTATTTTGGTCTTAGTTAAGTAGGCTAGACACTTGGAACAACTAAGAGACTCTCATTCATTCAATTATGTATTAATTGACTCAGTAAGCATTTATGGAGAACTGCTATATGGCACTCCCAGTGGGAAGTTGTGGGAATTAAAACAGCAAATGAGACAGACATGGTCCAGATTCATTCCCGATTCATTGATAACAGAAATGAAGAGATTAAACATATGATCGAACATTTTCACACACAAAATATCATCTCATAATTCAGAACTTGAGTCATGATTTTAAATTTTAAACAAATTTTAGAAGAGGTAACAGCAAAAACAACTGAAATAACTCAAGTTCTGTTTCTTCATATTTATAGTCATTGTGCTATCATTGTTCACCTCAAATACACTGTTTAAATGTAGAAAAATGTCGCACCACAGGAGCTGGAGACAAATTGATGCTTCAGAGAAAGAAAATAAATTTAAATCTTGATGAATTTATTCTTTTAAAAAGCAGAATTTGTATGACACAAGAATTAACTGTTTATCTTGGAATTTTTCAAATTAACTATATATATATAGAATATATGTAAAACAATGTTTACTAAAGCTTGTGTAATAAAAATGTGTGGTTTATGAACACGTTTGTATATCTATATGCATATATAGGTGTGCATACATGCACATGTATGTATAAGCAAATATACGCACATGCATATATTTATATGCACAATATGTGTGTTATATAAACATATGAAGGAACTCAGATCAATAACCTTTTTCATTATCTCATCGCTAACATTGTTTTCAAATTGTCAGAGTATGCTGACAAAATCAAACAATATTCACTTAGTTTTATTTCAGTTTATAAATTCTCTATGGATAAGTGTGTTATAAAAATCAAAGAGATACTTTCAAATATGTGTTTGACTTTGTCTATGGGTCAGTAATTTCAGCAACTAGACCTTGGTTATTTCCCCCCATACTAAGTGTCTTACTATGTTCTGGTTGTGAAACAGAGTATCATAGAATGGGGGCGGGGGCTTACACACAAGATAAATATTTCTCACTGCTTTGGAGGCTGAAAGCTCAGTAACAAGATAGACAAACTCAGTGTCTGGTTCATAGATAACCCTGTTCTTGCTGTGCCTTCACATGACAGAAGGTGCACTGGAGTTCTCTGGCATCTGTTTCATAAGTGTACTAATCCTGTTCATGAGGGTTCCATCCTAGTGACTTATTTACCTCCCAAAAGTCCTAACTCCAAACACTTCTAAATAGGGGATTGAGTTTGAACATGCGAATCTGGGGGACAGGAGCATTCAATTCAGTCAATTGCACCCAGCCATCGAACTCCATAATTTCTGTGTCTATACTTGTAACTAATTTTCATTGATGTGGCCACACTTATTGAATCAACACTGCTACATTTGCACATTTGCCATATTTACACCTCTCTCTCTACTCTCTCTCTCTCTTTCTCTCTCTCTCTCTCTCTCTCTCACACACACACACGCACACACACAGATATACATTATATACTGTATATATAATATAGAATGTATATCAATTATATATAATGTATGTCATTGTTTAGTACTTTGAAATCCTTTTGTTCATTATTACTATACAGAAATTTTAACTTTTTTTTACTAATTATCCAGCTTCCATCAAAAAATGTTGATACCACAGATATAATGTATATTTGTGCATCTTCTGTGGCTCCTTGGTAGGCTGTAAACCACTATAATATCTGAGGTATGTTGGTCCTGAAGAACCATTTTTGCGCCCTCAAAGGAGCTATGGTTCCTACAGAGAATGCATGTTTTAAAATATCCCTTTGATAAGATACAAATTATACCAGTTCTCTATAATACTGCTAATAGAAAACAAATATCTTTCCCTGCCAATTAATTTATATGTGTATTATGTAAACTTCATTACTTTCACCAATTTAAAATGTCATTTTAGTTTACTAGGGCCGGGCAGGAGGAGGTGGCAGGGCAGTTTGTGGGAGTGGGGACAAAGTTCCGGGTCACCCACAGGCAAGAGGTAATTTTGTATGTCTATGCCTAGAAAATATTATCTAAATGAGCCTATATATAATAAGCAATGGCCATAATAAAGGCAGTTAAAGGGCCTGAAGAAATATTGAGAGGAATAATTAATCCCCTGCAAAGCAGCTTTGTGCATTCATTATTATCCTCTTTCACATCTGTTTCATTATATATGTCTTTTTATACAAAGTTGAAGGAAAACATATAATTTTCTATTCACCCTGGAAAGTCCCACAGCACGTCAATAATTTTCTTCTGAGTTCTTAATGAGACGCTTTAAATTTCAATAAAGAATGTTCTTCCATTTGGGAACTCATGAAGAGTTTGCAGCAATTCATTCCCAGACAATATTTTATGGCATCATTATGCCCAAATTTTCACTAAGTAATTTCACTCAAATAATTCAATAAGAAAATACATCCATAAACAGTTTTCTTGATCCTTATAGCATAAATAGCAGTATATTTTTTAAATCTTGCCACAAAAATATATTATTGAATCCACAATCTTATTTTAATAATTTCATTATATTAATGCTTTAGTATGAATAAAACTATTGAATCTATTAATGGCCCTATAGATTATGACATACATACATTTTATGACATATAATTTAATTTTCTTTACTTGCAGTATTTTGCCACAATTAAAGTCTGGCCCACATGTAGATGGTGAAATGGAATATATGCAGACTAATTTTAAACACTTGTCTTGATCTTTGATAAATAATAATTAGCTTCCAATTATTATGCTGCTTATCTTACTTTCCTTCCCTGTGAAAGAGTGATAGTGATATGCATCTCGAGAGAAAGAAGTAATGACACTTGAAGGTGCCAGGGGGTCCTATATTCCCAAAATACAATGATGTAAACCAACATTACCACAATAAAAATAATAATAAATAAGAGAGGGAAAAAACCAACAACAAAAGGGTATACAGTTGACCAAAAAGTACATGACTATGAAAGTTGTGGTTCACTTATATGGATTTTTTTCAATAAATACACTGCAAAGTATTTTGATAGTTATCAATGCATGAGTAATTATACCTCTAAATATGAATTTGTTTTTTACATTCTCTTATTTTTGAGGTCTAGTTTTAGTAATACATATAACATCCACAGTGTTTTGTATTCATATAAGACTATATTGATGTAGGTAGTGATGATTCTTCTTGTCCAAGTAATGTAAATTTTGATATAGATAAGTACAATACAGCATTCTAGAGGCATTTCTTCTATCTTATGATTTCATTATTTACATTTTCTTTTCTCTAGCTTATTTTATTGTAAGGATACAATACATAATATATGTACCATACAAAATATATGTTAAATAGCCATTTTTATTATCAAAAAGTCTTCCTTCCAGTCAACAGCAGATTAAGGGTAGTTAAGATTTGGGGGAGTCAAAAGTTATACTCAGATTTTCAATAGAAGGTGGGATTGGTGCGGCAACACCCCCATTGTTCAAAGAATCTACTAGATGTTACATTATTTCATTTATATGAATTTAATACAAGCCAATATAATCTATGGTAGATATCAAAATAAATAACTCCAGTATTAGGAATTGATGACAAAAGACAGATGATTTTGTGGTGAAAGAATGTACTGTATCAGTGAAAGGAATATGAGTTACATGGATATATTTATTTTTCAAATGTCATCAAAGTTATACTTAATTTCATTGTATGTAATACTTAACATGGTATGTAATACTTAATATTTAACACTACAAGGGTTATTTAAAAAAATATACTCAATATAAATAAATTCAGCCAAGTATAGAGTGGTAACATTATACTAATTAATTGGTGACTTCCCTGGGGGTCAGGATTTGTTTGTGGCCTTATTTTGACAGTTACAATACTGACAATTTCTATATATGAGTCTATCCTTTCTTCTTTCACTCCACAATTTCTTTGACTACCTCTCAGATCCGTCAAAGTTCAACAGGACATGGCCCCGCCTTCAAAAAACTGACAGTAGAGCAAATGTTCACAATTCTTAGTTTCCAATATTATCCTTAGATGGAGAGTTTGATGCCTAATAAAGCACCTTTAATCTTGAGCTAAGTAGGAAAATTCATGACACAAAAGCTTAGTGCTGCTCTGAATTTAGGTACACCTGGACCTACAGACAAAAACATATATTTGAGACATATATTTTCTTTTGTCCTTTAGGTACACCTGGACCTACAGACAAAAACATATATTTGAGACATATATTTTCTTTTGTCCATCTATCAACTCTTTCTTTGCAAGTTCTTTCTTTCTGACTCTTTCATTAGGCCAGGAAAGTATGTGGTAATCTACTACTGACACCCACAAGTAGTCATCTTAAAGAAAGAGAAACCCTTTTATTTCTCAGGTTGCACATATCATCGACACATCCGTCAAAAACTAGGCACATCCTGACTTTCTGGCCAGGTGGTATAGGTGGTAGGTGGGATTAGCATCACATAAATCATACGAAATAGAATCCCAAAACTGGGGAAATAGATGATGAGGGGATTGCTTACACTACAATTGCAACTACACACGCCTTTCCATATTGAAACAACACAGCGTGGAAAGCAGAAATGATGAAGACTGGATGGTGGTACAAAATCAACTTTTGCAATGTATCTGCTGTATGATTTCATAAATGTACATAAAATCTTGGGACTTCAGTTTAATTATTTTTAAAGGGTGGATTATAATACTATCTACCATAGAGTTAGAGAAATAATATAAAGGATATTTAAAATGGTGCCTGTCACTGCATAAGTGTTTTATTAATGTAAAATTTAAACCCCATAATATTACGACTCATTACAGTTGTTTTATTTTTATCCTTATCCTTGCACTAGTAGCCAGAAACTGTGGAAATATTTTGAAATCCCTAAATGCCTCAGAAGACCATGAAATTGAAATCATGTTTCTGAAGAGAAATCATACTAAATCAGCTTTTAGTGCTTTTATTCAAAGTCTCTTATTTCTTTGGAGTTTATATTCAAACAACATGAAGAGTATGATGCAATACCCCCCTAAACATGCCAGATCGAGAAAGATTAGCAAGCTATATATGGACAAAACTTCAGTGTGTTGTAACAACTATGGAACTACAGAGTAAAAGAGATAATTACTTGAATTTTTACAAGAGGAAGTTGATTTCAAACAAAATTACAGCATTCAAATGTAGCATGTCATAAATGGCAAGTTATATTTTAGCTAAAATGTTCCAAATGTAAGTTATTATCAGGTATCAAAAGAAAGCCCTGAGGTATCAAAATAATTCTTGTCATTCCACTATGGACCTGGTTGTATTTCTGGAGCAAATTGGAAACCTAGAGGTGCCAGAAGTCCATTCTCCTTGTCTTTTTATAGAGTTACATGTAAATAGTTGGTCAGTGTGATATTTTGTTTTATGTTTTAATAGCAATGTGAAAGCATAGGTCTCCCTGCTGACTTCTTGGATTACATCTTGATAAAAAGTAAGAGTGCTTTACCGCCACACTTCATGCCACAGGTAATTTCCTTTGGGTCCTTAGAGAATCTAGCAATTTTACACTTTTCACTTGAGGGAGCCACTGCTGTTAAAACAAAACAAAACAAAACAAAAAAAATACCAACAAAAAATTTGAACCTTACTTTCCAAAGTTACATCCATCCAAAGACTCGCTCTGGTCAAACAGAACAGAACAGCTGTAAAATCTAAATGAAAGGCTAGAGTCAAATATTTCCTGATTGCTTGTTTTTCAACACCGTCTGTTCATTTGCTGCATTGGTAATGTGCCATTCAATATGTAAAAACAAGTTAGTTTTACTATATTACTCTGAAAAGACACCATGTGTTAGTAAAGCTCACTGAAACTTGTTTATATTGGCTCTCAGAAATATATTAAAGAAATTAAAATAAGAACAGTTACCAGAGAAATGAATTTTAAGTGGACCCTATTCCTATTCATATTCTACTTTATTTTGATGTGCTAATATGGAAAGTAGTGAAAATAATGAGGTTTACTTTCAAGCACTATAAAATAGATTATTTATGATAGAGAAATTATAATTGCAACCACTGTTAAATGATACTTTGTGGGCCCTTGGTGGCTCTTGTAGAGTTTCATTCTTGGCTGCCACTGTGAAAGAGTCCTTTAAGCTCACACAGTGACTATGTTAGGACAATTTCAAGGCAGAGAGCAAACCTATGCCAAGGGCTTGTCTCTAAGTTGAAAAATGAGCTGATGATTAATCCCCTCCTTTAATTCATATATTTTTGTGTGTATATACAAAAGCAGGGATTAAAAGAATGATTATTCAGCCACAGAAAATTAGTCTGTTATGTGTTTTTATTCTCAAAATAATAAGAGGAAAATTTTGTTCCAGCAAAGCACAAGAGACCTCCTTTTTTTTTCCATGAACATGAAGTTAATTAGTGAAAGGGATAAGTTCATAAAAATAATTGAGTACTTACCAAATGCCAGCTGATTATTTAATATCAACTGTAGTGCTGGAAATGGTGGTGGTGGACTTATATCTATAGGCTAGTTAGCCATAATTCAAATTTGGTTTAATTTGTGTGGTAACCTTAGGTAAATTTGTTTTCCTCTCTACAATCACCATTCCCTCAAGTGTAAAATAGAAATACCGTCACCTACATTAAGTGATTTCTGTAAGAATTTGATAACGTACAAAAATTTTAAGTGCCTAAAATATATTCAATACAGTGTTTACTATCATTATTATTTTAATCTTCACAGCAAACCTAAGATATAAACATATATACACATGCATATATGTAAATACACACACACACACAAACACACACACACACAGGTTTTTGTTATTCAAATTAAGAAAAGTGAAGTCCAGAAAACTAAAGCTACTTGGACTAAGTTGTAAAGCTGTGAAGGTAAATGCCAATTTACCATTGTGTAGTCATTTTCAAAGAAAAGTATTTTAGACTAGATACACAATGATGGAATTTTTGGACACTCATTATTGTTTGCCATGTGATTAGCTGTTAGGTGTAAATAGGTTTCCATTTATAGAGAGCAGAAAAGATCCGAATCCTATTATTCTTAGAATTCTCACTATTTTAATTACAGAAATCATGATTTTTTTATCCATAGTTAATTTACTTTAGAGTTTTGTGGCTCAATGCTTTATTATAGATTACTTCAATTTCCCTGGAGTGGAAGTGATACAATTCAAAGAAGGGATGAAGAGAAAAACTTAAAATTAATTAAATGCTTAAGTCTATGTAAGGGAGCTTAAAAGAAAAACAAAGAATACAAAATTGTTAGTTATTCAAAATAATATGAATGGAAAACTGATTGAATGTCTGTGCACGTTTTCATAGTCATAATCTTTCCTGAGTGAAATAATTATTCAAATCTATCCTTATTGAGGGTGTGCTAGCCCTTTGTTTATCTGTAGTTGACTCTCTGGTGTCAGACTCACAGATGTTATCACACTAAGATTTATTTCAAGTTCCTACTGTCAGCTCATTCCCATCCTAACCTCACACAATAATGTAAGTTGCTTCATACCTAATAAAACCACCTGATAATTTAACATATCTTGATCTCATCTCAGTATAACAGGAAATACATGTGTACTTTTGTAAAACTAATTTTAAAATGTACCTGGTCTCTGATTATCATCCTTTAGTACAGATAGGACTTAATTCATATGAATCTACCCTCCATTTCTGATATGTTCAAGCGCTTGTCAGTTTTCCATTTTTTATTAAATATTTTCACGTTTCATATATTTTAAAAATTATTACCTTTAAATGTTATTATCTTTGAACAATATTTAGAATTTCAAATCATGTTTAAAACTCACATTAAAACTGATTTTCAGTGAACTATATCAGTAAATTATTACTATCACCAACATGACAAGGATACTAGTCTATAAATTTTGACAAATATGTCTATGTTGATAAACTAAATCTAACATTATCTTCCATTATCTTTATTTTGCCTCTCAAAATCTCAAGATTTTGCAAAATCTTCCTAATTCCTTAGTGTTAGATAAATTCTTCTCAAGTAAAACTATGCAGTTGTCCCCCCAGGTACAAGCTCAGACTTCTGTGTGGTGATGATTCTAGAAACAACAATGATTAGTTGGATGCCTCATGATACAGATGCACGCAAAAGTGACTCACTTGCAAAATAGATACAGGCTATTTAACCAACAGATGGCTCTTCATTTTGTATGGGGAAGAAAAGGCTTTTTGGTTGGTAAGGAGTGTTCAGGGGAACCCAGGAATTAAAATAGTCAAATTTATCCAAATCCATCTAAAAATTCCAAATCAAATTCCTAGGACATCATTTTTATCCAATAACCATGATTTCAAAAAAAGAGAACAAGGAACCTTTATATTCAATTTATGGTAACTTAACAGTCTGTAAGAGAAAATGCTTTTTCTGTAAAAATCAGCCCCCAGCCACAAGAGATTAGACCTTCTTTAAGAGTAGTCTTGTAACATTTTCATTCTTTAGCTTTAAGTCAAATCCTGAATATCAAGCTGCAACTGAAAAGTATTCTTCCATTAAAAAGTCAAGCTGTCGGCAGCAGCGATGCGAGTTCGACGCCCAGCCTGGGAGAATCCCACATGGTGTGGCAGACCTCTCCTGCCTCACCCGCTGCTCCCCTCAGCAGTGTATTTCTGATCTGCCTGTTCTGCTCCCCACTCTGTCTCTGGTGAAGCCTCTCGCCTGTACCCCAGCTTGTATGTATAAATAAATAAATCTTTTTAAAAAAAAAGTCAAAATTAGCTACTTTTCCCCCTTATCTTCCTCATTCCCATGGTTGGTCTATTCTAGAGTCTCCGTCTATAATGTTCTGGTCTTTGATAGTAACTTTATATCAGTACCTTACAGGTGACAATCAAATATTTGATAAGTCTTTGTTGTCAGTTTTTACCACTATTACTACATACAGCAGGAAGCACTGCTGCCACCAGGAGCCCCCTCCAGCCACAGCTGTCACCTCTGTCTCTGCCACATCACCCATGCCCAAACTGATGATTATCCAAAGAAATATTGTACCCTGATCTTGCCAGATTCCATGTGTTCAATGCCAAGGCATCCTCTTAGCTACGCTGGCAAGTATTGTTTTCCAAACTTTAAATGCTAGAATCCTGAGAACAAAATGATTATGTATTGTTCGTCCTGTATCACTCAACTAACAAATGCCAAAATGTATGTGACCTGATTACAAATAATTCCAACATATTGCTTATCATTAAAACCACATGTTTTAGTCCAACCCAATGACTTCACATCTGCCTACATCCCACAACAAGGATGGGGGCTGAATGAAAAGCAAGTAGAAACTAAGTCTCTAATCCCCTTGCAAATTTTTTATATTAATATTTTGAGTTTAGGGCTAACTTTTGTGAGACATCTGAGACTCATTCAGATTAAAGAAAATATGAATAATAAAACTATGCAAATGCATCATTAGTTCAAAAAATGCACGTTGCATAATTATTTAATTTACATATTTTTCTGTATCAATTATCTTTTAAATAAATGCTATTATTTAGACAATAGAATGCTAGGACTGCTGGACTATGGTAATTAATAAAATTAAAGAAAATAATTTATCTGAGAAAAATATGTCAGTATTTTATGTTTATATTTTAGTTATATTATCTTTTATTGGGGTAATTCGGGTGTACAGCACTGATTCTGTCTAGAGGTACAGGTTCACATTTCCTCAGATATAATTACCATACCACACCTCCCAGCAAGGCCTCAGTCAAGGTACAATATTCGAATGATCTCTGTACCACTGCTACTCTACAAGCCCACCACCCCTTCTCTGGTGGCCTCAATTCTACAGATAGATTTCTTGGGTTTGCTTTGGTTTAGTTTCACCTGTTCTTTTGGTTTTTTCCTTTATATGCCATATTTAAGTGAAAGTGGTAATTTCTTTTTTAGTTCTGAAGTAACATAATTTTCATATTAATTTGTCACCACTGGAATTTCTGTCACAATTTGCATATAATAGTAAAGAACTCAAATTCAGTCCTTTCATCTTTTTCTCTTAACATCTTACATCCTCTTCAAAGATCATCACACATTTTGCTGGAACAACATATAGATTTCTCTTTTACTGTAATAATTTCCCTATTCTTATCCTAAATATATCTCAAATTAGAGGAAGATTTCCTATCTACTCGCAGTTTGAAATTGTGATCTGATTGCAGGTTAGCATTTTAAGGTTATCTCTATGGCCAGCAAAGATTATATCCATCTTGTAAAATGCGTAAGAAGATTGCCTCTTTCCATTAGCTATAAAGGTGAGATATCATTAAGTACGTCTACATTTTTGAAGAAAACTGAAGAGCAAAAGAATAAAGAAAATCATTATTATGAAGGTCTCAATAGCACAAGTCAGGAGAACCAGCTCCTCTTTGACAATGTTGTATTCAAGGTATGCAAGGTATTTAGCAGGTAGTTTCTTTTCATTTTGTTAGGAAGTTTATAGCCTACCTGGAATTTGCCAAAACCTACATTTGTATTACCTGCCAAATATAAAAATAAAGGAGAAAATCTAGTTTACAATTGGACTAGACAACAAGAATTCTTTGTTTCTGTTTTCTGTTATTTCATTATAATCTTCATAAAAATCAAAAAAATAATTTGAAACACTAGTGAAATTAAAAAAATTGAATTTTAAAATAAAATTACCTAAAAGCTAGAGGGGATTTTTTTTTTTTGCCTTGTTTCAATACACCCAATAAACATCAGGGAGCTTGTTGATAGGTAAGTCCTCAGAATTAGCATTACACTTTAGAGGGGCAAAGCATCTGTTATTAAAATGTCTCCTGTGCTTGTCCACAAAATATTTTACTGCAACCTCTGATTCAGGAAACATAACTTCACTCATTTTTCTTAGATCAATCAATAAATCTGTAGCACAAGAGTTTGTATGTTCCTCTGGTTTGTCCAAGCTAATTCAACAGTCCCTATTTTTAACAATTGTTATCTTTTGGGGATATGAAAAAAATCTTTTGATGGTTAGCAAGTGCTCATTCTTAATTTG
Source organism: Scalopus aquaticus (assembly GCA_004024925.1). Classification (NCBI taxonomy): domain Eukaryota; kingdom Metazoa; phylum Chordata; class Mammalia; order Eulipotyphla; family Talpidae; genus Scalopus; species Scalopus aquaticus. Next base: position 334,166 of record PVIJ01000048.1, read on the forward strand.
TGACATTCTGTTTCCAGCTGTGCTTTCTCATTCCCTGCTCTACCAAGTCCAATAATAAATTCTGATATGAGATTGTCCAATATGTTCTGTTGTGGTTATTTACCAACTTAATCCAGTTGCATGTATGCTTCCATGTGTCAATAAAACACAATTATTTAGTCCTCTTTATAGTGATGTATGAGTCATCCTGGCATTGGTATTATCGACATTCATTCTCATGTTATTTATCTTAACTCTTAGAAAACACAGCCACAATATACAAGGTATTAAAAATTAAGCTAACATTAACCTGAGACAAAGCATTACAGTTAATCCAGAGACAAAGATGAAGATGAAATACAGCTACTCATAATTACAATTGCATAGTAGTCACATAATGCAGAGTGAGCAATGGCTGATGATCCATTACCAGGAACCACAGTTCACATTTCTTAAGATCAAAGGTCAGGATAAAAGGAACTAAAACAACCTATGGAAGGTAGATATTGTCTGCTATTTCCATTTAACACTCTAAATCATGTTGCTTTCAGTCCCTATTATGGGGACAATCATGTGGCTGAACTTTACCCCAAAACTTCCAATCTCATCCTCAAAAATGGGACTGTTCAAAACCCCACTCCCTGGTGGTGCAGTGGTTGAGAGCTGTGCTGTGGAGCTATCAGCAGAGCGCAATGCGAGTTCGACGCCCAGCTGGGGAGAATCCCACATGGCAAGCAGACCTCTCCTGCCTCGCCTGCTGCTCCCCTCAGCAGTGTATTTCTGATCTGCCTGTTCTGCTCCCCACTCTGTCGCTGGTGAACCCTCTCGCCACCCCACGCCTCTAGTCTGTACCAGCTTGTATGTATAAATAAATAAACCTTTAAAAAAAAAAAAACACAGCTTTTTTAAAAAAAAAATCCCATTTTTCACCCCTATATATCATTGACTATTATCAACAGAACAAAGACCTTGAACAGAGAGCTAAGTGAGTTACAGTCATGCAAATGAATGCTATAACTTTGCCCATTTAGAAATGTTCTAAAACTACAATCTGGCTGATATATTCTATGGCACTGCTGGCTTAAATATATTCATTAATGTACAATTTTCTTTCTGTAAAGATTTAGCATTGTTATGTGTTAGTAGTAAATATTCTTTAATTTCATTAATTTTTAAAACACTATCACCATTGGTTTGATCAACAGATTAGAAAACAGATAAATTTCTGAGATATTTTAGAGGGTATGGAATTCAGTAGATGTATTTTTATCATTTGACTGCATATTGAAGCAGGAAACAATTTTATGTGGAATACTAATTATATATAAGATAATAGCTACAAAATTTAATTTAAAGGAATATACCAAAAAAAAAAAAATATCTGTATGTCAACTTCAAAGCTAGTTCTAAATCTATTCAAACAGGTTTAAGAAGCAGATGAACTTGCTTTTTGTTCCTTTAGCTTTGATTAAAATTTTTAATGTTTGGTAAGAATACAAAGCAACTTTAGTAAAGAGATTAATTTCTAAGAGAAATAAGGGAACTATACTAAAAAGATGAATAGGGAACTTAGCATTTATTTTATATATAATGTTAGATTTAGTAGTCAGTTGGTGGTGAAAAAAGGCAACCTCTAAAATATGCAAATGGCACCAGAAGATCCTTGAGTATATAACCCAATGATTTTTTCAGCTTTACTGAATTATATTAAATATCTAATTTTGCTAAGAGAATAGATTTTTAAGGTTCTCATCACATACACAAAAATGGAACTATGTGATATGATGGATGTGTTAACTAACCTTATTATGGTAATCAAGTGTCAGGATAAAACATGCATCAACATTTCTGTCCAATTTTTCTCTTAATATTAAAGCCATAAAAGAAACAAATCAAGATCAAAGAGTGGTTTAAAGGATATTTGAATGATACAGACTTTGCATTTAATGGGAAAAGTAGTGAAAGAACCAGGAGACATGATACATGCAGCTATATTAAAGATGAGTGTACTTATTCTTAATAAAAAAGAAGCAATAGCAAAAAGTTGTTATAATTTTTAAAAATTCTAGTAAGAGAATATCCATTATAATTAGGCATATAAATTTAATACTTTGTTTATAAGGGTATGTAAGTAAGGATTTTGTGGCACTTTTTCAAAGAATATGATTTTAAACTAGCCTCTGATTCATTCACGATGTGACTTTGTCCACATTAATAGCTTCTGAGAACATTTCTGTTGTTTCTTCTTCCTAATGTAAAAAGTAGGAGAAACAATCTCTTAACTGGGGGCATTTGTCTTAAACCCCTTTTTATCTACCAGGCATTATGCTAAATGCTACGGCGACACAAAGATAAAAAATACAGATTCCAATTGAACGAATACTAGAATATTGTATCACAGTTAGATAAAGAGACACATGTGGGTAACAAGATAGTGTGAAGTATGCAGGATGATCAAAGTACACAGTGTGCTGTATGTTCAGGAAGAGAGATTTGCTACCGGACTGAGTCAAGGGAGTTAATGCAGAAGGTGCACTTGAAGATGGATTGGGAACAACTAAATGGAGAAGTGGAGAGTGTATTGTAGGTAAAGAGCACTTGTAATATAAGGAGGCATAAAATGGCAAGGGACAGAGAGACAAAAGAGGGAGAGATAAGGATTGATAATGGTAAGTGACATCTGGGCGAGAGCAAATGCCAAATTACAGAAGGCCCTGCTGTCCTCAGTTACGCATTTTCTTTTATGATAATTACTGATATTAAGATATTTAAATTATTTGCATTTTTAGAAATCAAATCTGCATATTTAGACAAAACAGTGAGGAAAATAATAAAAAAATAGTGACAGTGGGAAAGAAAGAGGGTAAGTAATCAAAATTCAGACTCCAGTAGAGGATCAGGTGAATGATAAAAGTAAAAATGGAAGTATCTTAGTTTCTTGTTGGCCAACGACATAAGCAGAGCAATTCACAAACATGACAAATTACAGGGAGAATGGACACTGCAAAAATAATCATCTTCAGATTGAAATGTGTTTATTTTAGTGTTTAGTGAGGCATTTCAGTGGAGACACCAGATGGGCTTTGGGTTGACAAAACTGGAAATAGTTTTGGAGTTATTGGAAGTTTTGGTTTATATGTGCTAACCCAAAAATTGTTCATATGAGGTTACCAATTATGGATGTATAGAGAAAGCAGAGTTGGGAAGCAATGATATGTAAGAGATAAGCAAAAATATTATACCAGCTTTTTGTGATGGTTAATTTTTTTTTTCAAAAAACTTGGTATATATAATAGTAAATGTTGAAGCTTTCCATTACCAGTCAATGTATAAGTGGCTTATATAATTATGTATAATATAATATATATATATAACATAAAGCATGTAATAAGTATGTATTAATATATATGTGTACATGCATATATGTGTCTATACATCTATCTATCTATATATCATGTGTTGTAGACCTGGAGTATAGGGTAATAAAAGAAAAGAGCCTTGAGTGGTCACAACATTTAAAAAAATTGTATTTTTCACTTCATAATGATCGGCAGGAAACATTCACTTAGAAGCAATCTAAAATATATTTGGATTAATTATTTAGATTTGTCTTTTCATTTGTTTTCTGAGCTCTAGGTGTGTCCTATCTTTACTGCCCTAGCCTCCCAATTATTTTGAGCCACTCTCCCTCTTAGATAGAATCTGTCCTTTCTCTTCCATTTCATGTCAGGAATCTTTGAAACATATACTGGCATAAAAATCCAATTGTCAGAACAAATATCAAGCCAGATCTGATTACATTTTTAGAAGATAAAAGATCTAGCACAAACAGAACTTAATATCGTGCTCTTAGTTTGTATTTGACTTATTTTTTCAGTCAAAATAATCAGTTTCCAAGATATTATAATACACAATGATGAGTTTTCAATGTACTTGCAAAGTGAACAGAATAAGAGAAACCGGTATTGTTATATAAGTGCCTTTTATGTATACTAAATGAAGATTTACAGCATGATAAACAACAGATGATTTGTGTATGTGTGTCATAGCCTAGATCCGAGTGCACAACTTCAATATCTGCGTGATAAAGGCAGCCTGCCTGAGGTCTTCAATTAAGGAAAAAAACAGATTTCTTAAGGGCATTTTTGGGAGAATAGGAAACTGCATTGCAATTAGAGTTTCCACTGGGAGAAATAGCTCAATCTAATCCCATTTATAAATAACAAAAGGAACAATGAGAGCAATTTATCATCAGTCAGTGCCAAGGAAATACACTGGAGGGATGACCAGAGAGATTAAGGATTGAACTGGTATGTGAGCTGGGCTGGCAGAAACCAAAACCAAGTTTGGGAAGCTTTGGAAACACTATGGATATACAACAAAAGCACACCTACACACATTGTAAAACTCTGTCAATGCCAAAGGCTAACAGAAGGTATTTTAAAAAATCGACTGAGAAAAGAGAACATTCCAATAAAGACAAAATAGGGAAAACACCTTAGGAATTACTGACATCATCATCTCTAGAGCAGCAGTGGGTATCTTGCCCTATAGCGCTCCTATGTAATACAGATTTTAAGACTTGTGAAAGAACATTTTTGACTTGAAGTATGAGCCAAAGGAGACGTGCAGAGAAAAGAATAAATATATTCAAAGACAATTGTTTTCTGCTTTCAAACCAAATTTGCACTGACATGAATGTGTAGTATAGTTCAAAAAAAGAAAATACCTCTCAATTTTGTGTCAGAAAATTTGCGTGAAAACCTGTATTGGTGGAAAATAAGCAGGCATATCCTGACAAATCAAATCTTCTAGGCCTCTCTCTCTCTCCATGGAAAGAGTGGGGTAATAGAGAGTGAAGGGGGATGAGGTCGAACAGCTCTTCTGGGACATACTTCAGATTCACTCTGCCAAAAAATGAATCTATTTCTCTTCCCTTCAAATCTGTTTCTCCTTTTATGTGACAAATCAAGACAATTATTCATTTAGTTAATAAAACTAGGTTACTTAATTCACAAACTGTTCGTGACCTCTCCTTTGCTCTTGATAAGTATGGAATAGCATCAATTGTCGCTACTGCTACATCTAATAGGCCTCCAAGTGTTTTCTCTCTCTCCATTCTCACTCATACTGTTTTAGTTGATGTTTGGGCCTCTTTCAATTACCAATAAATATTTTTTCCATAATTTAATTTTCTTTCCACCTCTCTTCTGCTTTCAGGGTGAGTTTTCGGAATTAAAATTTTGACATTCAACTCACCAGCATAAAATCCCTTACAGCTTTCTACTTGCCTACATGATAGAATGAAAACCTATCATTTTTGGCCATTTTACTTCTGTTTAGATTGCTTTATTTACTGATATTCAGAGATTTGATTTTTCCTGTTTCTGTGTTTGTTCATTGTTCTAGAGTATTGGATTTTCTCATATTTTATTTGTAAAAGAACAATTTGGTATTTTTAAATTTAGAAAGAAGGTTATGACAACATAAATAAAATTAGTAGGCAGACATTTAATTGTTCAATGATTATAGACAAATACCTTACTTTTCTTAAATCGTGCAAAAATATCCACCCCCGTGAAAGCACTTTACAGCAATTATGGGAGGGTCTGCTCAAGTGAAGAGCTCTTTAGCTTTATGTCTGTATCTCTGCCTCAGGAGATGGAGCAGAGTGTGATTCTTAATTCATTATATTTCTTGATGTAAAGAGAGTCATTTGATAGATAATGTGTTTCTAGTATATACTCAAGCCACTTCAATTCTAAACATGCCAAATGTATATGGTGTTTTTTTATATTTTTTTGGCACATTGATCTAAGATATTAGCAACTTTGTGAAACAATTATGTTGTTATAAGAGAATGAGCAAAGTCAATTCAGTAAAAAACGCAAGGAAAATGTAGAACCTTTTTTACCTGGGAAGAATTTGATTGTGAGATGTCACAAAAACAAGATGTTTAATTTAACTTATTCTAGTCAGTTTTATTTATTAGTAGGCACACATTGCATATTTACTAAAATCTCCCTAAAATAACTTAGATTATTAAAATACATCTACTTGATCTGTATTGTCTGCAAATAATATTATTTCATTATGTTGCATATATATATGAAAAGTTATAATGTCAGAACTTCACACTTTTCAAAAAGACTTTTTATATACTGTGGGATTTTTATTTCTTTTCTCTTTCCAAGAGAGTTAATAAAAAAAAAAACAAGAGAAAATTCAGAGCCAGATATCACAGCAGCTGCAGAAAAGCAAACAGCTGGTACATAAACATGACTGTAGATTCATTAGATCATGAATATATATTCAAGCTTACCTGCCATTCCAAGGTGAGAAAAGTTTTAGTTATTGTCAATTTCATAGTGTTGCAATAGTTCATTGAACCCAAAGCTGTTTGAAATATTATAAACAAGACATCTAAGGCATTCTTAAGGGGAAAAGGGAAATAGTAGTTGAAGCCAAGAAGAAAATAAAGTTATCCATATGACTCTATGAAACCACAGCCAAAAAGATGAATTTCTAGAAAATATAATCTTCTTTATTGTAGAGGTTGGTTATTATTCTAAGTATTCTGAAAACAATTCTTTGTCTGGAAATAGTTTAAGAAAATATTACTCTATCTAGCTCAATATTAAGCAAACTCCCATAGGTCTCATGTCTTATACTTGCTAGCATTTAAAAAAGAGAAATAAACGTTGCTAACTAAGCTGATAATAACAGGCATGAATAAATACTTACTTAAAAGCATACAAGTTTTGGAGATGAGGAGAAATAATCATCGGACATAGTTTGTACATACTTTTTTGTATGCTAAAAGTAGAATGTTCTATTAAGTCAATAACTAAGGCAGGATGAACAATGCACACAGGAATTAATAGACGATATTGTTTTGAATGAAAATGTGAGCAGTGACATTTGCAAGTAAGTAATAGCTGCTTCTTAACACCTTAGAGAAATTTATGTAACACCATACATTTCTTGGGAAATGAGTTTTTTCTTACTTTAAATTGTTTAAGAATGAGCAAATCACAAAAAAATATGTAATTATATTATTTCTATTTATTTTTCCAATATGTAAGAGTTCCAATATTTGTGTCTAAATATCTGTATAACAAATATATATAACAACTTCATGGATTCTAGAAAAAAATGTAAAATGCCTCACAATATCATAAAATAACCCAGGATCTGCCTATAAATTAACTGATAAAATCATTTTTTATGCAGTCTCATCTGAAACTGTTCCACCTTTTTCTGATGTTACAATAACTTTCTTTCGACAGCTTCATTTTATTCTTTGCAACATACAAAATAGACTCATCCACCATAACCCTTATTCGAACATTGACTCCTAAGACCTTATATTAAATTCCTTAAGGGAAAAGTAGTTTAATTTCCTATTTCAATATATTGAAATTAGATGTTGATACATAGAAACAAAAATTCCAATGATACCACTGGTACTCAAAAATTTTTGAGGTCAGCTGTAAAAAGAGATGAACTTTTGTCTTTTGCAACAACATGGATGGAACTGGAGACAATAATGCTAAATGAAATAAGTCAGAAGGAGAAAGACAAATAACGGGCTGTTTCATTTATACGTGAAATATAGAGAAACAAAACAGAGGCCCAAAGAAAACCAAACCAATAACAAACCCTAGAAATATTGCTGTAAAAAGGAGGTTACTAGAGGGACTGGGGAAGGGGAGAGAGCAAAGTGAGTAGGAGGAACAACCGACTTCGGTAGCGGACTGTGGGTGCCACACAGCTGAGGAGGTGTGAGCCTCTGCTCTGAATCACATACAGTGTTGTAAACCAATTTACCTCAAGAAAAATGAAAATATTCTGAGTAATTATTTCAGGGATGAAAATCACTTTAGGTAATCTAAGCTTTAATACCTTTTTGTTGTTGACATATAAATAGCTCTGAATACCAGACACTTCGAAATCTCTTGCTTTCATCACTCGTGGAGATGTTTACTTTCCTGTCTGTGTTAGCCTCAAATCTTTAACCTGCACTCATCTTTTTGCATTTGCTAGGGGTTCTAGTACAATGCTGTATAGGAGAGAGGAGGGTGCAACTTTTCTTTCATTTTGAACTTAGGGAAAACAACCAGTTTCTCACATTAAGGATGAAGTTAACTGTGTAAGTTGTAGGGTTTTCATCATTATTTATCAAGTTGAAGAAGTTTCCTTCATTCCCAATTTGCTGAGCATAATTATCATGAGTGGATATTGTCAGAAATCAATTTTTTAAAATATCAGAAGACTGGAAATAGAGTGCTATGATAAATTAAAATTAGATTAAGTAAATGTAAGATTTCACAAAGGAACTCTTCGTAATGAATTTGAAGATCAGTAGACATTCTTCGCCACGTGACGTTTCCAACCCTTGTGATTTCATAATCATAATTGTCCCAAAAGGACAATCCTTATGGGGCGGGGAAGACACACACATGAAAATCTTCAAGGTTACTCAGGACAAACTTAACAGTCAGGAAATTCATCCACAAAATAGGGGAGATTTACAACAAATTTTATAAATCCTACTAGCGTGGTACCTGAGGCTGTGTGCCTGGGCCAGAAATGCGAAGTGAAATCACAGAGAGTGCCTCACTGTTTAAAGACATGAAGTCCCACTGACGCAGGGGGCTGAGGATACATGAAGCATGGTGAGACTTCCCTGAAGACATAAGTCAGATTGTGAAAATGTGTAGGATAAGGTAAAAGATCTAAACTCAAAACCTATGAGAGAGAAAATAGGACTGTCTATAATCTGTCAGTTCTGAAGAATCAGATACCTGCCATGCTGGTAGTCAAAAGAGTGGGAAGAACCTATACTTAGACTTCGGCCCTGCAGGAACCACCTTTTTCAGAGAGCAAACTCTAGATTAAATAATAAGAGCAATTTCCTGAAGAAACTGGAGAGTGAGCAATAGCAGGAAGGTTCTCATTGGTACTTGGCAGAAGGTAATCTCTAGGTGAGTTTCCAGGTTTTGTGACATTTAATCTGAGATAGGCTCCTGGCAGTGCTACAGAGATATCTAAATCTTCAAAAGAAAATATGAATTCTTTGCATGAAGGAGAATAAAGAGTTGGCAACATGGCTGAACAATGAGAGAGAAATTCCAGAAAGGAGAGCAAAATAGGATCCCCAACTGTCTGCATCACCATTGTATAATTCATATCTGAATTATGAATTCATATTAATAATTCATATCACATCAATTCATATCTGAATTACCTTTGAGTCACATGTATATGGGTGGACACTCAGATCAGGACTAAAGAATGAAGTAGGTTTGAAGTTCTTCATTTACTTATGCATATAAGCTGGGGTACAGGCCAGAGGCATGGGGCAGCGAGAGGGTTCACCAGGGACAGAGTGGGGAGCAGAACAGGCAGATCGACGGAAATACACTGCTAAGGGGAGCAGCAGGTGAGGCAGGAGAAGTCTGCCTGCTGAGCCATGTGGGAATCTCCCAGGCTGGGCATCGAACTCGCATCGCTGCTGCTGAAAGCACCACAGTGCAGCACCCAACCGCTGCACCGCCTGGGAGGCCAAACAGTTGAATATTTGAGTCATCCCCAGCTGACTGTCTACTAAAACATATAATCAAAATCAACAAACGTTTGCTGTTTTGATGTTTCTGGCAGTCTTTAAGATTTTTAGCTTCAACAAGGATGCTTTCTTTTGATTATATTTTACACTTTGTTATGATAAATTATTGTGAAAAATATTTAAAATTATTCTGAAATCAAGATATACAAGAATAGTTCAAAGCATTTTATAATTTGTTGCTATGTATTAACCTATAAAAATGTATATTCAAATGACTCTGATACTATCTCACTTATTTATTTGTATGTGTAGGAAAATTATCACTGTAGTTTTTGTTTCTTCAGGCCATTTTGCTGAACCAGAGGCGATTTTGCATGCCATTTCTTTTGGGACTGCTAATCTCTGTCAGAAAACACATGAAGCATGCTACAATTGCAATCTGATACATTGAAATGCATGTAACATACAAATTCACATACAGACACAACTGCCATTTGAAGTACTGAATGTATATGTGCCACAAAAACCCAGGAATTGTGATGATTTCTAGTTCACGTAGTTCTCAAATATTCCCCCAAAATATCTATGTGTCTACCTATCTGTCTATCCTCTCTCTCCCTCTCTCTCTCTTTCTTGCTCATCTACCTACCTGTACTTACTACACATTAGTAAAAATTGAATTGCTAATATAGTCGGAATGGTAAAGAATATAATTCTGATTAAGGATCAATAAAGTGAACAGTTCATTACAATTTACACAGCTCCAGATTAGAACAATTTTCCATGAAATCATTTCTGGATTAATATATTACTTTTTCACCTCATTAGTTAGAAATATCTTTGTATTTTATAGATTTAGTTCACATTCTAACGGAAAAGGCTAAAATTACTATGGCTGGCAATCAAGGGTTTCTGCTAAACCACTCAAACTTCTATTCCACTAATGTTTGTTATATTTTCTATGCTTCAGTCATATTTATTTGCTCTCTTCTTACGTGTACCATTTGTTGTTTTATCACACATACTCTTTCTGGAGTACTTTCACTGTTCCTTTTTAAAAAAAATTTAATAAGTCCTACCCTAGCCTCAAGAAATAGGCAGTTTAATAAAGCAGTCTCTCCTTTTCTAAGATACATGGAACACAACAGGTCCTCTTCCTTTTTTAATGGCAACGAATTTATGTCTTCCACAAAAATTAGCTCATTTCTCCTACTAACTACAAGACATAAAAATAAAATATCGTGGGTTTTCACTAGTATACCCACTATTTTACCTTTCCAGTGTCCAAAAACTGTATCTACATGATAATGACTTCAAAAACAATTAAAGTTATACTGTGTTAGGTAAGCAAAATAGTTTAACAAACAAATAGTTAAGCCTACTTTGGTCCTCTGTGTATTATCTCTGGGCCATTTCTATTCACCTGGCTTCAGGGAGTCTTTTCCTCCATCTCTTATTTCTCTAATTAGATATACTTAATCTACATATTTTAAGGTGGTTTTACAATAAGAAACAAAAACTATTTAATCAACAATATTTTCTGCAAAGTGAAAGACATTTACTTTCTTTTATTTATATGTTTTACTTCAGTGCACTAACCCAGTTTTTTAACTCAGTACAAAATAACAACAACAAAAAATTTTCTATTTCTGTAGTTACACTGTAGAATATAAATGGAAAAGCCACTGGTCTCATAAATCGTCAAATACCACAAGGAATGTGAGAGAGTAATATACAAAATCCATCTTTAATACAAGATGAAGGAGAATTGCAAGCAGGCTAAAGAAAACTCCCACCACTTCAGATCTCAGATATATCTGGCAGAAAATTTCTAAAGGAGAAAGCACACCTAGAAAGAAAAATAACCATCGCTTATTTAGAGAAATGGCACCATGATTCAAGGACTGATACAGGTTTTCCTAGACAGATCTGCCATGAGAAAGGAGCTGGGAGAGTTAGGATGAATGAGTTTCCTTAGATATGCCATATTTGTAGGAAGCTGTCTGTTGGTGAGTAAGTATGGTGAAAGAACAAATTATGAGCAGCTGTGTATCTGCAAATACCTGAAGTTAGGGAGCAATACCACTAACACAAATTCACAAATATATCTTGTGTTATAAATCACTACACTGGAACTAAAGGAAATTTCTCTTATTCCTGGGGACTCGTTTAATGATTTGTCATTAAATTATCTTAATTAAAAATAACTGATTGTTATGATGGTTCTCTATCACACAGTTTTTATCTTCTCTGCCTGTGTGCTTATTTTTCAGCAGTAACATGATCGCTCTACTTTCTGATCTTTTAACACTTTTTCTCCACTCCTGCTGAATATTTTTGTGAAAATAAAGAAAATTATTTGAAATATTTAGTGATTTCATTCCAAATAAATATTGATTACTGCTGCTCTTCTGGCATTATAATTATTTTATCAGAATAAGTTAATATCATAAGAACTAAACAACCTTAGCAAATAAATATTATTACCCAAATCAGAAAATCACATACATTTAAATTAACTACAGAGTTTTATGTGGCAGGGACTGGGAAATATATATAGTTTACACTGTGACTGAATCATAAGTAAACAATCAACAGGTAAAGTGAAAAATTGCAAAAAATACTTTATTCACATATCCAAAATTAAAATGTTTGACACATGCTTGATTTCAAAATGTTTAGATTGCTAGATGATTTTTATTCACCATTTATCCTATTTCAAAATCAAATGCAGATTTATAGATTATTAATTGTTTTGCATTTCCATTAGTAAACTGAAATATGACTAGAATTAAGAAGTGACTGTTTTATTGCTCAGCAGGGAATGTTAGGTTTTATGCTTTAATCACGTAATGCTAACTGCGGTCAGACGTTTTAGAGATATATTCTTACTTGTAAAATGTGCAGTAATACTGAATATGTGATAACATTAGATTTCTAGAACACTGCCTATGTCAGTAATGACAACATTTGTGAGCTGTTAAGTAGCACTTTCAGTACAGGAAACACAAAAGCAATGCTTCATTCTGATCTTACTAAAAGCAGACTTGATTTTGATCCTTTGAGTGGAATAGTAGAAGTGAAAATATTGCCTTTACATTCACACCACCTCTTGTTTGCCTGAGAAATTATACTACTGCTGTGACTATTGTAAATGCAAAGTGAACAGCATTATGAAAAAAAGCAAAATTCACATATGCTTGAAATACTAAAAATGCAGACACTGCAATGAGAATATATATTAACAGGTATGCCAGTCCATGATGCATAGATTGAATTAATAGACTCTCACTCAAAGGAAAACAAATAAAACTCAGTAAAGGAGCATTTGTTCAGTCAAAGCTCTGGGATAAAACATGTAGTCATGGTAGGCTTATAGAGTGGTGTGTATGTGTGTTCTAGTCCTTTGTAATCTAAAAGTGGAGATTTTAATCAGCATAGAGAAGATCACATAAGGAATCTCTTCAAATAAAATTTGACTTCTTCTAAAGCAAATTGAAAAAAAAAAATAATGACATAGAGTGAATGAGATTAGCCCTCTAGTAAAGTAATTGAAATTTGATAGCACTCTACAAATTATTGATCAGAATGGATTTTGTATAGTCAATCTAATCAAGGTATTTAGATTATATTCCATTTAATTTACTGTTTATTTTATTATTTTTTATATTTGTTATTGAGGTAACTTTTGTTTTCAATATTGCATATACTTTAGAGGTATAGAACCATCAGATGTATGTTACCACACCACACCCACCACCAAGGCAAGAAAGACATCATAGGCCATTGTGCTCCCTCCCAGTTTTGCTCCCCCTACTCTTTCCCCTCTGCTAGCTACAATTCTAAGTTAGGTTTCTAGGATTTGTTATTGGTTTGGATTACCTGCCTTTTCTTTTGTTTCTCTATTTTCCACATGCAAGGGACAATATCCAATGTTTGTCTTTCTACTTCTGATTTAATTTGCTGAGCATAATCTCCTCTAGTTCCATCTATGTTATCACAAAAAGACAAGAGTTTAACCATTTTTTTTTTTCTTACAGCTGAATAGTAATCCATTGTGTATATATACTGCATTTTCCTAATCTACTCATCTGCCTTTGGACACTTAGGTTGTTTCTGTGACTTGGTATTGTAAATAGTGCTACAATAAAAACAGGAGTGCCTATGTCCCTTTGTATTAATGGTTTTGTATTTTTCAGGTAGCTGTTTGGGAGTGGAATTTCTGGATTATATGGTAGATTGTTTTTTATATTTTTAAGAGCTCTCCTTAGGGACTGGACCCATATACAGTCTACATTCCCACCAACAGTGTGAAAAGGCTCCTTTTCTACTACATCCTCACCAACACTTGTTTTTGGTCTTTTTGATCTGGGCCATTCTCATAGGTAAATCTGTTTTACATGATCACTTTAGTAGATATAATCAAATATATTTTATTTGTGTGCACATTTAGCTTCTCTCTACCTGACCAAATCCTCCACTTCTCTATCCTCTGATCTGTGGTATCACAGGTACTTCTTGCTCTTGGCATCAAATTGAACTAATAAGGGGTGTTAGCAAGTCAGCAAATGGAAGTGTAGTCAGTGTAAAATGTTTCTTCTGAAACCCTCTTATAAGAACATTGCAGATTGGCTATTTTTTTTTAAATGAAAGTTACAACATAGAAAGTTACATATACAATCTTCCTAGGCTTTGATAACTTCAAGCACAGGCATGGATTCCCTTCATGCAAACTTAGGTTCCCTTACCATTTATTATTGGTTTCTCTTATCCCCATTTGCACCATATGAAAAGGCTTCTTCATTAAGTTCTCTTCAAAATGCAAAGCTACTGTCATTTATTTTACGATGAATATACTTTAAAAAAAGTCCTTTGTTATTAAAATGATAAAAAAATCACAGATCCTAAGAAGTTGAATTTCTGAGGAGAAAAAGAAAGCTTATTCCTCTATGTATATTTCTCTTTTAGTGACAGAATGCCAGAATCAATTGTTCGAGATGATCCAGTTACTCTCTGCTAGAGGCCTTACCAAGTATTTCTGCTTGCAATGGTTACTGTCACTGTATATTTTGTTTGTGTCTATGCTTATTAAGTATACTTTGTAAAAATATAAATTTTAATGTAGGATTTTTATTACAAACATACTCCAGAGAGATTTACTAGTTAACGATCAAACCTTAAGCCATAGCTCAAGTTATGTTACAGCAGAAGACAACCTAAACAAATTCCCTAGTGTCATGCTCTTGAATTGTGATCACTCTTGAACTAACACTTAGCACATACATTATTTTCTATTCCTTTTCTGTAAAATAGCAACAGTTAAGACTATAGTGAAACCTTACTCATTTTATGTAAACAAGTCAACAACTATAATTGTGTTGGTTCAAAATGACTAATGTCTTTTCAAAAAAGTTTAATTTTCTATGCAATAACAAATACAAATTTCAGTAAGTACCATTTGCAAGTATACATTATAAATTTAAAAGAGCATCAGTATAAAGGGTCAGAGCTCAATACCTGATTATTATTCCTTGTCCTCATTATCAGCAAATCAGATTCTATGAGTAATATGTGGTTGACTCGGCCCTAAACTATGAACATCTCTAGGGGCTAGATAAGAAAGAAGGTTGGAAAAAAGAAAAGAAAAGAAAGAAGGTTGGCAGTCTATTTATTCATTAATTTTTACTGTTGACTCAGTACTTCCTGTGTATAATGCATATACATCTTTGAAATGTGTTGAAAGCACGAAGAAAAATAAGGTTTTATTTTTACTCACGGTCTATAGGCCATCATTATAGAGGAAGTCTGAGAGGTATCTTTTCTTCTTTCTAATGCCTATACTTGATATCTTTTGTAATAGAGTAATCCATCCATATGTGTTGATATAGCCACATATCCTTGATGCGCGATTTCTTGGGAAGTCCCTCTTATAAGGGAAATTGGTTATAACTTAGAGAATGTAGTGGCAAAAAAAGGTCCATAGTATCACAGAACCTGTATTCTAAGTAGAAGTAGACTTTAAGCACCTAATCTTGCATTTAATTATTTAATTTAATGTTAATAAGACCTACAAATAATTAAGTACTTAAAAACATGTAAGTGGGAATTAGAGGTAGTATATAAGTTAAAAAAAAAACTAGTCTGGAAAAGAGCATAAAGCTGAGATTGAAGAGATGAAACAAGACTAATATGTGAAGCTGGAAATAATGCAAAACAGTGCATGAAATAAAATTACGTTTGACATAGGGGATATAAAGGAAGTTAAAAGTTCTATTAAGTGCTCAAAATAATGGGTTCTTTCAATGGTCTTCTTTCTAACTTAATGGTTTCTAATTATTCTTGAGTCTTTATTTTTAACTAATCTATAACTTTTATTGAGGTATTAGATTTTATAATATGTTAATCATCTTCACAGTATTATAACTTCTTAAAGATATGCCTAAGAAGGAAAAATCATTTGTTCTTATTACTGCTATAGCAATACAAAATAATCAAATATCAAAAATTTTCTGTACTTTTAAATGTCTTTCTTTGACATGAGTTCATTTGCAAATGAATCTTATATAGTGGTCTCCAAGCACTCTTACTACAGCATTTTGTCTTTCACAGGTGAAAAACTTAAAGTGCCTACAATAATTTTATTTGAGCCTTTAATGTTCTTTCAAAGCAGATGTACAAACCTAAAGAAACTTGATATTCATCACTCAGCAAGATTTTTGTGTATGTAACATTAAAAGAAAGCTGCAAATTTGATTTGAGACTACATTAAGAAATCCTAGGAGAACTGGCTTACTAATGAACACCTTGCATGACATAGCTATTTTAATCACAATTACATTGATTATCCTTTGTCTGACTTCAAGGAATTTCACTGAAAGTCACACTCACATGCATACTGTCAACCTTTTCCTTATCCTATTGGTAAATAAGGAAATAATTATTAATAAAATTATTTTTATGTGGAACAGAAGAGGTAGTATCTTAAAGAGTCACTAAAATTCTATATTGTGCTGTGCTAATATAATAAATGTCTATTGAAATAAAAATTTTAGCTGTTCAGAGCAATTCTGTTAGGAATTTGTAATATAATACGAAGCGACAATGATCAGGTATTGTGATTGTGTTATATATTTTTGCCATCATGCTCTACTAAAAAGATTAACTAAGAACCATTGATTCACCAACAGTACTTATAAAGTTATTTTCTTTATATTTCCAAGATTTTAAAATTGATAATGTTCCTATCCCACTAGAATATGATATGATAGTCTTTATTACTTTAAGTTTTTGATTCCCCTAGTTATAGAGCAGATAGTAGACCAGTTTCCTGGAAATAATTTGTTGAGATTATTTTCAAATGAGAGGGTAGTAGTTACAGTGTAATTGTCACCTAATTAATGAGATTCCTGACTTGGTTTAGTTATAAATTATTATATTTCCTTAGAAAAGGGATGAACAAGCAAATATATCATCATCAAAAACAGAGATACATATATATTGGTACTTTGGAAAATATTTTAATATTGTGGTTGTTGTTTTGAGCTATTTTGTAACAAAGACTATTATTAGTTATTCTTAATAAAGGGCTATTGGGTTTTCTTTCTGAAAGTTCATTAGCTTATTAAACATCAATAATGATTTTAGTATGATAATGTTGTTTAATTCTAAGAACTAGTTAGAAACATCTTTTGTAAAATAATGTTTCATTCCCATTTGTGTCATAATAAAATAAATTATGGACTATAGAAAATATAAATGGGTTTTTTGCATACACTATTAAAAATTTACAAGTTATTTTCAGTCAATTTAATGTAGGTAACCAATTCTTGTTTTGCCAATTTTGAATCTTCTAGACTAAAAATTCCTGGAAATAATGACTCTTAGTAACATTGGAAAGAAGTCAGTTCATAGCAATGTTACCATCATAGGCTGGGAAAACAATGTGAATGATAGAGTGGCCAGGGAGGAGAATATATTTACAAACTACCATAAGTGAATCAAAATGAAATAGAAACTCTGAACAGAACTACAAAGTATAAAGAACTTGAATTACTAATTAAAAAAATAAATTCCCAAAGGAAAAATCCAGAACTGGATGGTTTTATTGATAAACTCTACCAAACATTTAAAGAATACTTAATACCTATCTTTACCAACTCTTCCAAAATATAAGAAGAATAAATATATGTATTCCAACATTTTCCATTAATTCTATGTGTGGGGAGCGGCCGCACCCATAACATGGCGCCCGCTGTACGAGGAAGTAGGTCCGGCAACCAGTAAACAAGAACATGGCGGATGCGTGCTCGCCGCGTGATAGGCGCCCATCAGAGCGGTGCGCGCGTGATCAGCCCACTGATTGGCCTAGAAAAGGTTCCGCTTTCTTTCTCATTGGTTCAGCATACATATATATACATGTCTGATATACGCAATAAAGAAGAAGCTTCTTGAAGATTACCTCGGTGTCGTGTCTGTTCCTGCCGGACGGGAGCAAGCACGCGACATCTATGAGTGTTATCCTCACACAAATGATGACAAAATTATCAAAAGAAACCTACAGATTTCTACAAATATACAGATTTGTATAGATACAAAATCATGGGGAATACAGGCTCAAAATCCTCAACAAAATACTGGCGACTAAATATATTGATAGCAATATGTCAAAAGTATTATACATCTTGATCAAGTAGGCTATATCAGAAAAATATAAGGTGATTTAGCCTACAGTGAATCAATATAATGCATGATATTAACATAATAGAGAACAAAATCCTCATGATTCTCTTGAGATCCAGCAAAAGTCTTTAACAAAATATCTTTTACTGATTACAAATAAACTTAATAAGGACTAAAAGGGGCTTCCTAACCTAACAACAGCCATTATGGATAACCCATAGATAACAAATTCTAGGATTAAAGACTGAATGTTTTCCATAATGAGGAGTAAGACAAAGATCCTCATGTTAACCATATCTATTGAACAGTGGATTGAGAATACTATGCAGAAATATTAGGCAGAGAAAAGTTTAAAAGTATCCAGATTAGGAGGAAGGAGAAAAACTCTACACACCTATCATGTGATATATAATATTGTGCATATAGAATCCTAAGAAATATACAAAAATACTATTTAGACTAAACAGTAAAATAAAAATCCAAAAATCTTGTGTTTTGATGTACTAGCAATGAAAAAAAAAATCAAAGTTTAAAACTATTCCACTTACAGTTGCCTCAAAGTTAACACAACTCTTGGGAATGAGTTTATCAAAATAAATGAAAATATAATGGAAATCTACTATTACTGATTGAATTTCTAAATGTTCTAATTTTAAGACAATAATTTTTAAAATATCAAAATAATGAAAGTTATTATATATTCATGAATCAGAAGACAATATTATTATGACAAAATCACCAAAATTGATCAACTGATCCAATTTGGTCCTTATTTAAATATTAATAGCAAGGTAATAACTATTTCTTAAGTTTGGAATGAAATCATCTTGTTGAAGATTTTGATACCTTTTCCATATGCTAATAGATGAATTTCTATGTCACCTACTTGCTACACTGAAATATTATTATGCCTTTGTAGATCTTGCTATATCATGTCAGGGCTCAGGAGTAGAACAGAAGTCAAATTTCCTATTTTCTCATCCTCACTTTACTAGTGTGCCCTTGATTCTACAGGAAAGAAAGTAAGATATTCATAATCATCGTAAAATCATTCACCAACATGAAGCAAATTTAGTTTGCCTTTGTGGGGAAAACAATTTAAAATCAGTTTGAAAAGTTCCTTTATTTTTCCTAATTATAATTGTTACTCAAAATGTAATGTTGCTCAAAATCCATGATAAAAGCTGTAAATCTTTCAAATAAGTTGGTGCTAAAGAAAGATTTCCACAGTGATAGCAAATTTATAAACCATATGTATCATTTTAAAAATATTAACAAAAATATATATGATAGTGTATTTCATTCCTCTTTAGCAAAAAGCTTCTGTAACCTTCATCCAATTGGTAAAATTCATTCAAAAATATGTCATAGTCTGAAATCTAAAGATGTTGCTACATTTTTGTCTTTCTTATTTGATGGTAATAACATCTGGAGTTTCTACTGATTTAGTTTGAAAGGAAAATTAAGTCTGTTTCTTTATTCCTAATAGTTTCTAATGGAAGTAAGGTATGCAAACAGAGGTGCTAGGAAGGGATCCTAGAAGCATTTTGCACAAGTGTTAAACACAAACATTGCCTATAGACTTTTCATTCTAATAATTTAAGTTAATTTAGGGAGAGCTTGTATAATTAAACCTGTGTGTGTGTGTGTGTGTGTGTGCATATATAAAAAAATAGTTTTGTTTTTTTTTCAACATCAAGGAACATGCAAGTCTCACACCGGGACATAGTTGCTTTAAAAAATATTTTAGTGATTTTAATGTAAATAATGACAATGACATTATTTAATACATAATACAAAGAAGGTGTATTTTAATAATAACATATGCATTGAATTTTAGATGTGAGAACATTAATTCAGCCTTCAGACATACTCTGATGTTCACACGGTGGTTTGTTCTTGAGTTTTTGATGCTCTTTGATTATGAAACCTTAATAGGTTGGTCTTGTAAGTGAAAATAGGGCAATCATTTTCATATGCAATGTGTAAAGGACATTTGCTTCTTCTAGAAGTCAGAAGTCACTCCTAAACTAGCCAAACAGAGATATATCCACTTAAAAAGGGAGGTACTATGTTCCCTGCCCCACTTAACATGGGGAGGAGCTGAACAGCCAGGTGAAGCTATTAAACATGGAAGGCAGGTGGGCTTAAGGAAGACAGGAGAGAGATGCACGGAGATAGACAAGTCGGAGAGATGATGTTAGTGGGCAGAATGAGGAATACCCCAGGGTCCCCAAACCTGCATGCTCTAAATGAGTTCTGTCATCTGCCATTTAAAGACAAGCATACTCTTAGTGAATAAGAACTTCGTTAGAAAAGAACTTTAAAAGAATTGGTGTACAGCAGAGGGAAGAGAGAGACTCTTTCAAGCAGCTCCGTCCATGTTCCCAAGTTTCTGTGTACAAGTCTTCTTCATGTCTGTCCTCCCTGTGCCTCCTCCAAGTCTTCTCCCTGTCTCTACCAAGTGCATGACGCTCCCCCTAGCTGCTCAGCTCCATCTTTCCTCAGGTGGGGTCGGGAAGCTAGAACCTCCTCATCTATGGGGATTATACTGTTAGAATAGTGGGTGAGACACGTGGAGAGTTAACCAAGGCAGTCTTTATCTTGATTTGTATTTTGATTTTGCTCCCTTCATATAAGACTTGCCTGGCCTCTTCTCTCCCTTTCCTATGGTTCCCTGTCAGAAGGTGCCTTAGACTGTAATAGGTTTAGGGGCCTCAAAAGGCCCACTTTGCACTGCCCTTGTTTGGTTGGGCATTTACCTAATGGAATGGATAACTTTGGGTGTTTTATTGGGAAATTATTAAACTTTCTTATCTTCTAACACACATTAACCCTACTAAAGTTCTTTTACACTAATTATGTTTTGTTTTTGTGTACACATGTGTAGGATCTCTTTAAGTGTGAAAGTCTGAGGGTCTTGGAGTCCTCTCAGTCTGCCTTCTAACACCAGGACCACAATATCTGCACCCCCACACCCCTTCCCATCTGCCCTGATGTAATGTGAGGCTTTCAGATTCTGCACTCCTGCATTATCTACTGGTCAAATACTTAGTCTCACTGCTGAAATATTTCTTCATGGTTACCATGTTTAGTATTTGCTTACTACACTCTTCTCAGTTGCCATTCCTTCTCAGATTCAATTTTTCACTAAGTGTCTACCTTCCTTTTTATATATTCTCTTTATTTACTGTTAGTTCTGATACAATAAAAAATGTTTTTTAGCAAGATATAGTCCTTTGAAATGCAAATGACCGTCAAGAACATCTGTTTTAAAATCTTATTTTGTGACTTCTTCTTAAATAGAAAAAAATTTAAAAAAGGAAAATAAAACTCCCCCTTTAAATGAATGGTAGAGGGGGAAAAGAGCAAATGAAATTGCAGTTCTGCCAGTTAACCCAAGATACAACTGAAGAGTGATTTTCTAAAATGGCAGCTATGACACCATTACTTTCTTAGTCAAGGTGCAAAGAAAATCATCCCATACACCTCTGGGTTCATCTAGGTTCTTTATTTTCCTTCACTTAACAAATTCGAAAATAGTTTGGGGCATTTCAATAAATATCACATGTTAATTTTCATTTTTTAGGTTTATGACTTTCTAATTAAAAAATAAAACACTTTATATTACATAAACTGGAAAAATTATAACCTCTTTCCAAAGAGTTCTTGTTGTGAAAAGACAGTGGGTGTCCCCAAAACATTCATTTACTATCATGCATCTATGATCCATCTATTTCTCTCTTGTTACTGAAGGAAAGGCATAAACTAGGGTGACCTGAGAGGGAGATAAGCAATACTGTAGTTCATATACCTGACTCTGATTCGTGCCTTCAGATAAATCTCTGCCAAGGTGAAGTAGGAAGGAAATAGCAAAGGAAGAAACAGCCAGGAGAGACTCATTTTTCTCATCAATTCCATTAACAAAATACAAAGATTCAGAATCTGAAGTCGGTAGACAGTAAATCACTTCCCAGCTAACTTCACACTCAGAAGTCTTATGAAATATTAACATATAGAATTCCTTTTTTGCACACACACAGATTATGGATGAGACCACAGATTATGGATGAGGGTTTCCTCTAACCCCTTGCTGAAAATAAATGAGCATTCAGTTAATAAGCCCCATTTTTATGCCCAGGCAAATCAGGAAGTTATTTTCTTTCATACCAGGAGTACACACACAAAGTCAAATTGGAACCAAATATTCAAATTACAGCTAGATGATTTCAATTCTATAATTGTTCCAATAATGTTTTCCATTGGAGAGAAAAAAACTAAGATGACCTCATTCATAGAATTCTTTGAAAAAAACTGCTATATAATGGATTTCAATTCTGATTGGTCTTTATAGTGAAATGTGAACAGCTGCTAGAGGAAGTTCAGTCATGTTTGCATTGGAGTTAAAGGCCTAATATCTTAGGAAACTAAATAAATGACATCAAGTAACATTTAGATAATTAAAAACATTTTGAAAATAATCTTGTAAGATTGTTTTGATTGCAATTTTCCAAGGAAGTAGAGAAATTCATTGTTTGAAATAGTTCAGAGGGAAACAAGTAACATATATTTCCAAATCGAAAACTCTTATGTTTGTATTTCTCATCACCTGATATCTAAGTTACAAACTGAACTTGTTGTATAATTTTTTTTTTACTCTTTCAGTAATATGGTTTCCTTATTGTTTAACTTCCCCTTGAAACATTTCTACTTTGGATATTTTAAACACTTTATTACTCAGAGTTATGAATATAGTTCCATTCAAGCTTTATGAAAAAAATGTTTTGAAAGTAATCACGCTCTACTTTGTCTAATAATGTGAACTTGAACATTTAAAGCAATATTATTCAGGTGACCTGATAATCTGCTTTGTACCAGAGGTACACACATTATGTAAAGATAATTTTCCTGATATGTTTCAATTTCAAAAATAGTTTCTCTCACTCTAAGGTGTCTCAGTTAAGTCATTTCTATCTTGGATAAATATTTTTAAAACTTTGGTTACGCAGTTATCAATCTTGTTAAGTAGTATTTAAATTTGTAATAAAAAAAATGCCATTGTGCCTCTTACATTTTGTTGTTGTTGTTAAAATAGTTTCTAGTTTATGGAGAGAAAGCAATTTGGCCCAAAGGAATAATCACAGCCTTAAACATCTTGGCCTTTGCTTGAATGTACATTTTTAAAAAGAATATAAAGGACAAGCTGTACACTTATCTGATCCCTCTGATCAAGAATATTCTAAGTCTTTTTAAATGGTGATATAGATGGTGAACACATATCTTCTTTAACCTCCTGTCAGTGTCCTTGCCAAGGTGTATGAAATATGACAGATTCACAGTGTGTCAGTAAATAAGTGTAAACGACCATCAGACATTTCATTTTATGGTAGTTGTAGTAATTTGTTATAAAAATATAGCACTGCTCCTTGATTGATTATACTGTACCAGTACGAACTTGACTGTATTTTATTACTAAACTTACAGAACATACCTATTTGTACTGCCTCAACTCACTTGAAAAAGAATGTAATTTCTAAATTGCATATATTCATAGAATATTGTGGTTAATTTCTGCTAGTTAATGCAGTAGATACCACCTTGATATGGCTAGAATATGGATCATAACCTCTTGCTATATCTGTAAGCATATCTGTGCACTAAGTTTTTAGACAGTGAAATTGGAAAGGGTTAAGTACTTTTGTTGACTAGAAACATTTAGGTTGTGTCAACAGCAATAGGAAATCAGTTTACGTATTTAGAATTTTTTGAAAATGTAGATTAGTATGTATATAATTTGTGCTTTTGGTGTTTTTGGAATGATTTAAAAAGGGCGATTAGAAAAAATTAAAAAGGAAATTAAGAAAAAAATCAGAGTGGTGATCTGATATTTCTAGAGTTGCCAGTCTTACTAAAGTTTCCTTGCCATGTTTAATTTTAACATCAGAATGAATTAACTTTCAAAAAAAAACTGTTGAGGATAAAAAAGAAATAAGTCACTGGTACTTAAGCAGCTCTGTGTATGATAAGTTTGTATCAATGGAGAGGTTACTATTAGAAAGAGACTCGTATAGTCGAATGAATCATTAGTCAATAGTCATTAATCTAAACTGATGAGAATATTTCATGTCCGTATTCTGGGGCAGAAAATGAGATATATTAAGGAATTAATACTATGTTTATGTAGCCAGATTTGTCAGTCAGGA
Organism: Scalopus aquaticus; assembly: GCA_004024925.1. Lineage (NCBI taxonomy): Eukaryota > Metazoa > Chordata > Mammalia > Eulipotyphla > Talpidae > Scalopus > Scalopus aquaticus. Next base: position 358,595 of record PVIJ01000048.1, read on the forward strand.
TTCAGAAAGAAAGTAGCGCACTCTGAGTGTTACAGGATAAGGGATTTACTATATTAATTTGTCCTTTTACACTTTTAGACAGAGCTGGGACAGCAAACACCTGGAAGGGGAATTCTAAGAGCAAAGAAAGCAGTAGCCAATCAATCTGAAAAGATAGGGACTTCCACTACCAAATAGCTGAGAAAGAGAACTTCATGGTAAGACCTATGAGCAGCTGATTCCCCTGAACTGCTTCCTTTTCATCTCACGGGGTCCACAGCTAAGCATACTGCAGTGGGCTTGGGTGTCTGTCGGTCAAAGTTCAGCGAGGAAAGAATGTTTGAGAAAATCTAGGGGAGGTTCGAATCCATGGGTGTATGGCAATCTTCAATAATGTCTCCTCCTTCAGTCCTGTTTGTTTTAATCTCATTCACACACTTCTCTTTTGGCCGATTGTCACCTACAACCATACATGGAAGGAGATTCTAGAAAAACACAAGTATAGCTTACCCAAATCAACAGAACCAAACCAAGACTGATTTTCTAGGCTCTGACACAATTGAGTTGCCTAAATTCAGCCTGCAGAGCAGGACATCATCTAGAGAGCACACCACCTTGACAAATTCATGCAGAAGGGTATATATTAAGCAGAGGAGATAAAGAACATTTAAACTTGAATGAATACAATCAGTTGTGATCAGAATTTTGGCATTTATGTGAGCATAGTTTTTGCCTGTGACTACGAAAGGATACACATGAAAAGTGAGTCAAATATAAAAAAGTGTAATGTGTCAAAACCAAATTACAAATGATTAAAGAAGAGTGTTTTTTCTAACTAGACAGAGAGAAGTGCCTTATACTTAGCAGTGAAACATAAAGGATGAATGAACAAATGAGAGGAGACTGAGATAGATGAAAGATACAGCTAGTAGTAATTGCAGCAGGAACTGAAGAAAAGTAGCAGCCATTACAGTTTAAAGAAATTAGTGCATAGGGAATCTGAGAGGCCTTGGGACCGATACAGTTTTAAGTATCACTGCCCCAGGAGAAAATTACTTGCTTGGGGGGACAATGCACATTCCAAGAACAGAATGAAAATACAGAAAACTGGGATAGGGCAGGACATTATCTTTAACTCCCTTTAACTAAAATCCTTAACCATTTTTTGATAAAAGCAAACGAGCAACTAAACAGGAAAAGCATCATAAAATAAATGTATATATAAATTAATATACATATTAGCCTTTTAGCTAAGTTATGATCATTTCCTCACAATGGTACATTAGAATTTGCATTCAATTCCTAAGCATAATTTGATATAGTTCAGTTGTTAGGACAGAATTTTTTTTCATACAAGTGAAATCAACTAAGCATTTGAAAATAATCTTATACTTGGTGATTTCTGAACAACTGGCACATTGATAGTTTATTGAGTTGACTCTTAAACATGAATTGATCACAGCAGGTGACTCACCTAGAGAACAATCTTATTTGAAGGCTACCTATTGTCATCAACTAGAATTTGACATATTTCAAATTTTCAGAATATTCTTTTGTTTAGACTGTGGTTATTCTAAATGCTGCATTTGTTATTCTCCCTTGGAACTAGAGTTCTGCAGCTACTTAAAGAACGCTGTGGGATTTCAAAGTGAAATTTAGACCATTTTCTTATTTTTTGAAGCCTGGTAAGCAAGTTATAATGTGTATGAATATTTATAGTTAATATAATTTTTTTTTATTTAGTTACAAATTTCATAGATATGAGACAAACTTACAAGATGCATTGATGATAACCACCCCTGAGGATTCCTTCCATTCTGTCCTTCCAGCCCTTGCCACATAAGCAAACACAAAACTTCCTGTATTGAATTCTCCCTGGTTGAAATACCTGAAGTGGAGTCTTACATATTGCCCTGACATATACACAAGACCTCTTAAAACTATTATTTTTTTTCTGTGAGATCCTAAGAAAACACCACAGCAGAAACTGAATTAAAAAGTTTTTAATATTCATTTGTTTGGGAATATAAAACATGCCCGATTAGATTGTGAGAGAGGGACTAGGCAATAATATCCTTCACACATGAATGCAACCTGAGAACATGCACAGTAGGGCTTGCCTAAACCCTTCCATGATCTTGCCTCCATTGCCCCAAAATACCTGCACTTAGAAATTATATTAGCCATGTACAAACATATAAAAATTTTCTATGCAACAATTATGAGTTATTTTTAATAATAATGTTTGAAATCATGTAAAGTCATAATGCTTTTTATAAAAAAAGATGCAGATACTGCAGGCTAGCCATTCTGACACTGCAATTCATTAAAGGAAACAGTGGGGGAAAATATCTCAAATAAACCTTTTATTGGTGAGCGCTGACCTGTTACATGCATTTTTTTCTTACATTACAATGGTTTGTTTATATTTAGTGTTAATGACTCGCTCATTTGATATTTTCATAGGTTTATATTATTCAGAATATGGTATCCATATTTGCCTTACTCCCTGCCTGCTTTTCTCAGTTTAAATTAATAATGTTTATCAACTAAAGACTCAGTCTTTCTGTATCCTTAGCAATATAGTGAATACACTGATAATCTCATGCACGAAAGCTGACAAATTTTATAATTAATCTCGACAGAAGCCTGTATTTCGTGTGCAGGAAATCCCTGGGCATGCAAAGATTATTGTCTTCCCCTTTGCTCATCACTGCCCCTGCCACGGCCATGGTCTACATCAGCACCACTAACCACCCTTATATCAAGCAAAAGCAAGCTGGACACTCAATCTCCCGTTTCCCTATGTCCCCAAGGCAGTGTTCTTTCTGCAGTGGCATTGTTCTAAGCAAGCTGGGTGACTGTCTTCTGAGTCCAAGCATTGCTTGTCCTCTTTGTTTCCACTGCATCATCTATCACTTAAGTTATATACCTCTTCAGTTCTCTAGGCCTCCCCAAACTAAACCTGACTTAAACACAATCTCCTAGTATCACCATAGTTCTAAAGTGCCATGTTTTTCTGCTAGATATGGCCTCTGTAGTCAATTTCCTTTCATCAGAACGTTCGTTGCTCAATCCTGTTTGCTTTAGTGACTCTTTCCTCCCTTCTGTTAACTTTACCGTCTGAAATCCCAGCTTTTCTCTGTTGGACAGATGAAAGCATTTCAGTATTCCTTTCTGTCACAATCTACAGGATCTCATAAATTTTACATTCTTTAAGAGTAAGATAAGTGGCTATCAAGCATATAAAAACTTATTTAGACAGGTATTTCTGTATATTTAGCTTTTTATTCTGAACAATTGGAGGTTTGTATGAAATGAAATCATTATCAACAGATACATGAGATTATTTCAAATGCTAGAAGTAAAAGAAATATCGATTAAAAGGACTTCCAAGCTGTTCTACAGCACACATACTCTTTTTAGTCCTCGATTTTTCAACAAATCTTCTTGACCTATATTTCAATGAAATCAGCCTTTCCAGAAGTTTTACATACATCAAAGAGATGGACTATAAAAGCATTACATATCCTCTTGTCTGTTATACCTACTTGTTTCACATCTTTTTCTTTTGAAAGGAAAATCCCCTCATAATGTTTAACTGCAGTCAATCACAGTGAATTCTATTTGTGTTTAACACATCTTTTGCAGAGTAGGAATTAATTTTGCTGACACATCCATAATAATAAAATTTTTAAAACAAAAATATTAAATAAAACTATAAAATAAACAAATGCTAATTCATTATGTATACATAACCAATTACCATGTGATTATTTGCATAATTTTAAAAATCCCATATAAATGATTTTTTTTTGTATTTTCCAATATTTAAAAAAAATACAATAAATGGACCTCCCTGGTGACACAGGGGTTAAAGTCTCAGTGCTATTAAGCTACAGCCAGACACTGCAGCAGGAGTTCCATCCCTAGCCAGGAAGCTAACATACATGGCGCAGCAGACCTCTCCTGTCTCGCCTGCTGCTCCCCTCAGCAGTGTATCTCAGTAGATCTGCCTATTCTGCTCCCCACTCTGTACCTCGTGGATCCTCTCACCTCCCTGTACCTCTAGCCTACATCACAGTTCTTGTATGTATAAATAAAAATAACCATTTTAAAAATGCAACAATTAAGAAAATAATTTATATGGTTTTATATAACCCTAGAATTCTATAGCCCTATGAGTCCATGATCAGCCCAAATCTCATATATCCTTATCTTAATATATTTCAAAAGATATTACCTTATGAAATGATAAATTGCTCTCATCAGCCCATTCAGCCCATTCAGTTGTGAAACTGGTTTATGTTGGAAATTAGTATGGGATATATATATATATATATATATATATCAAATATCACCCAAATGAAACTATCTTTAAAGAAAATAAACCTTTTGGAATTCAAGAATCCTTCCACATGACTGAAAACATTTTGAATATACTTTAAAAATCCAAAAGTAAAACTTTAAAAAATTTATATATATATATTATATTATTTTATACTATATATTATATATAATATTATATATTCATATATATATGACAAGTGATGAAAATAGACACTTTGGAACGTGATTATTTAAATCTGAATTCCAATTAAATTTGAAATGAAAATTCAGAAAGTATATTTTTTCTTTATCATAATTTTATCATTATGACTAGGCCTCCCACATATTTTATCCTTCTTCAATCTATACTTAAAAGTCAAATAAGAAAAATATAAATAAATGTGATTATCTGTAACTTGTACTCTGGGGCAATGTAAAAATGAGTCTTAACTGAGGATAGGTTCGGTGGGTTATGAGATTTGGGATAAGTAGCCAGATATCTGGTTTGGATAACCTCTCAGATTGTCTGCCTGCATTTGATTATTCTTTCAAGAAATATGATACCAAATGTAAAAAAAAAAAAATGGGTGTTAGACTGAAAAAAACTACGTAATCTAGTTATCTCTAAAATCCTGTATTCCTATGAGACTGTATTCCACAGACGCATTGAAATTGCTTTCTAACCAACCCCCAAATCAGAACATGTGATCTCATGATGAAATTCTATATTCTTTCCATTTGTGAGAGGCAGTTTAGATGTGGTCAAGATGCCAAAATGATGTATGTGAGAAACACTGTAGAATAGTGCCTGGAGCATAATAAGCACTCAGCAAATATTAGCTTCCCTGGTTTTATTCTCTATCTACACACACTGTGGCTAGAACGGATTCCTAACAGTAAATTTTGGTGGAGAAGGGAAGTGTCAGGGTGACTGTCGGGGAGAGGAAGGCACTGGAAGAAGGAATATACCGACTTGATTCTACATTGTAATTGGAGATATCCCTGGTTTTCTCAAGCTGACATCTCAGTGTCTATTTATTGCCTATATGTTATTTATATTTTAAATGTTTAAATATATGGGCTGCTTATGTACAGTCTTACACGGAAGGCAGCAGAAGAGTGCTTCACTGGCAGGCCTCCTAAGTAAAATTGATTTAATCTGGCTTACAAGAAAACTTCTTAAAAAGCATGTCACCTGCATAAAATCTAAACTTAGGAGACTTCTTGTGCTCAATCCTGAAGCATGATCCTTAACACATCACTTTCTATTTTGGTACATCTCACAGTAATCTGTGGGGCTGTTTTAAACTGTAAATTCCTCCCTAATCTATCTGGTAAGTATGTATAGCACACTACAAGTGTCTTGCTCCTTCTTGCTTCTGAAAATTACTGTAGTAGTATGGTGGGAATATGTTTGCCATCCAGGTATGGATAAATGATAGCATATATGGTTGAAAATCATGCATACTGCTCCTTTCCATGATTATTCCAGAAGGACCTGTTTGTCTTAAGTAATTCCTCCCATTTTCATAATATCTCACCTTTTCAAACATATATTATAAAAATAGGTGCTACATAGCTCCCTGCTTTAATATATTTACAAATGAGGTAGTGCTGAAAATTGAAATAAGTGATCATTTTTTTAAGTTCTGCCAATTTTTTAATGGGTGAATATGGGCCTGCAGTATTCAAGTTGTCCAAGGTAGACAGGTATAACACATAAATGCTATATATGTCTTAAAATCAGACCCTTATCAGGGTTACTGGTAAGAGCAAACAATTATTTTAAATGTGTTAGATAAACGTAATTGTTTTATAGACTTACACAGCCTAATATTTTTCTAATATGTAAGAAAGTTTGACTGAGAAAATAAGTGATATGATACTTTGTAGATTTAGATGAACGCTAGAGGAAAGGTTTCAATAATATGTATTACAATTAAAGATATTTTAAGAAAGAACGGGTAGAGAAGGGAGTAGTGAGAGTATTGAAGAGAGCTGGAATAAGCTTCCGTAGTCATCGGAGGAAATTTATGGGTCACACAAGCACTCGCCATTAACCAGTCTCATTTGTTGTCAGAATTAACCAGACAAATCATTTACAAAATACCATAAATTTTCGCACATATTATGTTTGTGGAATGGATAAAAAGTATGATTAATATTTTGCCCTCTAAAGCCCTTGGACCACAAATACAAGGAAATTAAATGTTTGAAGGAAAGATACCAGAGTTGACCAATTACTCAAAGATATTCAGTGTATAAACCTAAAATTCTATGACAGACAAAATATATTTATTCTAATATTTAAAAGTCATGACTAATTAGTAATTTACTGACAGAAATGTCATTCAAAATTATGATCCTCAAAATTCTTAACCTCAAGGGACTACCTTTCTGTGTAAAAGGATCAGAATGAGTTCTAAAATAAATAGCATTCTAATTAAGAGTATGTCTAAATTTTGATAAGGTTGATTATTATAAAGACATTTTAATCAAACAGTTATTAAGAAATTCAACTCTATGAAACAATTTAATAAAAATTCCTGAAGTAATTTCTAAATTGTGGAACTTTGCATATTTTAGAATCTGTTATAATTAGCTTGTTTGTTTTTTGCCTGCCTTTAGGAAACTTAGGCAATAAATGGCCTAAGTGGGAGAAAATGGGAGAAAAATCTTTTTAAAATTTTGCTAGATTCTTTCCTGTTAACCAGTCATTCATTCCCTGAAATGATCTGAAACCACAGGGTTCTCAAGTTTACATCCCATGCAGAAGCAAACAAATACCTAGATTTCCTGTCTTGCTCTATTATTTTCTGGGTCATCAGAGAACAATGGAAATGTAATTACAAGTACTTATGTAATTTTCAATTCCATTATTCATATTGAAAATACGATTTTAAGTAATATTCATTTTTTAAAAGATTATTTATTGTGTATAAGAACTGGAGTGTAGGCCAGAGGTACAGGAGGTGAGAGAATTCATAGAATAAATTTGTATTTATGGAAACACTGATGTGTAAGGCAGATATAAAGAAATGAGCTGTGATTCTATTAAGGATTACATAAGGAAGTATTGCCATATTGCACATTATTGAATAATGCATATTTAATCTATGAAATATGGAATGTTGTTTTATTTATTTAGAATCTCTAACTTCTTTAAACATAGCTTTTTGCTTCTCAGAGAAGTGTTATACTTCTTTTTTTTTAAGTTTATTCCTACATAGTTTATTCTTTTTGATGCTAATTTAAGGTGAAATTGTGTTCTGATTTCCTTCTTTGAAATGCCTATTCTAACAGTACAGATACACAATTGATTTTTGTACCTTGATACTGTTTTTTCCAATTTTAATGAATTTGTTCATTAATCTAGTTTTTAGTGGATCCCTCATACTTTTTCCTATATACAGTAAAATATTTATAAATGTAGTTTTATCTTTCTTACAAATGCGGATGCTTTTTATTTATTTTTTCTTGTATTACTGTCCTGGCTAAAAGCTCTGTCAGTCAGCAAGGAAGGGTAATTTCTCATGGAACAGAAAGAAATCTAGGTTAGTGGATTATTTCCTCCCAACATTTTTAACATTTTCATTCTACCTTGTTCTTGGTTGCATGATTTCTGAGAAGTCAGATATAAGTCTTACCTTTGTTCCTCTAGATGGAAGGCTGTTTTCACCACCCATTCTGGCTTCTTCAAGGATTGGTGTTCCTTGAGCTTCCAGAATCTGTGGTTTGGAATATGAAAATTCCCAGTCATTACTTTTTCAAATATTTTTTATTCAATAGTATCTTTGTTTTCCTTTTAGTCTGTTTCCATATATGTCATGCCACTTAAAGTGAGTCAGCAGTCTTTGGATAGTCTGCCCAGTTTTCTGTGTCTTGTCCTATTAGCTCTCAATTTTGGAGGTTTCCAGGAATAAATCCCCAAGCTGAGAAATTATTTTTATTAAATTCATCAAAGTTATAATTCATTCTGTTGCAGTTTTGCTGTTGCTTTTATCCTCACCATTTCTTTTTGTTTGTCTTAGGATTCCAATCTCTCTGCTTACATTGACCATTTTTTCTTACATGCTGTTTACTAACCAGAGTCCTTAGTATATTGATCAGAGTTTTATTAGATTCCTGGTGTGATAATTCTAACATCTCTACCCATCTGGTTCCAGTACTCTTTCTCTTCAAATTATGTTTTTGTTTTGTTGTTCAATATTCCTTGAAGCTTTTTCCTGATAGCTGTACATGATGTACAGGATAAAGGAACTGCTGTAAACACAACTGTGGACTGTGAACAGCACAAGGGCTTCTAACCCTCATTGCCCACCACAGCCTCATACACACACACACACACACACACACACACACACACACACACACACACACACACACACGCTACCTAAGTTGGGACTGGGTGACCAAAATGGGCTCTGACTGAGTGCTTCCTTGCTTGCAGGTCAACTAGGCTCTAACAATACCCCAGGAGACCTGTCACTGTTTATTTACTCTTGAGGGCAGATGTTGTCAAAAAGAACTACTGTTTCATCATATCTAAAAATGTTCGCTTTTCCTTTTCCCCAATGAAAGCATATGGGGATTTTTCTCCAATATTTACTTGGATAAAACAGAAGTGTGGGACACTCTGTGACTGGTTCTTTCGGAGGTTTGAACTCAGACTCTTCTGTTCTAAACCTCCAGAAATGTGAAATGTGTAGTTCAGATTATGCTCTCCCCACTGTGAGTGCTCAGAGATTGCTGAGGGTCAGTTTCTGCTCTCGAAATATGTGACTCCCTTTTTCCCTTGTCTGACTCCTCCCTCTTGGGGACAACAGTTTGTCCTCCCTCCACACCTCTGTCATAGATCCAGAAAGCATTGCTGACTGTTCAGTCTGTTTAATTTTTTACTTGCTAGAACAGAGGTGACATTTATGCTCCTTACATGTTGGCCCAGAAAACAGAAATTTTATTTTATTATTTTATTCTTGTCCCTAGATATTAACACAAATTATGTTCCTGGAAATTAATACTTCACATTTTTTATGAATTTAGTGTTTTCATGAATTGAAATCTGTAGTTTATTAACTTGCCTTAGATATGTATATTATATGCACACTGAACGAAGAATACTGGGTTAAATTCTGCACAGGAAGATTTTTACCTTAACTATTATAACATCCTGTACAAATTTTTAAACAAAAGTAAATTTCTATCGCTGAAACTTTCCAGGAAAAAAAATCATACTTGAATACCATTTCATTTCTATCACATTGAAAAACAAAAGAATGAACACAAAAATTTTTGATTAAATAACAGGTATTAGTAAAAGCTTGGATCAATAGATAGCATAAGTAGAATATAAATTGGTATAGATATTTTGACAGCAATTGGGATTACCAGTGAATTTAAATATATGCACTTTTATTCCTAGAAATATTAGTGCATATATGTGCCAATGTCTATACAGAAATGCACATACTAGCATTATTTTTAAAAACACTACAAAGTAACCAAATATCTATTAACACATGGTCCTGCACAACAGTAAACATTAATGAACTCTCTTCATATTAACATATATGTAGATTTAAATGATCTTTAATTGAAAAATCAAATCACAGAAGACTGCATGTACATAATTACACTGAAATGAAGAGCAACTGCAAAATTTTAAATTATGCAAAAATGCACATGTGTCCCACAGCACTATGAAACAATCTAAAGAAATTAAAAACAAAATTCTGGATAATGATCTTGGGGAGGAAGAAGGAAAGAAATTTTTGGACAAAACCTGAAAGAAGAAATTAATTGTATGGTAATATTCATTTTATTAGCTTCGGTGCTTCAGTATTCATTTTATTAATAAGCTTTGAAATACTATAAGAATTTTCTACATTCTTTTTTACATATATTTACAAAAAAGGTTGAGGAGAGAAAGAAAAGAAGAATGAGCAGAAACATCAGAGTCAAAGGTACTTGGTTCAAATTCTGTCCTTGTCATTTGCAATGGTGTCTCTGGACAAGTTGCTGCAGTCTCCTTACTAGGAATGTGTAAAATGATAACTATCTCTCCCAGTTGTCATGAGGAATAAATAAATGCAAACATTTAAAATAATTTAGAACAGTGTCTAGCAGCTATTATATAATGAATATATCTCAGTTTTCATTATTAGTTTTTAGAGGAATAAAATCTCATCTATGTATCATTTATCAAAAGAAATAGTAACTTGAACATAATAGGAACATTAAATTAATATTTGCTAAACTCTAATGAAACAATTTATTGCAGGGGTCTTCCCTGGTGGCGCAATGGGTTAAGTCACAGCACTACGAAGCTATCCACAGCCACTGCAGCACAAGTTCAATCTCTAGCCAGGGAGCTTCCTACACAGTGCAGCAGTGTAGTGCACAGTGCACACTGTCTCACCCGCTGCTCCCCTCAGCAGTATATTCAGTTAATCTGCCTGTTCTGCTCCCTATTCTGTCTCTAGTGAATCCTCTTACCCTCCACACCTCTGACCTACACCCCCGCTCTTTTATGCATAAATAAATAAATCATTTTTTTTAAAAATCACACTTAAAAAAAATTATTGCAGAAGTTTACACACACACACACACACACACACACACACACACACACACACACACACAAGTCAGCAGGAACGTTCTGCTCCAACCAAACTCTTCAAAATAGATTACATGGTCTCTTGTTGCTCTTAGATGAATCTTTTCTATCATTTTACATACTATTCTTCTACTTTGAATTCACTTCATAGGTTAATTTTGGACAGATGTATCCTTTCCTAAGTTAAGCCTCCTAAACATCTCTTATCAAAATGTTAATATATATCATTTTATTATATTCCTTTCATAGTATTTTTCACAGAAATCGATAGGATTACCACTTTGTTGTCTCTGTGATCCCAACACACAGACATATACATTTTTATGGAGTCAGGAGTTGTTTCTCTTTTTCACGACTGTATCTCCAACAGCAAGAAATATGCTTAGTACAGAGTAGATGCTCTCTCTATATTAAATACATGGTGAGTGTATGACAGAAGATGTTAAGAAATCAGTACACACTGTTCTTGAATATTGATTGTTAGATGTTTAATGTTTTATAATTCAACTACACAAATGATTATTTTCCTTCAGTTATCAAAATTATTTGTATCATGGTGTTTTGGTTAGCGAAGAATTGCTACTTGCCAAAATGTGTTGCCAAATACAACAGTGATTATATTAGCAAAATTTCAGTAGACTAGATCTAAAAGCCTCTATTGGCCTGCCTTATAAAAGATTGACTATTGTGTACTGGCTGAAACATATGATCATTTTTCTTTTTAGATTATGAAGAATCATTCAGACAGAATAATTGTCACAGACAATTAAAAATTATTGCAAAAGTTGTTTGATATAAGCAAATACTAAAAACATTTTAAAGGTCATATTAAGACATCTATAAGATAATAAACATTTTGAAAAATGGTATTAAACACAAAATTAACCCTTCTAAACTACTTTTACACAACAATCTAACTTCTACACAGACAGTAATTTTGAAATGGGGTTAATCCATTAAAAGGGAGGTGAGAATATGTGTTCTCATTGGAAAACTGCAGTTTCAGAGCTACCTACAGAAGTTACATTCGCCTTGATTGTACGAAATGCGGATTAAAAGTGGGAAGTATTTACAAGATGGTGCAAATTTTACATTGCTTAAAGATTCGATTTTGTGTATTTTCCAGTCTTTCTTTCTTTCTCAGGGAAGCTTTAACTGCATTCCCTCCTCCCTCCCTCCTCATCAGTGTAGTCTTTATAAACAGATTGTATCTCAAGAATATGAAACATCTGCCATTATTTGTAAATGTCTTATACAAAAAATATAATTAGGAAGTTAAATACACAAAGGTGAGGTATGTAAGTAAAAACTAGCTTAAAAATGCAAATCTAAAAAGTAAGCAAGTAGATAAGTACAGCAACCACATTCAAATTAGATGATACAATAAAAATAAAACTGCTTATTGATCCATTTTAGTCTGTTGCTTGTTTTATTACTTTTAAGACACATTTATGGGTTCTAAATAAAAATCTCCTATAGTAAACTATTTAAAGAACAAAAACATTGTGATGAGTCAAATACCTCAGATATAAGAAATCTTCCGCACATAGTGATTCTGTAGTTTAGGCAGTTCTTTCAAATAGTCTTCTTCAAGAAACATTGGCAGGACATTCAGTGGGAACTACATCAATCATTGGCAGATCATTGTAGCTCATCTAAGGATGAGACTTAGTAAATCATGGAGTTTAAATAGATTTCAACTTAGTATAGCCAACTTGGAAGCTTAAATTTTTAATGGCTGTATATCAACTAGAGGTAGCCTGAACTATTTAAAACATAATGTGATAGCACTGAATTTTTAATTTTTACTGAGCTTTTTATACATATCATTACTTTTAACATAAAGTCATTGCTTAAAGGTGACAGCAATGTGGGATGCATATTGATTTATATTGTGTTATTTATAAGAAATAGCTTATGGACTTTTACTTTCAATTAAGAGGTAGGTACATTGTACCAAATTCATTTAAGGCTTGTGTTGTGACACTAAATATGTTGTGAACATTAAAAAATTGAAGTTTTCCTGTAAAAAATCTCTAATTTTGAGAATTTAAAGAGAAATTTAATAATATCAATAGTCTAAAAGTCAAGTTTAATTATTTATAAAACATAAAAGCTTGTGAGCTTGGTAACTCTGTTACTATTAATGAAATAAAGTAACAAAGTAACATTTGACTGCTTCATCAATCTTAATTATAAAACATGCCACTGCAGGAATAAAACAAGAAATGGTTCAATTTCTTGACTTAATACATGTTCTGAAATAGATGCCTGTAATAGAAACTTTCATTTGGAAGTTACAGAAATTCTACCCACAACTTAGAATTTGCTTTTCTTTAAATTTTGTAAGAATGTTGACAAATCTTTGGACATAAATAATTTATATTTATTGGATATATATACACACAAAATATATATATGTATAATTTACATTATTTATATTATATATGTATATGTCTATATACAATTCATACATGCATATGTGTATATACATTAATTTTCAGATTTTGAACTTACGTAATTTTTATTTTAGTTGAACTTGATTTTTTGATACAGAAAAAAATATCATCATGGCATATCTCTTTGAATATCCAGAATTATTCCTCATTTATAATATCATTTTCCAGTGTTCCCACTATCATCATCATTACATTCACACTGTGAGACTTGCTAAGCCTCGATTACTGTGAACACTAATGCTACGACAGAGTAAAAATTAAAATTAAACCAGGAAAGATAATATGTAGATAAAATCAATTTGACTGCTCAAGTACTACACATCTTTCCTATGACAATTGGTAAACTGTGACATTCTGTATGTGCAGTACATAGACGCAGCCACCACAGGTGATTCTAAGAGCTTTCATATAAAGCAAAGGAGCTTTGCCTATCACAATTCTGGTCTCTAAAAAGGGATTACTCTGACGAAATAAAGTCAAACAGCTTGCTCCACTGAGTATTTAAAAATGTCTATCATAACACCACTATAAGTTAAGTATAAGTAGGGAAAGAAAATATCTCAAGTAGTTTTTAGAATAAACAAGAAGTAAACTCTCAAGCTGTCATGCTGAGTGTTTTCCTAAGGGGCCTTTATTTTTGCTCAGGGCCTAACTGTCTGAAACACTTTTTTATACACACATGATAAGTCAAATTTAATACAGTTCTTTCCATGAGATACAAACCTAGAGAGTGAATTAAATAAAATAAAGAGGGTGTTTGTGCGTTATCTATCATATAAGACAACTGCCAAATGCTTTCCTTATCTCCTAAGTCTGTATGCTTGGCAACCCTTATATAAAAATAAATTAGTATTTAAATGAAACCATAGATTATGAACATTTATTTAATTTTGCTGCTGTCATAACTGTCTCAAAAACACATATAGAGAAAAGTATTTATTGCCTGTAATTATATAAAATTAATTATATAACATATTCCCATGGAAACATATTGTTCTTGTAGTTCTATACATCAGTAGTTGCTTTAAAAAGTATATACTAGAAAACATTTCAGCTTCCACTTGAATTTTTATTTCTCAATGAGAATTATATCTTTCGGCTTTTGTTTCTTAGTTATTCACACTTTGAATTTTTTTATTATTATTATTTCTAGTTTTGGCTTGTACTGTATGAAATAGCGTACTCTTAACAGAGTTGGAAAGATTTTTTTCCATTGAGAAGTACCAATTTTTTTTTGAAGGACAAAATACTAGTGAATAAATAAGTATATATTGAACAAACTTGGGGAATTAAATGGCAAATTTACATAATATAATATATATGGTAAAATATATGAGAAATGCTACCCACCTGACTTGTTTTAAGGTTTTATTTATTTATTTATTTTTTAATATATATTTTTATTGTTATTTATGTCTTTTACATTTCGTATTCCCCTTGGGTAGCCCACCACCAATTCACCCGTGATCCATCTCCATGGTCCCTTGTGTTCTTTTCTATTCCATTTTATGCGCTTTTCCTTCCCTCCCCCTCCCACCCTCCCCCCGCTGATTGTCTCTCTTCTATTTGGTTTCCATATAGTCCTGTTTTAAAAACATTTGGTGTGGTGACTGACATAAGTCTGAAGAGGTATGATCCTATATCTCTGAATCTCATACATCATTATAACCAATTACCTAAATTTAATAAAAAATAAATGTATAGAAAACCATTTTATGATAAAATTTTATATACATATACCTGCTATGTTTCTATATGTATATATACATGTCTGTAACATTAAAATTAGATAGTTGGGCCTCCCTAGTGGCGCAAGGGGTTAAGTCTCAGCACTATGAAGCTATCAGCAGCCACTACCACACCAGTTTGAGCCCTGGCCAGGGAACTAACTCACATGGCAAAGCAGACTTCTCTTGTCTCGCCTGCTGCTTACCTCAGCAGTGTATTTCAGTAGATCTGCCTGTTCCGCTCCTGATTCTGACTCTGGTGAATCCTCTCACCCCCCTCCCCCAGCTCTGGCCTACACCCCAGCTCTTGTACGCATAAATAAATAAATCTTAAAAATAAAAGTAGTTAATTAGATACCACCAACAAGATGACCACCAACATTTGGATAGACCAGGATTTTGAATATTTAAATGCAAATGTCTCCAAATTTGTATGTTTCCTATTACTGTCAGAGTAAATTACTACAAGTTTTGTAGTAAATTTCTATAAATGCATGTTTATAATCTTATAGTCAGTAGGTCAGAAGCCCGACTTGGGTTTCATTAAAATCATGTTGCCCTCATATTTGCATTGCTTCTGGAGACTCTAGGATTAAACCTGATTCTTTGCTATTCCGTATTTTAGAGGTTGACCTGCATTCCTTGACTAGTGGCCCATAATTTCATCTTCAAGGCCCACGCTGCTACAAACAATCCTATTCTTTTTCTGATACCCTATTTTATGAGTCCTTGTGATTATTTTGAATTTGCCTAACTAGTACAGAATAATTTAAGACTAGTTGATTAAAAAGTCTATGATTTCCCTTTCCCATTGTAATCTGATATTCACAGATTCTGAAAATTAAAGTATCTATCTTTGGGGAGGATATTTTTCTGCCTACTACAAGTATTCCGTTCACTTGTAGGATGAAATAATAAATTTCCAGTTCTACCTATTACAGTGAAACACAGGAACATATTGACACAATAAAGTGTTCATCTTGTCATGATATAATACATTTGTGTATTGGGTAATTTTGAATAATTTCAAGTGTTATTTTTTTATTGGTGTGAATATGCATCTCTGTATGAAAAAGTCTCCATGTGCAAATCTGCACATCTAGTTTTCCACCAGTACAATCCATCAGAAAATAACATTACATGTGCACACATACATATATACACACATAGCTATATGTGCATGTATATATTAAATGCATAGATACGCTTTTAAATTTTCTGATAGAATAAAAAATCAGTATATATCAACCTATTCTTTACTGTGGATCTTCTGTTATACAGGATTTTATCTTCAATCCATTGTCTTTTTATCCTTTTATTCTAATACTTGCCATGTTTTGTACTATAATGAAAGATGCTTTTTCATGGAGGTAAGTAAAATTATATTGGGTAATTTTATTCAATTATGGCAGTTAGAATTGAAAATGTAAACTACAACTCAAACATAAAATCTATCAACAATCTATATTTTTATTTTCCTTAATATTAGCAAAGTATGCTATCTTCACATTGCTTTTGCTTTCCCCTTGTATTCTACATAAAACTCTTGCTAGAGAAAATGAGGAAAATACTTTAAAATTTGTTTTAGGACAGCTAAACATAAAAGTATGATATAATTATATATATGTTAAATATATATGAATATATAAACATGATCTATAGTCCATCAACATACAAAGAATCAAGAACAGGAAATTTTAATTTAGGACATATGCCTTATTTCTTTGAATTCCTTATTTTTCTTTTTTGAGAGCATATTACAGGGAAGAAATTATTGGAAATTGAAGGGATCCATTGCTATTAAAATCAGCATTAGTTGAGTTCCTGACATCACTTCTCAATGATAAGATTTTATAGTTCATAGTCTTCCTTTTCTGCCCTTATTTATATATTTTGGAATATATCACAGAAACTATTTGATGTAATGTGGCCTCAAGAGTGTCATTTAATTCATAAAGGCTGAGAGCACAGTTGACTAAAAGTTGTTTATTGGCATGATCATTCTAAACAATTCAAGGGTAAATCTTGCTGACAGAGGAACTTTGCTAAAGAAAATTAACAATGGCAGGCACACAACTTAACAGTATGAGAGATAAAGACATACTGCTGCCGACGCTGAAGAATGCCACAGAATACTAGATCTACTGAAAACCCGGAGACCTGCAGAGAGCAAAACCACATGACTGTGAGAAAGCATTAAAAGCACCATGGGATAGATGGAGCGCATTTGAGGTGAACAGGGTTTCAGTATCTAGGGTTTCAGTATCTAGGCTGGCAAAATTGGGACCTTCATGGCAGATTTCTGACCTAAAGGTCATTCTACTTCTTTTAAAGAAAAAAAAAAATTAGGGAAAGTGACTACCATACAAAATTCATCTCTAAATTCATTTTTCTTTAGGTTTAAAATGGCGGACCCATTTTAAAAAATCATAATCCCTCTAATTGTTCTAAAAAGCAAAATGCTATAATCCTTTAAGTGACTTTGACCACGTTATGTTTATCTTGTTTGTGTTTTTGTTTTACTTTGATTTTAAGATCCTCTAAGGGAGAGTTTCCTTTCTCTGTTCTCAGTGAGTTCTGATCTATCATGCTATTTTCAAGTGTTTTCAACTCTATAGGGCTTACATTTATGGCTTTAGTTTTCAGTGCCATGTTCTTTCCAAATGCCAATAAAAAGTAACTTAAAAACACAAAAGCAAGAAGCACTTAACTATATCACTTTAATTGGCCAACCCAAAATAGAAATAAACAAGTTACCAATAATTACTCATTTTTGACCATGAAAATAATAAAAAGTTATAATGGCAAAGTATTCATTCTATCATACAATTCAATTCAAAACATATTTTAATTCCAAATGTATCTGGAAGAAATTTAATTAAAACAATAACTGCATACTAACTATGTTTATTCTAATGAAAGTGCCTAGATAAAATGGAATTTAAAATATATGGCATATATGAAAAAGGATATTCAAATATGCATGGTCATAACATTTCCCACATGTACAGTTGAAGAACCTTCTTTGGAAGAAAATAAATTTAATTAAATGTTTTGCCTAGATGATATCCTTCAAAATGATACTTCCAATCCCATACTATCATATATTTTCAGGAACTAAAAAGTAAAATTTCGTCTAATTTGTCACACACTCTTTTCATCACTCAGTTCAAATCCAGAACCACTCACGCCATCTCTTATTCAACAAAACCCATGCCTGTATCATGCAGAGTTCAGGCAATTTTATACAAAATATGCCTCTTTTTTCCAGTTAATGCTTTACTTTTTTTTTTCTAAAACAAACAAAATCAATTATTCACTTTAATGTAAAACCATATCCAGAAGTTTTGTTTAATGCTTTCCCTAAACATTCATTTTCATTTATCCAAAGCAGTATGATGATTCTCTGGGCATACTTTCAGGCTTAAGGATGTAATATTTTAAGTTTATCAAACTTGCTCAAATTTTCTTATTTACAGTTTCCTCCTCAGAATAGGGTTGTGTACAATGACATCAAATTTTCTATGACTTAAAAACATCTTTCCAAACATTAACGATCCCCTTCACTGGCATTGTACAAATGATCTAGCAAAGGTTAAAATACCTCTTTGAAGAAAATTGAAGATGTATTATAAAATCCTACACTGATGCAAAAAAAAAATAGATATAATGTTTTTTTTCTTGTATACAGATAGGTGTGTGGTCACATAGTGTGATCCAGTAACAAAATCAACAACAGTTGTTTATTGTCTTTTTGATAATAGTCATTCTGGGTGGTATGAAGTGATATCTCATTGCGGTTTTGATTTGTATTTCCCTAATGGTAAATGACGATAAACAACTTTTCATGTGTCTGTTGGACAGCTACACTGTTACCAGTCCCAAACTGAAAGTGGACCCTTTGCCTTCTAAAGAAAGAACTCACCAGAAAGTGCTAGGTGTAGTTGAGTGAAGCAAGGCTTTGTTAGAGGCTTATGTACATGTACAAGGGAGCCAGTGACAGCAAGGAGTATTTAGGCTGACTCCTTAAAGGGAGGTGGGAGGAGACATTTAATGGGTAGGTTCATTCAGGGAGAAGAAGAGCAGTGTCATAGATATGCATAAAAAACATATAGGTTACATTTGCCGATATCTACAATATCCTCGGAAATTTGTACTGACAGCACAGACAACTGAGGGCAGCTATGACTGATACCTGAAAATATCTTCCGCAAGAGATAACTTTTAAGCTATAGCTTGTCTGTAAGATGGAATTCTGACAAACAGGATTCTTTGGGAGGTTCTTTCAATGAGAGGAAATAACTATGCTCAACCTTCCTTTGGTCTTCCAGTGTCAAAAATATAGTACCAAACACTGAACAAGTCTCTGACATACATTTTTGATAATACCAGGACATTGACAAGCTGTCGGAATGTGTATTAAGATTTGACAACTACACCTAACAGAACATAGTTGTCAATTTTCATTGTAGGTAAATAAAAGAAATTTACCTGAGAAAAGTACTTCTATAAATGGATGGATGAATTCTTAGAATTGTAAGAATTCTAATTCTTAGAATTAACCACCTAGTTTAAAACTTTGTTCTTTAGAAAATTCTGTTCAAAAATATCCCTTAAAAGTCATCCTAACATGGGCCTCCCTGGTGGCACAATGGGTTAAGCGCAGCACTATGAAGCTATTGGAAGCCACTGCAGCATGAGTTCGATACCCAGCCAGGGAGATTCCCACATGTCACAGCAGACCTCTCTTGCCTTGCCCGCTCTCCCCTCAGCAATGTACTTCAGTGGATTTGCCTGTTCTGTTCCCTACTCTGTCTCTGGTGAATCCTCTTACCACCCCACACCTCTGGCCTACACCCCAGCTTATATGCATAAACAAATAAATCTTTAAAAAAAAAAGTCATCCTAACATACTTTTGATTATATCATTTTCATTTCCTTTCTTATTATACATATTTATTTGCCTATAGTTACATAAACTTAGGCATAAAACTATGATTGAAATACTTTTTGTTCCATACAAAAAAAAAAAAAACAAGAACTTTCCAACAAGTTATGAAATATTGTGCTATAGAGAAAGAGCAATGAAAACCATTTTTCTTTTGTGTTATTATCTCATATTAAGCTAATCACTGAAATTACCATATGGTGTTATGGAAACTATATCCTTTAGAGCACAATCTGTATTTGCATTTGTACCCTGAAGATGTAGCATTTACCTGTCACATAGTAGATGACCCATTAATATTACTGACATAAAATAAGGGTTTGAGAGGTGATTAAATCAGAATCTTAAATATTATAAATATATAGCTTGAAATAAAAGGAACAAAATCCACAAGAATGCCAGTCTGTGCTGAAGGAAATTTGTACAGGACGTAGCAAGTAGCTGTAAAGAATATTAGCAACTTTATATTGAAGAGCTATGATCCATCAAAAACTCAATCATAGTCATCAGGATGACTAATATGCCAACATAAAGTGAAAAAAAATCAACAACACAACTTCAGAATATGTTTCTGTCTAAAAGTGTATTTTATCCATTTTCATTTTTAATCTCTTTTTTAACTACTTTAAATAACGTTTACACATATGAATTGTACAACTTGATGTTTCTATATAAGTGTACTTTGTGAAAATATCACTGCAATTAAGCTGATTAACATAGCCATCACCTCTACGTAAAGTCACCATTATAGGGCACGTGTGTGGATAACACCATTTTTTAAGGTATTATATAGTATGTTAGCTCATAACTTGTTTCTTACTATTATTTTAGAATGATATTCTAAAAAATAGCAAAAAAAAATTCCTCTGCTAAGGCCAGAAACATTTGAACTGGAATCTACTTAAAATATCTACTTGCGTAAGTTTTAGGAAACTAGGTAATTTAAAAGTTTGGGTGTATGATATATAGTAAATAAAAGATTGACCTTAATACATATTTGGTCAAACTATGAAATTGCAAAGAGAGAGAGGCGAGATAGATAAAGAGAGAGAGAGAGAGAGAGAGAGAGAGAGAGAGAGAGAGAGAGAGAACCTGCAATGAACAAAAGAAATCTTGTACCTACTTTTGAGAAAAGTTTCTCTTGATAAGTGAGAAGAGCAATTAGGAGGAAGCTAAAGAATATAGTTAAAGTTCCTGTGACAAATTTGATCTATTGGGTGACATTTACGGGTACGGCGCTCTTTCTATCACAGGTAAAATTTCATGACTTTAGCTAGAGAATCTCTGCCTCCACAGAACCACTATATCCTCTTAAAATGTTAGTTTATTAGAGAGATGGGGTCAGGTGTGGGTCACAAAACAGCATGACATTTTCAGAAAAGTGCATGGTGACCTCAATCGAGTTATTTCACTAGGAAAAATATGCAACATTTTATGAGAAAAATCATTAAAACCTGAAGTATAAACTATCTGGCTGATGTGCAAGAAGATGAAATGTAAGCAAAGGCTCACTGGTGGGCTGTGGATGGACGTGTCATGCCCAGAAGTTTTGTTATATAAACACCTTAACAATGAGCAGGTGTTTTTTTTGAGGTAAAGGAAGTAGATGCAGATAAGGCAGAGAAGGTTCCCAGAAGGGGATAAGAGGCAAGAGGAAATTTTATTTTCTTCCAGGAATTACAGGAGTACTGACAGTCACAGGGTAGAATATTCCAAGAGTTAAATAGGTGATAAAATGAATCAGCCTTTTATCAAATCCCTCCACATCCTAATGTGATTTCCATTTGGGAGAACACTTATGCTCACTTCATTTTGGAGTAATAATGAGTATTTTGTAGAAAGACAACCTCAAGAGTGGAACTACATATTGTTGCTGATTATTCTGGATATAGTAAAGGTAAAAAAAAATTGCTACAAAACTTCATAAATTTGAAAATTCATTGAGGACAGAAACTCATACAAACTAAGACTATTTGAGTCTTGCCCGGTGTCATAGGTAGTATTTGCTATATATACACATATTGCCATATATTTGTGAAGTGAGTACAAAGATGACTATTCAATGTTGAGATAAAGGGAATATGACAGAGGTCAACAGTGTGCAGACTGGCTGTATCTTAAAATAGGTATTTTTTTTCATTGAAAGATTGAGATCTTATCACCTGCACTTATTACCTCTCAATAAGTGTGAGGTAATTTCTTACTGTAATTGTTTATTTATTTATTTCTTATATTTTAGATTCTTTTTTAAGGAAGGCACTATTCATCATTCACTATTGTAGTCTCCCCAAAAGAATGGTGACATTAAGGATTGAGATAAATAAATTAAAGCAAAGCAGATAGTTTAAATCATAATTAAGTGATGAAAGAAGGTCGTGAAAACCATATAGTTTTGAAAGTACTTTTACACTAAGTAAATTATTTTGTTTTGAAAAACATAACTTAGAGCTTTTAGGGGGGAAATAGTTTGGAGGCATCCAGGAGACAAGATATTAAATACTTTGAGACTTAGCAAGTGCTGATCAGATCTAATTCATATTTCCTAGTCAATGAAGATTCAGAAGATTAGAGGGAGATTAGAATTTACTTTTTATTTTGTAAAAGAAAATTCGAACCCCAAAAAATGATAGCAGGGAAAACATTGAAACAAAATGTGCCATTATTTGTTAGACTACATATAAGCCTGCACTTAAGAATGCAAAACCACAAGCACATAAACACAAGCATATGTAATAAAAACTTCAATAAATCAAATTTCATTTGACTCAAAGTCAATTTGTTTTAGATGAAAACTAGGACTTGGAATCAGAAATTGATTTAAATACTCATTCTATCATTTTTTTTAGCTTTATTGAGGTAATTGAATTTATTCCAGGAACATATATTCAATATATACAAAAAACAACATGTTTTAATATGTTTATGTTGATGATAGATTTCCTGTGACTTTAGCAAAATATTTAATTATCTTGAACCTCAATTTTCTTTTATAAAATTGAAATAATTACATCCCTTGGGGATACGTATACATTAAATTATAATAGTATATGAAACACAGTGATTGTGCTAAATAAAGGACTTCAGAAAATGTCAATTCAAATATCTATTCTCAAACAAACATTGCCTGTTAGTTTAGATCTAATAATTTATTTGGACAAAATTTCAAAATAACAAAACTGTAAAATTGGTGGCTAATATGTCTGAGAAAATCTATGCTGATGGACCTCCTGGAATAGACAGAATGTGTATATTTGTGTCACATATAATGCCCACCAGAGAACATCTACTCTCAATAATTATAGACAAGATAACTCATCATATAAGGCTTTGGTAGCAGGGATGGAGGCTTTATCTTGGATTTATAACATACTCTTCCTTTTACGGAGGCTGTTTGTCTGCCACCACCATTGGATAAATGCATAGTCTCCAAAAACAAAGTTCAGGGCTGAGATATTGAATCGGTGCCTGATGGGTCCCTGATAGGTATGAGGTGATTATATTAAGCTCTCTATCATGGGGGAACATAATTGTGTTCTCACAGAGATAGACAAACATTCCAGATAAGAATATGCCTCCCCTTTCCACGGAGCTTCTGTGAACACTATGATTCCTTATCTTTTGCTATATTGTCTGGCACGGCGTTCTTTATGTTTAGGAAGCATGTTGTGTGATAAAAGAATATACCAATAATATTGTGCTCACAGATTTTATTGATTATAATACATGTTCGATCACCTAGAAGTAGCAGAATGTTCTTGTCAATCATTTCCAGTTTAATGTCATGTTACCTAATAGGCCTTGATAAATCTATGCAATTTTTGCTTCAGGAATCTCTTGGTTTCAGAGATCAGATTTTAGGTACTAAGCTAGGGATTCTCATTGTATATCTTAAGTCCTACCATTTTCAGTTACTTTAATACAATTGTTGACTCAATTCATTTTTTTTTTAAGAAGTAGCGAACAAAAAATTCCTCACATTATTTTTTTAAAAATTTTGTTTTTGCTGATATGAGAAAAATATCACTTTGGCTAATAAAATTTTAATAATAATGTTAACCCTTTACTTGGTTGTTTTTAATCCTATATCCTAATAAAAACATACACATTTTTTCCCAACTTTTAGATTGTTGCTGCTCTATTGTGTGCCCCTATGTCTTCTGATGCAATTTCTTTACCGATTATGTTCACCCAAATTCAAACTATTACAGGGCAATCCCACGGGGAAATGGTATGGCTTGGATGTGAGTCCTCACCTGCACACTTAAGGAAGAAACAAACCTCACAAGACCTAAGGGAAGGATACAAGGGAACTGTTTACAAGGGAACTGAAAAAGCGGGGGCACACAGAGAGTGAGCCAGAGATACAGAGGGAGTCATTGGTCAATATGTCCTACTAATAGCATAGTCTATGTTGGAACCCCAGGTGCCGGATGAAACAAGCAACACCCAGTTCCCCTTTAGGCTCACGTGTGTTCAGTTCTGTACCGAGCATGACTGCTTAACTCCACCCTTAGTTCCTAGCAAGCCCCACTTTGGGAAGCCACATCAAGACAGATCATGGCATTGAATTTGCCATCCTCAACGCCTGGGATCTCTTTCACATGGAGGTGGGGATGGGATTCATTCAGGGCACACTGTTTCTCCTACAAAATCTCTCTCTTTCTGGGAATGATGTGGAAGACAACTTCCTAAAGTGAAAACTAAAAGCTGATTATTGATATCCTAAAAGTCTTAATTGATTTAAAGTAACAGAGACACATTAGTAAATTTAGATAAGAACATAGGTAAAATTTAATGCGATTTTAATTACTATAATAATAGTAATTTACAAAAGGCTTTTGATGTGAAAGTTACTACCTTATGCATCTATGATTTTGTATATACTTTGTTTTCAGTTTTGTGATAATATACATATTTAAATCTATTCTAAATTCATTTTTTTTTCATGAGGCTGCCACAGCATTGGCCTATTTTTTTCTCCCCCATTGGGGTGTCACTCTACTCCATCATGCTTTCCTTTTACCCTGCAGTCATCAGCAACCTAAGACTCCTTACCCCTAATCCAAGCCCTTTCTCTCCCTGCTTAACTTTCCTGTTCCTATCAATGGCTCTTCTCTTAATAATATTCACATATCGTCCTTGTCTGAAACCTTAAACCTTAACTGCATCTTTCTGCCCTTTTTCCTTCATTGAAATTCATCCTTTGCAAAGAGCAACCTTTACTCTGCCAGTCCATTAAGTGGACTTTTTTATCTAGTCTCTCATAAGGGATTACTAGAATTGCATTAGTCTTTTGATCCCCCAATAATGTGAAGGAAAACGCTTCTCTATCTCCTCTACTGTCAATACTTGACTTGAAACCAGGTGTGTTTTTTCACACAGATCAAGTTCTCTGATACCAGTTCAGCATCTGACAACTTCACAGTTCTGACACTGTCGCCCTGGGGTTAACACCAAGTCCCACAGGTTAAGGTTCAGTCCCACAGAACTGCTCTCACTTCAGATGCCAACCATAGGTCTAAGTTGTCACCTGTGCTTCGACTGACCAATAGTAAGTGAGAAATCCCCATGACCCCTAGTCTGGTTCATCAAATTTCTAGAGTAATCTGCAGAACTCAGGAACAATCTGCAGTTTATATACTATTGACAGACTACCAGTTTGTTACATAAAGAAAATCCACAGGGAAGAGATTCCCGGGTCAGGTATACGGGAAGGGGTACAGAGCTTTAGACCCCCCCAAGGTGTGCCACTACCCTTGCACCTCCACGTGTTCACCAACCAGGAGGTTATCCAAACCTTCTCCTCTTGGGTTTTTATGGTTGCTTCGCTTTATAGGAGACATTAATTAAACTGCTGGTTGGTGTAACTCCAACTCCAGTCTCTTTTCCCTCCCCAGAGTCAGAGGTCGGGAGAAGGACTGAAGGATTCAAACCTCTAACCCTTTGTTTTTTTCCCCCTACCAATGTCCTGGATTTTAAGAAGTTGTTTCATTGAATCAGGTCAGACTTGCCCATTTCCATGATGCTGAGTTTGAAATTGTGCAAAGTACATTACTTATTACAACTATATTCTCATTACATTCTGACAATTGGAAACAACACAAGAGGGAAATGTTAAGTAAAACAAATGCAAGAGTGTCCTATTCTTTTGGTGTGCTTTATGCTCTTGTCACCATCACCACCACAACAAATGCAGGTAATTCTCACACCCTGGATGAGAATATAGCTCCACTAAGTACAGTGATCATTTGCTCACAACCGCTTTGAGAGCTGACACTGGAAAAGTCAAACTAGTAAGCTAGAATCCAGAGGGGCCATGCTCTTATACTCACATCTATTTGTTTTTTGTCTCTCAGCTTTTGAACTGACATTATGTACCAAGAAACTGCCAATATCTTTCAAAAGTGCAATTCTCTATCAATCAAAATCATACTAGTATATACTGTTTTCTCCCCAATAGCCTTCCCTTCTGTTTTATTATAGCCCATTTATAAAGAATTCTGATACCATATCCAAGCTTAAAAAGAAAATTAGCCATTACTCACATTAACTGATACAGTTGTGTGTGTGTGTGTGTGTGTGTGTGTGTGTGTGTGTGTGTGTGTAGGTGATGTCAAATGTTTGGTAATATTTCAATTTTAACCAGACTTGGTTAAACCACAGGCTTGACCACACTGCACAGAATTGACCTGGTCATTTATCAGTTCTGTGATTCTGAATAAATTATATATATTCTCAGAACCTCAGTTTCCTTGGCTCTAAAGGGAGAATTTTTAAAACATCCAAGTCAAGGATTATTGTAATGTTGAGTGAGTTAATAAACATAAAATACATAGAATGGCATCATCATATGGCAACTGATAAATGAATGTCAACTATTTTTATTGTTATTATTTCTTCTGTACCTTAGACTGACTTGGACTGGAGAAATACGTACTAGGAAAAAATGCATTCTGAAACATAAATGCAGAACATTTTCCACACACTAGAAATGGTTTGTTCAAAAATGTGGACAGCAAAAACTTATCAGAGAATTATCCTTTAACTTGGTTTATTAATTGGGTAGAAATAGTCTATGGATTAATGTTTCACACCTCCAGAGAAGAGAGACCTTCAGGTAAAAGGAAGCGTGAAAACACTTTGTTCACCTTCCCACCCTTCTTTTCTCTCTTACCATATGTTCTTGGAAGAAATGTGAAGGCAGGTGCCAATGGCATATACAATTTTGATACCACTTTTGGTATACAACTACAAATTAATTAAGATTCCTGTATTGTTTATTTCATTTAGACAAGTGTTTTCAATCCTGAAAACATATTTTTCCAGTTTTTCATAGGAAATTGAGCACTGACCCCATTCCCTCCAAATGCCACCCCAAACCTATGTATCATTGTCCAGGTCTACCCTGTCTTGTAATTCTCTGGCACTCGTTTTATCCACAACAAATGCAAGTTGCATTTGTTGCATACATTTTAATATATTTTATTCAAATGTATCTTTCTTAGCTATCCTTCCCCTTTATGAATATTGGACATGGATCCCAAAAACTAAATCCTTAAATTTAATGGTTGAACCAGTTCTAAACTGTGTCTCCTGATCCTGTCATTCATGTCTAAGTTAGAGGTTAAGTTTGTTCCTTCCCAGGTTAAGGAGCCACAGATTTTATTTGATTCACATCTGGATATATGACTCAAATTAATAATAACCAGAATTTTATGTAGTATTAAAAGCTAGGTTTGAAACAGTGGAAAGTATGGGGTCTGCTCACAGAAGATGTAAGGAACACATTTTGGCTGTGCCTCACTAGCTGTTCCCGGCCGGAAGGACCCAAGTAGTTCAAGGTTAAAAAGGGCCTTTCTATTTTCTCCCTCTTTTCAGGCTAATCTGCATAGGTGAAACTTCTTTGAGAGTGAAAGGACTAAAAATTTAGCTCAGAATAAGTGTTCTTAGAACCATTTAGTGGGATAGAGATACAGAAATTTTAGAAAATAGATTAAAAAAAACAACACTGCTACCTGCATTCTAACAATAGGATACTGTAAATTTCTTGTTTTAAAATATTTTCAACTAAAAATTTGGGAAATAAGGATCTTAATGTGCCACTTCTTCCTTGAAATATAACATATTGTAGAAAAATATAAACATCACCTAAACTATAAAAAAATCTAGGCCCAACAATCCCACTTTTGGGAATCTACCCAAAGAACACAAAAACACTAATCCAAAAGGATACATGCACCCGCATGTTTATTGCAGCACTATTTACAATAGCGAAGGTATGGAAACAACCCAGATGCCCAAAAATAGATGCCTGGATCAAGAAGATGTGGTACATATACACAATGGAATACGATTCAGCATTCAAAAAAGATAAACACATGCAATTCGCAGCAACATGGATGGAACTAGAAGGGATCATGCTCGGCGAAATAAGCCAAAAGGAAAAAGAAAAATATCGAATGGTCTCACTTAAAACAGGAATATAGGGGACCCAAACACAAGAGCATCAATCAGCGAGAGAGGGGGGAGGATTGGGGCTCAGAAGAGGGGAGAGGGGAGCACAGGGGACTGTGGTGACAGTACACGGGTGAATTGGTGGTGGGAAACCTACAAGGAATATACAGTAATGTAAAAGACACAAATAAAAATAACAACAAAAAAAATTAAAAAACAAACAATCTAGGCCATCCACATCCAGTCCTGGTGAATGTTTTACTCTTTCTTTTCACAGCAGTTCCCACTTGTCCATGGATTCAGTTATTTGCCATTAACTTGTTGAAAATATTGTGTACAATAACATATTTTGTGTGAGAGACCACATTCAAATAGTTTTTATTATAGCATGTTCTTATAACTTCCTGCCTTGTTATTTGCAAATATCTTTTTATACCTAATTCATAAATTAAACATTATCATAGTGATGGGGTTTAGAGCAGGCTGCCCCCAAATGTGCCACCTTAATTTTTTTTTTATTTATACATACAAGCTGGGGTGCAGGCCAGAGGTGTGGGGCGGCGAGAGGGTTCACCAGAGACAGAGTGGGGAGCAGAACAGGCAGATCAGAAATACACTCCTGAGGGGAGCAGCGGGCGAGGCAGGAGAAGTCTGCCGCGCCATGTGGGATTCTCCCCGGCCGGGCCTCGAACTCGCGTCGCCGCTGCCGACAGCTCCACAGTGCAGCGCATAACCGCTGCGCCACTGGGGAGGCCCTGCCACCTTAATTTTTTTGAACTTAAGTTACTAATGTACAACCTTGCATAGAGAACACCGAACACTGGTGTCCTTGAAGCAGGAAATGAATTCCCCCTCTGAAAATTACCCTCCTTACACAAGGCATCGTAGCATTACAGATAGGGTGTGCAGGACCAGCAAGCAATGCAAATAGACTTTTTCACATCCTTACTAAGCTACAAGTCCAAACCTTTGGTTCTTGTCAATCCCCCTTTGTCTAAAAAAGATAAAAGGTAAGATGCTCTAGTCATTTCTCCGATGATCCTTTATTTATATCCTCCATCAGTAAAAAAATATTTTTTTCTCTTGTTAATTTGTCTTTTGTCACTATTATTAGACTAGCTGAAGGAACCTGGAAAGAGAATGGAGAAGTTTTCCTTCCTTAGAGTGGGTATGCATCTATAGGGGGAAAAAAATTTGGTACTACCTGCGGGTTCAGGCATCTTCTGTGGTTCTTAAAATGTATTGTCAGAAGAAAGGGGGAATCTTCTGTATTTCAGAAGAGTGAAATTTCCTGGAGCAGGCAGCCAGGACAACACAGGAGACAGGACATAAAGGAGAAACATCCCACACTGAATGACAGCTTGCAAAGAGCTGCGGAATCTACTTACATAAACAGCTTCAGAATCGGAAACATTCATAACTGCAAAGCCTGCACTTTTTATCTAGTGTGAAATGTAATCATCTTGGAGTTAATAGGCCCTTTTCATGCTTAGAATCAGTTACTATGGTCCCAGGAATCTTCCCTTTTTCTCTTCTTCATTTCTTTCTTTCACTCACTCCTGCTTTCCTCCCTTCCTCTACATATCTAAAGTTCTCTCTATAATTTAAAATGTTTTTTCATGGAATTTAATACTATTTTAACTGACTAAAAATCTCGCACTCTCAAGACAGAATATATTTATGTGATTATCTTTTTTTTTTCCCTTAAGAGCTAGCAAACAACACCCTCAAAAGAAAAACTAACAAAAATTCCAGTGGGAAAGGGGAAGTTAAAAGATGCTAGTTTCCTAAGCGATATTTATATCCTTGTTTGTTTCTATTTCCTAAATTTGCCTGAATCCATCTCTGTTGAATCCCCATTTCTAATAATGTTACTATGAAAACTTCTGCTCTTGCAAAAGGTTGCATGCATTAAAAACAAGTAATCTCCCAGACTTTGGCTTATAAAAAAGGGAAGAAAGAAATTGTCCTGTTTCATTCTGTTGAATTTTCTTGTATTTTTAAACAAAACTCAATTTATCAATTCGAGAGAGGGTACAACATAAAAGTAAAGGATGTTGCCATAAAAGTTGGAAATATATCCTCTATAACAGCTTCTGGGGCCTATCTGCATAGCAGGCTCTTGGTTGTTTATTCAGTGTGAAAGCTAATAAATCTATTTGTGAGAACTCCTAAAAGGCAATCATTTTCAGAAAGAGCGAATTCTGGCAAAAGCTATTGTTTCAGCAAATCCAAATGACAAGCGCTTTAATATGACAACATTTGCAGTTCCGGGGGCACAGTACATTTTAGAATCATAAAAGTAGCAACACATTCTGTGTGGCAAAACATACTGTGTTTAAATCTGTCCTACTGCAACGTGCTGCTAATGGTTATGCACCAGGCATTAAGAAGCGGAAGGATGACAAATTATAAACCTACACAGATCTAGTAACTCTGAAAGAAAACCTTTATTTTCTCCCTTTATTTTTTCTTTTCATCCATCTGTTTTTGCTACACATATTCCCCAAATTCTGTTAGGAAATATCTCTCTCAAGAGCATCTTCATGCTGTGTTTTACTTTTCTTTACAGGGCATACTTATTTTTTCCAATAACAGTCACTTTCTATGCTTTTGTTTTGATAGCAGCAAAGAAAATGTTATAATTTTTAAATTAATGAATTAAAATAATTTTTACTCTGTGTAAAAAATGTAATGATTGATGATGCCCAGGAAAATGAAATTTATTTCTCATTTAATTTACTTCAGTTCTGTTTGTCACTGGGATATGGGGCACCAAGCATTGTGGAAAATGAAAAGTTGGTAGTCTTTGCCCTAAAGCTTACAATCTAAGAATAAAAACTTGAGACAGTCAGTCAAAATAGGAAAGCTGTAGCAAAGTGAAGTAAATATTGTTAGAGGTAAGGCAATAAGAAAGGAAAACAATATACTGTGATCTTGGAAAAAGAGACAAAAAAATTGCGTTTATTTAAGAATTGCCAATCTCTCCAGCTGCATGCTGCAAGATGGCCACTAGCACAGTGGGCCAGATTGTTTTCTTTTCTTATGGATTTATAGAGAGGGTTTCTTATTTGGACTCTGATTCCTGCCTCAGTAGACACTGCAGAGAACTGCTAAGAATGCACAGCAGCTTTCTGAAGGCATTCCTTCACTCACTGTATTTTGATTTTTGTTTCATTTAATTTAAACTTGTTAATTAGTCTGTAAAGTACTCTATTATACAGAACTGAATGAGGAAGTTAGGGAATGGGTACAGGTAGTCAGTTAACACTTTGTGGTCCGCTCATGTATTAGTACGTGTTTTTGTCACCAGTATCAGGTGGCTGCTCATGTATTAATACGTGTTCATTTAGTCTCTGGTTTTTCACGCCACAGTGGATTTATCTGGAACTATTAGGACCTATTTCTTTGATCGTACTCAGTCTAGAAGCTTTACACATTGTTTTGGTGAAAGTGTAAGGTGTTTTATGAGAGATATTACAGTTTTTTTTAATATCCAGTAGTTCAGTTGTGTGTTTTATTGAATGCTTATACCATTCATGCAGTGGCACAGAAAATGGCCAGCCCTAAGGGCTGGTAAATTTAAAGGGCACCAGCACACAAAGTGTTAAGAACACGTTGCTCCGAGCCCCAAACCCATTTATCAATCTGAACAGTAAGTGGGAACCAGGAAGGTGCCCCCCGACCTCAGGTGCCCTAAGTACAGCCTGATTGGAGAACAATTGTGGGATGAGCTCAAGTAAAAATTGATTGTTCAGAACACCAACACAACGGTGCAAAGCTAAAGCAATGGGTCAAAGCTGGTTCCGGAAGGCAGGCCAGGTAACGTGGGAAGACTCAGTGGGCCTCGGCAGCTTAGGACACCCTGCAGGCCCTGCCAGTCAATACGAGACTCAACAGGAGATATCCAGCGGCCAGACCCCCACTCGTCGCCCAGCAGACCCATTGTAGGATAAATGGAAGTTATCAGGTTTTTTCCACTCTCTTGCCATTAGCATCAATTATCAACACCTGTGCTCTTACCCAAGTGCCCAATGGTGTCACCTGGAGTACAGTGAGGGCATGAGTAAGTGGGCACAACTGAGCAGAGAGACTCACACACATAAGCACATAAGCATGGCAGCAGAGCGCAGTGGAGACCAGCAACGAGACCACAAGAGAACACCAGAGAGCTCAGAAAGAGTAAAGATTCGCCGGGTACTAGGCACCAGGCACCAGACCCACTGCCCGCCCTGCTCCTGGCTGCCTCACTACAAATGGTGTACAAAGATCATTAAACACTTGAAAAAAACCAGTGAGGGCGCCAGGGCTCCTCCCTTACCTGTCTGCCCTGATCATAGAAAACCTGCTCTGTGCCTGGCACTGCACCCATATAAGCAGCTACTTCTTGCTCCCTCGGAAGCTACCCACTCGGGACCCCTCTCCACCTGGAGAGCTTTCCTGTCCTTCCTCTTATCTCTCGATAAATATCTTTCTCTTCTATAACTCCAGTCAGGCATGCTCACTGCCCGTAGCTGCCGACGAAGGCAGCAGCTGAACCTGGCCTTGGCACACGCCGCTGCACCAGGAGCTGTGGAGCGACTTGCACAAGTGGTTAATAAAATGGTGAATTTGCCAACTTTAAACTTTCCAGTTTTGTCCTTAAAACAAGTTTTGGAATATTTTTTTATTTTAATATAGATTTCCATGGTAATGTTTTTCTTAATTTTCCTCCATTCAATTCCATCCTGAGAATGTCAAGATGAGGCTACTCTTAAAATTCTCCATTGAATTAATACAAATTAGAATAGTATGTGTTCTTTTGAAGTGTAAATAAAGACCACGATGCCTCATATTGAAAAGATCAGGAAAAAACATGTGCCGACAAGAATGTGGAGAAAGGGAACTGTCCTAGTCTGTTGGGGGAATGCAGACTGGTTCAGCCCCTATAGAAAACATTATGGAGGTATCGCAAAAGATAAAAATGTATCCACCATATTACCCAATAATTCCACTCACTCCTAGGCATCTACCTGAAAATTTCAAAAATACCAAGGAAAGTTGCACGTCCACATTTATTGCAGCACTATTTATTATTATATTGTCACATAGACACTCTTTGTGAACTATCTAAGTGCCCTTAAAACAGCAGCGTGGAGCAAGAAGATGTGGTGTATATAAACACAATGGAATATTACTCAACAATCAAAAATGTAAGTGCATGCCACTTGCAGCAGCATGGATGTAGCTAGAAGGATAATGCTAAGTGAAATAAGTCAGAATGATAAAGATAAATCCTAGATGGTGTACCTAATATGTGGAATACAGAGTGACTAAACTAAGAGTCAGATAAAGACAAGCTTAAAGACTAACCCTTGAAAGATGATAATAGAACTCATCATACATATGGGGATAGGGGGAGGAGAGGTGGTGTGAAAAAAAGAGGGAAGGAAGCACAATAGATTATAGTGGTGGACTATGGGTGATTTGTTGGTTCATGCACTATGGTGAAAATAATTGTGGGCTATCCAATTATCACCTCAATTAAAATTTAATTTAAAAATATATGGTTTTATTTTTCACTATTAAATCTTTTTCAATTCTTTTTGAACTATCCACCAGAATTATACTATAAATTTGAAAATGACTATAACTAACTTAGAAAAACAGTCTCAATTTTGTGTTGTGACTATATACTTTGCATTTTTTTTTTAATACAGCTGGGGTACAGGCCACAGGTGTGGGGTGGCGAGAGGGTTCACCAGAGACAGAGTGGGGACAGAACAGGCAGATCAGAAATACACTGCTGAGGGGAGCAGCAGGCGAGGCAGGAGAGGTCTGCCGCACCATGTGGGATTCTCCCCGGCCGGGCGTCGAACTCGCATCGCTGCTGCCGACAGCTCCACAGCCCAGTGCTTAACCGCTGCGCCACCAGGGAGGCCCATATATACTTTGCATTTTTAAGAACTTATTGAAATAACCTTTGCTTTATAACATTATAAAGATTTCAGGTGTATAGAATTATAGTTCTACATCTAATTTGTTGCATTATGACCTCTACCAAAAATCACTTATGGAATATAGAAAAAGCTAATTAAGGGTCAGATGAAGGCAAGTTTACAATCTAACCCTTGTAAACTCACTATAGAACTGAGGGATCCAGAGGGCAAGAGGATGCATAAGAAGTGAGAACAAAGAAGAAAGAGGGCACAATGATCTATGGTGGTGGACCATGGGCAATTTTGTGTCAGGTGTACTATGACGGTACTTCCAAAATACCAACAGTTAGGTAAGCCAAGGTTACCTTAATTAAAAATAAATTAAAAAAAAGTCAAATCCCTAAAAAAAATTAAATCTTGTGTTGTTTTGTTCATCATGGCCTAGAGCATGAGACTTTAGACATACTGTACACTTAGTCTACATTAAATTTATTTAAAATAATTTTTTCTTCAATTAAAAAAAATCAACCTTAGTCTACTGTAGCTTTTAAAGTTGTAAACTTTTTTCCACATTTTGCCTCTTATAATAAAACTTAGTTTAAAAACTTAGTTTAAAATATACAGTTATACAAAACTATTTGTTTTATAATGTTTAACCTTTTTTAAATACCATTTTAATTTATTTACCATTGATTTACAATATAAATTTTGGGAGCACACTATCACAGCACATATGCCCACCACCATAATGCTACAAATACATCCACTCGGCATACACAGGCGTGGAGTCATCACTATAACCATGTTCTACCTCCACATCTTGTTCCACTGGAGGATCTTGATGGGTAATAATTTATACAGAACTTTCATCTCCTATGAAAATGATCTTTTCTTTTGAAAAATATCCTGGAGGACCTGCCTGAAGCTCTTTTTGAGACAGTATCAATCTTTTTGTGAATATATTCAGGTTTGCTTGTTTGTTTTGATCATAATTGCACTGGTACGCAGATACTAACAATGAGTATTCCTCTCTATCAATGGCAATTCTTTGGTGTTAGTGACCTATGTAGTTAAATGTTTAAAGTAACTTGTTGAGATATACGGATTAGACTTTAATGTGTTTTATGTTATCTAAGACATTTTTTTTCTTCAGAGCTCGGAACATTCAAGTCACATGATAATTAATTATTGAGAAGATTTCATAATCTCCTTTCTGTCTGAAATATTTGTAGTAAGGATTTTATCCTTTTAATCCTAAGAGTTAACATAAAAATCTCAGTACATAATTAGCTTCTTCTTTTCTTAACATTCCCTTTGGTAGTGAATGAAACATAACCCCATTAGCTATTTCCAATTGGGACACTGAATTTGATGTTTTCTAATGTGCTTTGCCTACAACAAAATATTTATTCCGAACATGGGCAGTGTTTTCTCATAACCCCCTTTTTAGTACGATATGAGACACTTGTATATATTTATGAAAATATCTGTTCTTGAACGTATTCTATATATTCTGTGTTTGCAAATCCAGTTGTTGACTCTTAAACACTATCATTTTCATTTGACTCACAATTAAATGTTCATTTCATTTTACAAAACATATTGAAATTTTTCTCAGTCTCTGCTTCCCAGTATAACCTTAAATTTATGAATTTTAACATTTAATTTTTCTCCTTTTTGTTTAGATGTTTGTCTGAAACCTCCATATGGTTTATTTAAAGTTTCTCTTTTTTTGATAGATTATAAGT
The DNA here is from genome assembly GCA_004024925.1 of Scalopus aquaticus. Lineage (NCBI taxonomy): Eukaryota > Metazoa > Chordata > Mammalia > Eulipotyphla > Talpidae > Scalopus > Scalopus aquaticus. The sequence continues at coordinate 394,773 of PVIJ01000048.1, forward strand.
TTCTTTCTCTCAATGAGTTGACATTGTGGTAAAATACCTTAGAAAGTAGATGCACGTTTTTTAATATTCGCTTTTTCATTTCAAACATTATGTGCATTTATTATTTCATCACTTTTTTTAAAACTCAAGACCACATCAAAATTGCTAACTTTTTGTTAATACGTTCACTCCTTTCATTTTCATTATTTTGTAGAGATTCCTTTTAGCTTTTTTTCCCTCACTCCATTAGTGAGAATAGAGATTTCAGTCACACTAAGTTTTTTCTCCTGTGGACTCAAGTCTCTGCCTAAGAGTAAATTAGGCACTTAAAGAGGCCCATTAGCACCTGCAATGCTTGCATAATGCTCAACACAAGGCACACATGGCTGAAAAACTGATGTACCTGATGCCAAAGATACTTACAAAGCTTGACTTAGGTACCAGGGAGGAAGCAATAATGGGATCCTGGGGGACGGTTGGCTCCAGCTCTTCACCTTCAGGCAGCCACAAGTTGAAGCTAACAGGACAGATTGTTTTGTAATTATCATTCTGCAGATTTCATGTTCATTTATTCTTTTTAAAACCACACAAAGCATTAGCTACAATCCCATGCACCAGGTGCTTTCTGAAACTTCCTGGACTGAAAGGTTGCTTTGAATCAGTTTTGTAAGTGCTCACTGGCTAAGGTTAATATATTTCACTATTTCTTGTTTCGAACTGAAGCAACATTAGTATTCTATTGGTTTAAATTCAGATATCAAAGATAAACTAAGATAGTTAAAACGTAGAAAAATCATAAATCAGAGAGGATTTTATCTAGTTCTATCTACCATTAGAATCTTGCAGCTTTCTGTATTTAACATTTTCTTCCTTATTAAGTGTTAAGAATAATATTCACATTAACTACTGCATTAGGTTATTGCAAAGATTAAATAAACTAAGGCATGTGACAGTGCCAAGAAATCTACAGGGTGTTATTCAATTATTCAGCCATTAATCACTATCCCTTCCATGACCTTGGGGGGGAAAATTGCTTATGCAACTATTATAGCACCCTGGACATTGCTTCTTAGTATTAAACATCTCACTTCTGCTTTTCAACACTAAGGTTGCCAACTACTAGACAATAATTACCCAAAGTACTGTCTCATTCCCTGAATTTAAAAATAAACTATCATGCATGTAACAACCATCAAGTAAATGTGAAATAAGAAAATGAAATGTGTAGATTTCATTACTGATTATTTGCAAAATTAATAAACTACACTATGTTGGAACTGAGAAACAAAGATATAATGAAAATAGTTCAAATTGTATATTGTCAGATTTCAACGGTAAAAAATCAGGTGACAAATTTTGAGCAAAAACATCACCAATACAAATTTTGAAAAGAATATCGATGCATTAAAAAACTACTGGAAAGGTGGGCCTCCCCGATGGTGCAGCGGTTGGGTGCTGCGCTGTGGAGCTGTCAGCTGCAGAGACACAAGTTCGAGGCCCAGCAGGGGAGAATCCCACATGGCGTGGCAGATCTCTCCTGCCTGGCCCGCTGCTCCCCTCAGCAGTGTGTTTCCGCCGATCTGCCTGTTCTGCTCCCCACTGTCTCTGGTGAACCCTCTCGCCGCCCCACACCTCTGGCCTGTACCCCAGCTTGTATGCATAAATAAATAAATATTAAAAAAAAAAAAACCTACTGGAAAGGGATAAGTCACTCCAAAAAAAATGAAGTCTGCATTACAATCTGTAATTATCTCTTAGATGATGAGGTAAAATTAAAGTTGGTAATTAGCCAACTCCAATCCCAGCAACATTTCCGGTCCCACAGTCTTAACAGTTTCTGCTCCTTTACTCTGAGAACACGATGCACCCAACACCTACCTAAGCAAAGCAAGAAAATGCAAGAAGAGGCTCAAACATAAAACTAAACCCCAGACCCTACCCCAGGCGCAGACAGTCAACCTGAACCCTGCCCTTTCCTCTTTTGGAAAGTGCTTTCAATAAAACTTCGCTTCATGTGTAACTTCTCAATCTGTGGATTTTTTTCCACAACTCATGCCAACCTAACCCTTTCTGAATGCCCACCACATCATCAGAGTACTAAAATCCATGGTAATGTGCTTGTTAAGTATTGTGAAATGTTGGTCTGCATTTTAACTGTTTCAATTCATTGTTTCAAAACTTAAGTTGTTCTGGCCATTGCTCAAATCTGTGATTACGATGGAGACAGAAAATTCAGCAAACACTTTAAAGTCTGATGTGGCTGAACAAAATGTAAAAATTCCAAGCATCACTCAAGATATTTGAATAAATTATGATTTTCTCCCATATCTGAGACAAATATTTGAATCTATATTATTTTAGTATTAATAAAAGAGAAAAAGCTATGGTCAGAAAGCTTGTGGTATGGGAATATTCAGACACTGACAAAATTATGGTGTATAATTTTTTTAAAAAAGAAAACTATGAAGTATAATAGTCTACTTGCTAAATGGTGAGCTCTTTCACCTGAAATTAAGTTAAATTCTGTATGATTTTTCTCTCATTCGGGTAGTTTACTATGAATTCTTAAAGAGAATACTACAATCAGTGTTACTGTTTTTCCTCTACAGTAACAGAAAGGGGGAAAAAGAGCAAAATTCTGAGGCATCTCAATTTTCAATCATATTCTTATCTAATTCTCTTGAAATCTGGGAACTAGTAATCTCAATTGACTAGAAATATGCTAATGTAGAAAAAGAGAATAAACAAAGGAAAAGATTGTGTATATAGGGGTGACTAGTTTGCTTTTTCGTTAATCAATTTATTACATCAACTGCCATAAATCAACCAAAATTTATATAATTTTCTTCTCTTCTTTGGATGTGTTTAAATGGCTATGTTTATAGCATCTTATAAGTATTTTTGCATTGGCTTGAAAATATTTTCAAATATTTATTAATACATATGTTTTACTTTTTGCATAGAACTGGTATGTAGACCAGAGGTTTGGGGGGTGAGAAGGTTCACCAGAAACTGATTGGGGAGCAGAAAAGGCAGATTTACTGAATATACTGCTAAGGGGAGCAGCGGGTAAGACAGGAGAGGTCTGCTGTGCCATTTGTGGGTCAGCTCCCTGGTGGAGGATAGAATTCAGGCCATCCTGGTTATAGAGCTGAGACTTAATCTGTAGATCACCAGGGAGTCCCCTGTTAATATTGTTTTTAATGAATAATCAGAATTTTGTATGTTCATCAGAGGTGGCTTTTGCTATTGTGAAATTGAGTATTCATTTTGGGGAAGGGAGAAATGAAATACCATTTATTGAGAAGGTTTGCCCGGTTGGAGTAAATAACATGCTAAACACAAATAACAAAGGAAATACCCACAAAACAAACTTCAATCTAAAGGTATATTATAGAAGTACTGATAAATAGAAACTCCTAATGTGTAAGGAGGAAAATGTGGGAAAATTAAGAAATAAAGAATACTCAAGCTGAAAAATTCAGTCCACTCTCTCACTCTAAAACCTAAAGTCAATTGTTTTATCCAAGGTCACAAACATGATATGTAAACCTATGATTCCTATGATTCACAATACCCAAGTCAGGGTTTGTTCCACATTTTGCCTTTGTGGCTATGGACAACCTGAACTTTTGCCATGAGACACAATATAATGCAGTGATTTAAGGTGTGAGCACTGGAGCCAGGCTCACTGAGTTCAAATCTCATCTCTGCTACTTACCAGCAGTGTGATTGAACCACTGGCTCAGCTACTCTGTATTTTTGTTTCTCCATCTTTGAAAGGGTCCTAACAACTGGGCCTACCTCAGTTTCTATGAATACCTTAATACATAAAGAGGGCACAGAATCCTTAACACACAATAAAGGTGATAGTCTCCTGTGTCTCCTTAGTTGATAAGCAGAAACTCGGGAGATAAAGGTAGAAATATAGTTCTCTCACAGTCTAAGAGACTTTAATCTCATAGGGCTATATTCTGTCTGGGAGTTCAAGGAGACTTTTTTTTTTATTGCATTTCCTCATGCTTCCTCAGCATTTCTGTATCTACAGACACTTCAATCTGCCTCGACCCTCACGTGGCTTTCTCCTCTGTTTCACTGTGTGAAATCTGTTTCTGCCTTTGTTCTAACAAGACTGTGAGACATATATGGCCCACTCTGATTTTCAAGGGCAATTTCTTCATTGCAAGATTCTTAGTTTAGTTGTATCTACAAAGAGGTGTCTTTTTTTTTTTTTTTCAAATAAGGTAAGATTTACATATTTCAGAGATTAGGACTTGGTACGTTCAAGCAGTCAAATTTACTACAAAAGAACATGGAAAATGCTGTATTTCTTATTATTGGCTCTCTGCTCCTTTTTAAGCATAGCATCATGTGTAGTCTCTTTATGTGCATGACTGACTTTGGTTAGCAAGACCCTTTTTAAGTGCTTCTTTGATAACACCCAGTGCAACACTGGGTTTTCTTTTAACAGTTGTTTGATTTTCTTCAGAAATACGACTGGTCTCAACGAATGTCAAGCAATAATTTAGCAGTAGTTGTCTTTTCAAAAAGGAAATCAACAATAACTTCTATAGGAATCATTGTCCAAAACTGTAAACTGCAGAAATACCTGGTATTTGCTCCAAAGATTCTAGTCTGAGTTTTTGTAGCTGACACTTTAAATGTCACAGAGCACAGAACAATTACAGTATTTTATTAATCTCATCAAAAATCTATTTTTATACATTTTAAATGATATATATATCACCAAATTTTATCCAGTTTAAGGATAGGGTTTCACCATAATCTCACTTTAGGAAAGGCTTAGAAGCAATCATTTTAATTTTTTTCCTGTTATTTTTGAGCAGTTCATCTTAGTATGTCATTCATCTTTTTAAATTGAGAAATCATATCTCCACTGACTTGTACATCATTAATACAATTTATCAGGATACAGATGGTATTTGTCATGGCGGTAAAACTTTTTCATGCAATACTAATTATCACTGAAGTATAAATCACCTTTGGCTAGGACATTAAAAGTATATTGAATTTTTCTCAAGTAAATATACACTCTTCCCCATCGTCTTATAACAGTTAGAAAAGCTAGCATGAACGTAATCAGGAGCAGTATACCATTCTCCTCTACTAGTTGAGCTTCTGCTACTTTAGAGATTGAAAATACACTAGAGTAAGACATCCTGGATGTTATTACAGCTCCACCCCTTATGTGCTGTGTGATTTTTTCCAAGTTAATCTCTGTGCTTCATTTTGCTAACTCAGTAAAGTGAATTTCAATACTGCCCATTTAGTAGGTGTTAAAAGAGCATTAAAAGAGGTAAAACACTTACAGCAACTAATAGATTATTTTTGAATATTAAAGAGCTATGCGAATGTTTACTATCATTCTTATACCTAAGTCCTTTATATATATCATTTCTTTAATTAGAAACCACATTTCCTGAGAGCAAATCAAATCCCACTCACTGCTTTTAGCTGTTGTTTCCATTAAGCCTGTTTGCTAAAAACTAAGAGGACAGGTGCTCCATAGCAGCCAGGTTTTAGCATTTGTTTAGAATTTCCATACCACAAATTGCAGTGTCACTGTATCATTCAAAACATTTTGAACTTTCCCTTTATCCTTCTCCTTTAACCACTAGACCTCCACCTCTGTCTTGAGGTTACAGCAAGTCTCTTATCTCAGTGTTTAACACTAAGGCATAAGCAATAGCACCCAGAATACTCTTCCACAGAATCTGGCCAAAATCTGCTATCTCAATGTTCTCCAGAGCAGTTTGCAGAAACCAAGGAAATGCAATGTCTTTCTTTGTTAAATTATAATGTAATCTAATGAGCTATATCCCTAAAAGATGACTTCCTACTCCTCTGGGAGTCCTACTTAACATCATACATCTTAATTTAAGTCATAGGAAAAAATCAGTTCAATTAATTGTTACATTATTCTTCACTTCCACTTTCTGTATTACTCCCGTATCTTTCCAGAGATAAAAGTTTTATAGTTTTCATTGCAAATCTCTCTCTCCCTCTCTCCCCCTCTCCCCCTCAACACATATATATAGCTTATATGTACACATATGTATAAATCAGGACAGTCAGAATGTGTAACAGAGAGAAGCACCATTTTTCATAAAAGATAGTGGTGCAAACGTCTTAAAACTTAAAAAAATCCTCATCGACTCCAGGAATTTTGTTATATGAGAGAGAGTTACATAATCTCCAGGATGTTCAAATGAGCCATCCAAACAGCCGTAGACATACAAAGTTAGCACAGTAGCATTCATTCTGAATTGAATAATCACCTCATCAGCATCAGTGTGGTGCTGCATCCCCTTTGTTATGCCAGCAATGCACAAGGCAGGTTTCCTATGATTCAGGCAGACCCATCAAAGTGGAGTCCCGGAGCCCTTGGTGGCTTTTGCAGGCTTTTAATTATCTTTCTGTAGTGAGGCAACCAGGTACAGGGTAGGTAGTGTGGCTGGGGGGCAGGAAGCTGGCAGGCCTCCTAGCCCTTGGGAAATCGTCACTTTTTGGGACTCTCTGGCATTGTCTCGTTGCTTCTGCTGCACTGTGAACAAACTTCTGCTGCTTCCGCTTTTCCCACTTGCTACTTCCGCTTTCCCGGTTCTGTGATGCTGCCCTTATATGGTGGCTCTCCAGGCCCAGGTGCACCCACTCACGCATGCGCCCGCCACACTCCAGCGTCGCCAGAGGCACACATGCCGGACTGCAGGTGTCCATCATTAAATCCAGTGGCGGTAGGGAGGAAAATCCTGACCATGCTTTCTCTTACCCTACACCCTTGTTTCGCAATCATCCCAGGCCAGGAAGGTTCACTGTTGGTTCTCGAAGATGAAAGATAATTTTGGAGCTTTCAGTAGATTTTTACAAGTCTTTGATGCTGAATCGGGACTGACCAGCTTTTTCTCTCAGCATTCCTCTGGCGACCTCCTTTCCAGGCGAGAGAGTGATGAAGCCTTTTTATCCCTTCCCCTCACCACAGGCGTCCATATTTCCATATATCCACTACCAGTGCGCTCTGGGCCCAGATGTCTACAATCAACAGATGGAGTGCAAGACCATAGGTGTGAGCCATAGAGGCTAGCTGGGGGAAGCCTGATTTTTAACTCCCTTACCCTACACCCCTTGGGCTGCAGAATGAAGAAGGTACAGAACAAGGCATGAGCACAATCCTTATCAGTCATCTCCAGCCTCCCAGGGTAATCAAGTCCCGCACAAATGTGTTCTTAGACTCAGAGCTGCAGACTTAGAGTAAAAGTCACATACTCCAAAGTCTGTGAACATCTGGCTAATAGTCCCGTAGGTAATCATATGACTGACCTATGCTTAGAACTCAGTATTTTTATCTTTTTAATTTATTTATTTTTAACTGAGGTAATACTTGGATACCCCATCGAGGATTGCCACTGGGGTAAGTGCATCCCACACCAAATCACCCAGAGTCCACCATCACAATCCATTGTGTTCCCTTTTCTCTGTTGTCACCCATTCCCCCTCAGGATGCTTCAGTTCTGTAGTCAACTTTTGTTAGTTTTTAAGCTCGTCATTATCTGACACCTAGTTTGGCTACTCTATAGTAAAGCGTAGAGCACCAGGTATCCCTAGCTGCTCTCCCATCCCACTACCAGCCAGCTAGGATCCTGCTTAGGTTCTGAGGTCAGGCCATATCACCGTGGACTCAGTATTTTTCTTTTTAAAGATTTACTTATTTATGCATACAAAAGCTGGAGTATAGGCCAGAGGTACGTGGAATAAGAGGGTTCACCAGAGACAGAGTGGGGAGCAGAATAGTCAGATTGACCGAAATACACTGCTGAGGGGAGTAGTGGGCAAGACAGGAGAGGTCTGCTGTACTTTGTGGGTTAGCTACCTGGCTGGGGATCGAGCTCATGCTGCAGTGGCTGGATAGTTTCATAGTGCTGAGACTTAACCCCTTGTGCCATCAGGGAGGCCCCTCACTCAGTATTTTTAAATGAAGTTTTAAATAGAATTTTTCTTCTTATTACATGATCTAATTATTTGTAGTTACTGTGATCATTAAGACAGTGATTGATAAAAAATAGGTACAGATTGAACATCTATATTATTGTTTAATGATTTTAATGAATTAGAAGATGCTTGGTGACTCTATGTTGAATTGAGAGCAGTGTGTCAAGCATGAGAAAAAAGGATTTGTAAATATGGGTTATTATGCACAGGAAAGCTTTATGAACCAGCATGCCTTCTTGAACTATGTGTTGCTTCATATCAGTATGTCTGTATACTTGTGACCTCTCTACTTATTTCCCTCTCTCCAGGATGTACATTGTGGTTGAGAACTGCAGTGATTAAAATGGAAGGATGATAAAATCACTTAGAATGGGATAAATAACAATGTCCCCCCAAAAATAGAGATGGGAATTGGCAGATGCATGGGTTTTACTGCACCAAGAATAGCAGCAGACACAGAAGGGGATTCAAAGGGAAAGAGTTAAGAGAGAATTTTGTTTTCCTGGTTCCCCCACTTCTCCTCCCCTTAGAAAGTAACTCCTTTTCAAGCAGTCTTTGCTTTTTTTGCTCCAGTGTAGACAGCACCTAGAGCACAGCCTAGCAATAGTTGTTATTTAATAAATATTTCATTAATGGATAAACTGAAAGGCAAAAATAGCACAGAAAAGGCAGAATTTGAAGATTAGAAGATCAATGTAGCTAGGGGCACAGAGAATTGGTCTACAAAAAGTCAGCTTGCTAATATAGGCAATGCCCGTTTGTTCCTAAAGCAAATATTAACCAATTTGGGGGAAGGTATATTACTATATAAGTCACGATTACATATAACAACTTATTAGCAACTGCCTCAACCCAGTGTTGCAAAACACAAATGCAAATAATCAAATAGATCAAGTTCAAGGTTGTGAAACAATTTCAAGTATTTATTTTATTTGGCTGTTTATTCCTCACTGGATTGGAAACCCCTTATGGACAGCAGTAGTATATCATTCATCTTTGTTTTCCTGTAAAACACAATATCAGATTCAAAGTCGGCGTGAATTCATTAATTTAATTGAACTAAATCCCAAGAAACTTTCTCAGTAAGTAGACGTCCTGCCAGATCAAATAAAGCCTGTCCTAATCTCTGCATGTGAAGTATACCAGTGTCGTTACTTTGTTAAATCTTCTATAAAACAGATAACTTTAGGCAATTCCTCCCTTAATTTGAAAGAACCACAGCATTGACACTAATTTGATTTTTTTTCCTTCTATATAATCCTATCACTTGAGTTATGCACAACAAATCTCTCTTGTCAGACTGTTGCCACCCACTGCCTGTCAGCCTCCCATAAGATGGTGTCTCAGTGAGAGAAAGAACATTTACACCTCTATGCTTTTATCAATTGGCTTAGGAAAGGACCACTTCTAACATAGTGCAGCTTCCACAGGAGGAGAGTTTTGTTCTCTCCTCTCTTGGGATACAATTTGATTTGTGTTGAAAAGTATTATCTATAGGAACCAACTGAGACCAGGGGAAATGTTACACCAGACAATACAGGTAGGCATCAATATTTTTTAAAAAAAAGCAATAATAGTGCAAGGTGAGATAATATATAGAAACAGGGGAGCTTGAAGTATTCTTATTCTTTCATTTCAAAGATAAGTGAACTATTCCAAGGAGATTTTAACCTAATGAGAATCACACAGATAAGAAGTGGTAAGAATAAGACTATAAATTAGAAGCCATATATCCTATGTGCTAGATTAAAAGGATTCTTTCCACTAAGTTAATGGTTTCCTTTTTTTTTTTAAAAGAGTTATTTTTTTATTTATACATACAAGCTGGGGTACAGGCCAGAGGCAGGGGGCGGCGAGAGGGTTCACCAGAGACAGAGCGGGTAGCAGAACAGGCAGATCAGAAATACACTGCTGAGGGGAGCAGCGGGCAAGGCAGGAGAGGTCTGCCGCGCCATGCGGGACTCTCCCTGGCTGGGACTTCGAACTCGCGTCGCCACTGCCGAAAGCTCCACAGCGCAGCGCCTAACCGCTGCGCCACAGGGGAGGCCCTAAGTTAATGGTTTTCAAAGCAGGACATTGAAAGTTTATTTCTGCCAAATACGGTAGATACATAACATATAGTCGATTCAAATTTAAATTAATGAAATTAAATAAACAATGCAGTTCATCAGTAACACTAGCCATATTTCAAGTTTACAATAACCATCAGTGACTAGTGACTACTGGTTAAGGAAGATATGGAGCTTTCCATAGTGCAGAATGTTCTTTTGGGCATCACAGTTCTAAACACTCCGTTTGCAGATAGTTAAACACTTAAATCAAGCTAAATATTACTGTATGTTTCACTCACCTACTGTATTTGATTTCCATGTGGAATTTCATATAGGTAAATGGCTTTAAAATAATGTATTTCTCACAGCACTGTCTTTTCTTTTGTTCTTCCAGCAACATAGTGACGCTTCTCATTGTACAGGCTTATACCACAAAATAAGAATCTGGAAGGCTGGACTATAAACCAAGGATTCCATAACTGGCAAATGTATCATTTATTCACTATGTCCATAGAAATTGACATTAATATAAATGAACTACTCCATTTCAACAAAAATGAAATTTTAATAAAATTTTATTTTGAAATAACTATATTCACAGGAAGTTGCAAAAATGTATACAGTAGGGTCTTATGTACTCTTCACCAATTTTAACATTTTACATAATACAGTACAATATCAAAACCAGGATATTACTTTGATCCAAAGTATAGTGTGTGTGTGTGACTGTGTGTATGTAGCTCTATGCAATTTTATTTTGTGTTAACTTAGTGTAACACCATCAGTCAGGAGACTTGATACCATTACAATACTCCTTTCTGTTACAGTCATGTCCACTTCACCCTTTTCCCACCACAACAACCAATATCCATACCCATGTTACATTATTTAACAATAATTATTATGTAGATGGAATCATTCAAATTGTGTTGTGTTGTGATTATTTGTTTCCATTCAGCATAATTTTTTGAAGGTCCTCCAAGTTATTGTGCTTATCAGCAGTTTGCTTCCTTTTAAGTTTGAGGAGTACTCCCTGATATGGAAGTTCTAGTTTTTAAATCACTCACCTATTGAATTTTCTGATTTTAGCAATTATAAATGAGCTGCTATGAACATTCAGTGCAAGCTTTTACATGTAAAAAGCTTTGAGTTTTCTGCTATTAATGCCCAGTAACGTATTTTCTGGTTACTGTGTTGAAATTATTTTTAGTTTTAAAAGGAATGTCAAATTCTTTAGTTACTGTGTTACTTTGCATTCAAACCAGCCGCTTATAAGTCATACAGTTTTTGATCAGAATTTGTGGTTCTAACTACTTTTTAATTTAGTATTTCTGATAGTTTTGTAGTGATATCTCACTGATTTTAATTTGCGTTTCTCTAAGGGCTTACGATGTTGAAGATCTTTTCATGTGCTTAATGACGTTTTGGCTACTTTAATTTTTTTTTTTTATTGGTAACTTGGGACTTAACATAAACATCATAACTTAGCAGAATTCATTTCATATATATTTAACATAAACCCAATGAGATACGTAAATGCAACTCTTAAATAATTCTATCCCCATATTCACTATACTGTGCCATTTTTATTTATACATACATATATTTGTATGTGTGTATGTATGCGGTATGTGTTTAAATAACAGAAATGCCTTGCTATATTTTTATTTAATATAATTTGAAGTCTTTTACAAAAACTGTGAGAAAATAGGAGAGCAAGAGTGTGTTACCTTATTCTTATTCATCTTTCCCATTCTCTTAATTTGGATTAAAAATACCAACTAGTGTGATTTCCTTATTCTAACAGAGATTTGCACAGCTTTCTTTTTTCTGTTATCAAATATATTATTGTCAAATATATTTCATGTTATATTTACATAAATAAAATTTTATAAAATTGCTTCGTAAATTAGATAAAAAAGGGAAAGACATATGCATGTATACCATCTTTAATAATTACATATTTAGCTTTGTTGTGCTTTAATTGTTTTTGTGTAGATTCATTTCACTGTCTGGAGTTACATGCTTTTATTGAGAAAAACATCCTTCATAATTTAAGTTAGGTCTATAAGCAGAACATTCTCTGTTTTGTTCATGTGGGAATATTTTATATTGCTTTACATTTTTTTTAAGATTTATTTATTTATACATACAAGCTGGGGTACAGGCCAGAGGCGTGGGGCGGTGAGAGGGTTCACCAGAGACAGAGCGGGGAGCAGAACAGGCAGATCAGAAATACACTGCTGAGGGGAGCAGAGGGCAAGGCAGGAGAGGTCTGCCGCGCCATGTGGCATTCTCCCCGGCTGGGCGTTGAACTCGCATCGCGTGCAGCTGACATCTCCACAGCGCAGCGCTCAACCGCTGCGCCACCAGGGAGGCCCTGCTTTACATTTTGAAAGATAATTTTACTGGATAGCAAATTCTTGGCTGACAGCTATTATCTATCATCATTCTGGATATGTCATCTTTTTGCCTTCTAATTTACATTGTTTATGATAATGTATCCGCTGTTAATCTTATTGGTGTTCCTGTAAAAGACAAATCATTTTTGTCTTGCTATTTTAAAAGTTTTTTTTTTTTTGGTCATTGGCTGTGAATAAGTTTGCTATGATATGTATGATATGCCTACATGTGGATATTTTCGAATTTGTGATGTTTGATCTTGCTGTATATGTTGTATATGTATATGTATGTATATGTTATTGTATATGTCAATGTTTTCCATAAAATTTGGGATTTTTTCAGCTACTAGTTTCTCAAAACTTTTTTCTTCTGTTAGTCCCATTAGACATATTTACATATACTTAGTGATGTTTGACATTTCTCTTACTCTGTTGATCATTCTAATTTGTCCCAATCACCGCATTATATAATCATTATAAATTTACTTTCAAGTTCACTGATTTTCTATCAACTCAAACTTACTCTTGATCCCCTCTAGTGAAATGTTCTTTCTTTTCGTTACTGTACTTTTCAACTCCAGATATTCAGGGTTGCTTTTTTTAAGTTCTCATCGCTTCATTGATGTGATCCCTTTGATAGAACATTATCATTTTAGATTCTTTACTTCTCAGAATATAATTCACTTTAATTATTTGAAAATAATCATAATGACTGTTTTGATCTTTGCCTGTTCAATGCAATGATTGGACCATCTCAAAACAGTTTTGTTGCTTGTTTTTTCCCCATTTTTTGAGTCACATTTTCATATTTTTAACACATACATTTTCTTTCAAAAACATTTTGATTTTTAGATGACATACTGTAGAAAATCCATGTACCCCTAAACAGAGTTGCTGTTGTTTGCTTGCTTATTTGCTTAGTTACTTAGCTTTATATAGTTATTCACTATAGTGAAAAATAGTTATTCACTATACTGAAATCCAGTCCATTCACACAAAGGGGGCATGACCTTTAGTACTTAGACACACACACACACACACACACACACAAATGGCATTGGTTAGCAAGGCTAATTTTGAGTATTTCTTGCCAGATCTCTCTGTTAATTTCTTTTGGTTTTCCATGAAGATGCTAGGCTCCATTGATTGTTGACTGAATTTACTATTGCTTCAGTTGTGTCATTGGGGACAACTTGCTCCACAGTCAGCCTGAATTAAATTCAGATCTTATGCAGAAATAGTTTTTTAATGCCCATAAAACTCAACAAAAAAAGTTTTGCAGAAGAGAAATACAAACACTGTGTGTTTTCACTAATACATGGTACATAAAAAGCAAAACAAATGTATGAACTAAGTTAAACAAAAACAAAGTTTTGCAAGAACAAAGTATTGTTTACCAGAAGGGAAGGGGTCAACCTCAGGGATAATGGAAACTAGACTGTGTTGGCAATCATAAGGAAGCCTATACAGATGTTGATTTAAAAGACTGTGCTCATGAAGCCTATATAATGTTATAAAGCATTAGTTCAATAAAAAATTGCAGTTATGGTCAACAGTGACACTAATATCTTTTTGATTGAATTAATCTCAAAAATAAATATTTTATCCCCAAATATCCTGATATTTCTATGGGAATCCTACAACATCCATTATTTATTGTGCATTAGTATAATTGTTCTGTAAGGTTAACTTATACAGGACAATTTGCCTCCATAAATAATGAATGGGTGATGTATATTAATTTAAAGTTTAACACTATTTGAAAGGGATTAATTTTTAATACAGCAGTCACCATGTTTACATAAGCAATTATATTTAATTTGAGATGGTTAATGTTTTAAAAAGGCATCATCTATCCAAATGTTCATTATGTGTTTATTAGCTCTAATACTTTCGAGAATTAGAAAAAAATTAAATAGAAAACACCTGCCTGCATGTTGCTACTTTTAATTTTCACAGTTTAATAACATAATGGTTTGATGTTTTCAAAAAGTTAGACATTTGTTAGGTAGGGACTAAACATTTGAATCTAATACTCCAAGAGATATAGAAGTTCAGTCATTTTTGTATGTTTATTAATTGCCTTGTGCCTACCATATATTAAGCCCTTTTCTGGATGTCATGTAAACCAGACACAAAACTACCTGCTCTTGTTTAGTTACATGTGTATGTATTGGATGGGGTTACACAGCTATAAATGAATACATAGTACATTATGTTACCTGATAGAAACTTATACAATTAGGAAATGAACAGCAAAAGGTGGATAAGCATATTATGGAGGACTATTCAAATTTTTAAATAGGGTAGTAAGGGAACATCATTGGTAAGCAGGCATTTGTAGAAGGTAAAGAAATGATTGATGGGTTATCTAGGGAAAGGTAGAAGAAAAGGCAAGTGTGAAGCCACAAATTGAGAAGTCTTTCAAAAGAAAAAAAATAAGCTATGTCATTGGAGACAAATAAGTACGGCAGAAGGTGTTAGGGTTGTGATCTAATGATCAAAAACTGAATTGTTAATTCATGTAGTTCTAAATAGGCCATTTTTTTTTAAAATCAAAGAGATAAACCCAGACTATCAGAGGCTACCATCTCCTACTCACTGCACTGCTCATAAAGATGAAATGTCACTTTAAGAGTAGGAAGCAACTATTTCTATCACCAGTTCCAGTGTTGCAGCTCAAGTTTTTGTAGGTCATAAGAATAAGGGGGAAACATATCATTGGAACAGAGAAAATCATACCTCTTCTCATAAAAGTTTGATTTTACTTGAAATTGAGTGTGAATGAATTTAAGCCTAAGGGCTCTGTTAAAAATCATAGGGATGTTGGTGATGAGAAACAAAGGGGAAGCTTGTAGCTCTAACCGGGCAGTAAGCTAAAATCATAGGTCCAATAATTTTCCAGAGATAACCAAGAAAAGGACATCAAGAAAAGCTAGGTTAGAACAAAACCCTCAGGCAGATCTAATAGCTATTCTTGCATAGAAATCTGAATTTTATTGGAAGACAGGAGCAGTTTTTCAGGGCATCACTGAAAACATAACCAAAAGCAAGCAGCAACGTTGAAACCTAATACCTGGGTGTAATTCCAACAGAGACAGAGAACTTTACAGAGAGATCAGTCAAAGAAAAAGTCAAAACAAAACCTTCCAAAACAACGCCATCCCAGAGTTACCTGAGGTGCCCAAAGTCTCGTTCTCTGAAGGACAAGCATCAAAGCCTTTATTTTGAGGAGGACCTATATATCATTACAATATTACAGCTAGGTCAGTAAACAAGCAAGTAACAATAAAATATCCAGGAAGACAGAATATCCATAGATTGCAATATATTGCTATATTATCAATATATTGCTATATTATCTAAGACGTAAAATCTAAAAAACTATGGTATATACAAAGAAACAGGAAATTGTAAACCATACAAAGAAAAAAAAAAAACATGCAACAGAAATTGCCCAGTTGTTGCATTTAGTAGGCAAAGATCTCATAATAGCCACTTTAAATGAAAACAATTTATAAAAAGGAAGATATGACAATGTCTTATCAAAACAATGTAAATAAAAAGCTGGAATTGAAAAAGAATAAGCAAAAAATAATCCTGCAGTTGAAAACGACAATGAAATAAAATAGAAATTCACTGGAGTGGTTCAAAATAATAAGTGGCAAAGGAAAGAATCAACTGACCTGTAGATAGGCAAGAATATACAACCCAAAGGAAAGAGATATAAATTGTTGAAAGGCAGTACCAAGTTTCAAAGAGATATGCTTCCCTATTAATCATAAAGACAACATATAATGTGCATGGCAGAGATAAAAGAGATAGAGGTACAGAAAAATTATTAAGATGACACTAGCTGAGCACATAATAAACATAAACAACCACAGTCTACATATCAAAAATGCTGAACAATGACCATCTTGTGTAAAGAGATCTAATCTCAAACACATCAGTAAAAATATTAAAGACAAAGACAAACAGATAACCTTGAAATCAACAAGAGAATAATAATATGTCACATGAGAATCTCAGAATTACAGCAGACTTCTTATAAAAATAATGAAGGCTAAAAGTTATTATTCCTAAAAAAGAAATTTCTGTAAAATATGTTCAAATTTATTTAAATAAAAAAAGTTCATCAGTGGTACCATATATATCAATAGCTACACTAACTGTCAAAAATTAAGGCAAAATAATAAAGACATTTCAAAATAAAAAACAGATAATTTCTTAAAAGCAGACCCACTTTAAAGAAAAGCTAAGCAAAGGTTTTAGGCAAAAAACACAACAGATAATAACAATCTACACACATTTACATGTACACACAGTTCACTAGTAAAGATAATTATGCATCTTAAAAAGGCAAGAAAAATGTCTTCTTCTTTTAACTGACATAAAAACCATTTGCTTAAAGAGATATTAGATAGATAACAGCTATCATTTTTTCTGTATCTATCAATCATCTATCATTTCTACACTATGAGTGAACACTACTGTAAAAGAGTAACAGTTAAATTTTTTTCTAGTTTTCTATCACTATATATTATTGTATAAATTATTGTAAAATACCGCTGTAACACCCATACAACAGAAATAGTAAATTTTAAAAATATGCTCATAATTACTTCTAAAAAGCTAAGTGCTTTTCCTTTTAGTAACAGGATTATATAGTTTCTTAAATGCAAGCAAAAAAAGGCTTATGTGATTTGGTTAAGAAAGTCTTCTAGGGAGATGGGAAAATGTACCATAACTTAAAGACAGTGGACACAAATTTCTAAAGCATGACTTTCAAAATATATTTTTGTGCATGAAGTTTTCCAGAAAAGATAAATATAGCTAGTCAGATTATATCATTTTGAATAAAGGTGGAAACAAAATTTTGATAATTGTTCCTTTTGTTCACTTAACCCCTTCATTCAGATAGTAATGGCTAAATTATAGATATATGGACAAATGGCATTATAAGTGGATCTTTATGAATTCTTAAGGTAATTACATTAGTTGCACTTTTTTTAAAAATATCTTATTTTAGTGTTGTATTGATTTCCATCACTTTAAAAATTTACATAGTTGTCTTGATTAAACATTTTACTTCTTCCTTTAAAATCTTAACCAGATAATGTCTAATCCATTCAAATTATTTTTTAAAAGAAAACACTATGAAAGACTTACAGGTGTGTTTGAAAGTCGTAAGGTTCTGACTTGTAATTCTTAAAATGTATTGACTTTACCTACATGTTATTAAACAGAAGGAGAAGTCACTCCTGATACTATGTCCGCTGATGGTATTGCTCTGGAAATATATTTCATTGACCGATATTTTCGTGTAATTAGAATTTTATCTTAACCTTCATTATCGTGCCTGAATCTGATTCTATTTCATGACTTCTATTTCTACCAGTGATGTCATATTTGAGAACTGTCATGTTCAGCTGTTTCTATGATCCATATTTATCAGTTCCCTTTTCAAAGTTGATTTCTTAACATGCCCTGTTTTCTAATTGTATACCTTCAATTTAATTGTCTTGTATTAAAGGCATAAACTTACAATTTTGCAGTTGCTTTCCAGCTAAAACCTCTTCCTCTAATTTTCCTTTTCTTCAGTCATGTCTTTATTCCACCAAAAATAATAAATTTTTAAAGTGCTGCTTTCACTGCAGTTTCTCAATAAAAAAATATTGTCCTGTCCATATTGTCTGGATTAAGTCCAAACTCTTTCTGTCAGTTTCAATACCCACCTCCCTCCTGCCCAAATTTGATGATAACCTACTTTTCTTGCCTTCCTATCGCACCTTCTTTGCAAAAATATTAACTTCTTTCAGTTTTAAGTAATTCTCCACATTTCATTTCCATTTTTGGTGTCACACATTTTCTCATTTCATGCCTTCCTTACCATCATGTCCCTTTTTTATCTGCCTATTAAAATATACCATTTGATGTTACAGGTTTTTTTGGGGTGGAATTATGAACTATTCATTTTATCCTTGTTTTTCTTAACTCTCAGTTTTACCCATACCCAAATTGTTGATGAGCTTGTTATTTGCAATGCAACCTTTTTCAGGATGTACATACAACAATGATACTCTTGAGGTTAGTTCTTACTCTATCTTTTCCACAATCATTGAAGAAATATCTATCCAAGAAAATATTGTAACATATTATTACATCTTTTTTTAAAGAATTACAAATGTCAATATTTTAACTGTTATATTGCTTTAAAAATGTGACTCAATATTTGTGTGCTTAAGAGTGTCAGGATGTGGGAAGAAAACTATTTTCTTTTTCTATGTGTGGCAGAATTACTCCAGTGCTGTGGGATTTGCAGCCAAAAAAGTAGTATCCTCCCAAGTGTGTGCTGAGGAATACCCCTGTAATAAAGAGCCTGCTTTTGATATTCAATTCCAATATTCATTTAATATACAAGAAAGTATTCTAAAGAAATTGACACTTTTAAAAGAATAACTGCTTTGATTCAAATAGCGAATATGAAGAGATACAGCAACTTTGATATAAAAAGATAAATTTCTTTTCCGGATTGATCTCACTTTACTTGCCCTTTACATCCTCCCTCTGTCAAAACTTTCAAAATAATGCATAGCACCAGACTGTTTGAAGCTTTAGGAAAAAAATGAAGCCAAACCAAAATAAAACGAAACACTGGGTTGCACATTAAAACATTGACTGAATTCTCAATCGTTAAAATGTAAGAGGTTTATTCTCTTTTTATCAAGCAATGTCTACAGACAGAGCATCCGCAAGATGTAAGCTACCAAGGAAGGATGTATGAGACAGACTTACATTAAATTGTTAGGTCACAGAAACTTTATATGGATCATGATCACAAGGGAAAAAATTACTAAAAAGGAAAGCAGATTCAATAAGTAGAAACATAAGCTGTTTTCTTGTTTATTAAATCTACCTCCCATATATTTTTTTTCAAGCTAAGAAGAAATCTACTGTATCACACAGCTCAGGATGCTATATACACATAAGATATTACACACTATAAAATTTCAGTTTTCTAAGCAGTTTTACACAATTTAAACTTGAGTAAAATTTGTATTTAAAAAAGACCTTATTGGATTACCTTCAGTAAATGGAGGTCATTTCAACAGCCATTAGCATTTTTAGCAACAATAAAACAAAAATAAGTAAAAGATTCTCAAAACATGTAAGCTATTACTTTAAGCCTGAATAATTATCTGCTTATTTCAATAAACCAACTCCAGTTTTAATCCACTTCTACCGGCCTTTTCATTGCCCTCCTTTTTTTTTTTTTTAAAGAAGCAATCATTTTTTTACTTCTAGCAGTATCTAATATAAGAGGATTAGTTAAATTTGGAACTACAGCACACAGTTAGTGAGAGGGTCATTTAAGGATTACGCAGGACTTGAACAGAAGTCATTAAGAAAGTTATTAAGGAGTGAAGTTTGTTGATGGGTTATATTTAAATAGCAAAGGCAACTGGAGAAGTTTCTCTTTATTCTCTACTGTGGAACTATTCTCTTATTCCTGTTTCTTGTTATTAATTCTCCTAAACCACTAACACTCATCAATTCTTTAGCCAGCTTTCTCTCTATTATTAATTTCCCTATATGTGATTTTAATCTAAGCAGATACAAACAATGTTACATTTTTAGAATAACAAAATTCTCCTGATGCAATACTGGACTACATAGCAAGGGGAAAAAAAAAATCTATTCTGATAGTAATAAACATTTGTAAGCAGTTGACATCCCAGACAAACTTGCATTAAAAAAAAAAAAATAACACAATCTAGTGACTAAAAGCAAAATGAATAGAGAATATATTGCAAACATTTTACCATAATTATTTTTCCTTCCTTCCTCCCCATTTTCCATAGCATTCTGCAGATTATACAGTATGTGTCAAATAGAGTTTGTCACTTGTACACAATGTAAGGCCAATTTAAGCCTTCTAGTGATATCTCACTAAGGGTTTAATAAATGAGTGAAGGCAGGATTTGGTGCAAGAGATGTTAAACTTTTCTCTTTCAAAGATAAGAGATTTAAAGTTATGAGGGTGTCCAATATGCAGCTTTTAGCCTTCCTTTTCATCTTGTGACATTCCCTTCAAGGCACAAAAGATTATTAACAGTGAATGGGACAGATTATTTTGAATTAACAATCTTGAGGTTCCACAATACCTTTTATTTCTGGTTTAAGCATACCAAAAGGACAGAGAAAAAATAAACTACCCTCAAAATGAAGCAATGCTTAAAGTCATCTGAATTTCCCTGCAGTTATTTTTTAAGTGTTTAAATTTCTATTTCATTGACTTCAACATAATTATATATTTGATTCTTGTGATTGATGTATTTTCTTATTAAAACTGTGTTATATGTTTCTAATCAACCAATATTACTAATTGTGTATGTCTTTGTCAAAAAACAAAAACCAAAAAACTATTTTATTTGGGCCAACCAAGTAACCTATGTTTGACTAGGCTATAAATTTGAAAAGTTAAGCTGTAAATTTAAAGAATGGGTTAAGTGCAATGTACTGGAAAACTCTTCATCCAATAATTATCTAATAGGACTCCTAGGCATCTCCAACCCAAATGACTGTATTTCCTTTCTCAACTTCAGTGATCTCACAGTTTAACTTATTGAGTCGTCCATCTAGTATAAAGAGAGAGTCCTTGGAAGGGGTCATCAGGTATTGACCAAACAAGCCACTGTCCTGGATTTGCCTGTTCTTTCGGTTCCAAGGCCATTCTTCTGCTTTGAGTGGTTCTTTAAGGCTCTTTATCATCTTAACCTTTCCAGAGGACAGCTCCACAAAGAGCACATCAGTTTGTGTGCTTGAACTACCATAGATGTTGTATTGATGGGCTTCTGTAAAGGACGGCTGAAATGCCAGATCAGATATGTGCAGATTTGTGTGAATATCAAAAGCCTCCTGAATTTCTCCTCTGATGGTAATGTACTGAACCCTTACAAGACCTTTCACATCATTAACGCTGACAAGATAGTGCCCATCTGGAGAGACATATGGAGTGCCTGTCACATCACTATTGAATCCAAGGACTGAGTCAGTTACACTGTCCACCATGAGCTGTGGTGGAATTGCTCCAGTGCTGTCAGGTTTGCAGCCAATAAAGTAGTATCCTCCCAAGTGTGTGTATGCCAAAGATTGAGGAACACACTTGTAGTCCTTCAAGTTAATTGTTTTGATGTATGACATGGTTTCAAGATCAATTTTTTGTAGTGCAGCTTCATCTTTATGAAGAATAAATCCAAACCTGAAAAGATGAAAACCAAAGTTAGACAGGAAACTACAGAGTGGTTGCATCAGAAAAGAGATTGTGGCCAGATGGAAAGGGCCATTGCAAGTCCAGGTATCAACTGTTAGGTTATATAGCAATTTGTATCACAATTGTGTTACAGACAAACTTTAAATTTGTGCTTGGTGCTACCGTCTTCTCCAAGTCATTCTTTCATTACAGCTTAATAAGTATAACTCATGCTGTAGAAAGCAAAATAATTAAAAGCAATACATCTAGTTAATTGGAGCAACACATTTTTCTTTTACCATAGGGTGAAAAAAAAACATTATTTTGCACATCTCTAAACCTTCTGATGTTGAATAAACTTGATACTAAAGCCACTACTGCTACTAAAGTCAACACGAATAAAACGCTTAAATACATATTGATTTCACTCTATCTTATATTGTCTTATGGCGATCAAATAAATCTAACATCAATCACTATTTAGACAACTATCTATATCTTTCTCATTTTAGTCTGCCCCACAGGAATAAGTTAACAGCTTTTTTTTTTTAATTTGGTATAGAATCATTAGATTTCCAGTTTTATGTATTACTTCTAGTGTCACTTTGAGTAACTACATTTATGATTTTATAATAAAATAAACATTAAAGGTACATTTTTCAATTGTGGTGTGTTTATATTATTTTTAAATGATGTGCCTATATTATACCAATTATCTTATTTTGAACATGATGAAAAGTAAAGATTGATAGTATTTTTTATGAAAGTCAATTAAAAATAATTTTTTTTTCTTTTGGTCATTTCATTAATTACTTCAGAGCTTTTCAAGGAATTTGCTCTGCATAAAAGCTGAAAATTATCAAAAGTCCCTGTAAATGTAAATATATTTTTAAAACCTGACCCTTGGTTTCACAGCAAAATAAGTTAGTAAAATAAGATAAAACGAGATTGGAACTACTACACAGAATCTATTTTGGATACTGAACAATGGAATCATGAGTTTTAATTTGTTTTTATTAATGACATTTTATTAAAGTACCTCCTAAAACTTCAAAAGTTCCCTAAAAATAAAGCTTAGAAAATATTATTACATTGACTGTGCTCATAATTAAAAAAAATTCTTTATTTCGAGTACTGTAAGACAAAGCAAAATAAAACAAAAATACAAATCTCTCTATATAATCAATTGTGTTGTCACCTGTGCAATTCATTGCCAGTATACTAATTCTGAAAGATTTAGTAATGCAACAATGATAATTTACACACAAAATCCAGAACTATGACACATTAAATTTAATAGTTCCTAAAGGTTTCAAATATAAAATCAGTGCATCTATAATATCATAGAAAAAAAAGATGTCAAAAAAATAGATGTGTATTAAGTAAGGTAGGAGTGCATAAGCAAGTATTTTACAAAAACAGACATAAAACAACAACCATTTCTATGTTATTACATTCATATAGTAGGAAATCACATTGTAATTTTAGCTATATTTAAACATTTGTGGTGAGACGACTTGTCATTGGTGAGAGTATTACTATTATATTTTCTATACATACTTGGCATGATATAAATTGATAATTTTGAAAATAATATTCTAGTGTGTTTCAGAATGATATATATATATATATAATATCTGATTTAACTTCTAGATCTTTATTTTCGCCTGTGTTCTTAATAACTGTATTTGTGTCTTTTCAGTAAGCACAGTTTATAATAAACCTATCCGGAATAAAATTTTAGTTCCAAATATGATGGGATGAAGAAACTTTCATATTAACAATCACTTCTAAATGTTCTCATTAAAATATTAATGCAGGTTTTAAATTGTTTCTGAATATTAAAGAATAAAAAGAATAAAAAAACTCAAATGGAAAAGTAAGTCCCATTACTTTTGTATGACAGCATCAAAACTATCATAAAATCCAAAATATCACTATCCATTCTCATACTTGCCTTAATAAATAATTAACTCTGACTATTGCAAAGGGATGCTTTTTCATTAATGGCTAATCATAAAGATATGTAGGTGTGCAGATGTATGAATATGTCTGCTGTTGTTTGTGAAATCATGAATTATGATATTGTCTTTTCTGTTATACATTATACATGTGCCAAAGGCAAAAGCAGTAATATGCACACTGAATAAAAGCAATAAGCCAATCAATTTTTGGCATTTCAGCTCTCCTCTTAACCTTGAGTCTTCTAGTCCCTTTGGGCAATGATTTTTGAATACTAATGAGGAAGAATGAGAGGAGCTCTCTTTCTAACTACTCTTGAACTATTTTAACTCTAATACTAAAGAATGCATTCAAGCTTTCTGTGATATAATCCAGCCTCTTTTGGAGGTAATTAAAATTTTAAAAAATGGTCCAGATAAAAATGCAAAAGCTCCATGTGGGGTGATAAAATTACATCTATTTCAGCATCCACACTTAGACTCCTCGAGGACTAGAGATCTAGCTACATAAGCAGATGTATGAGAATGTCTTCAATTTTTCACTGCTGATTTATTGGGTAGAAAGTAGTGTCTCTAATTCAAAATTTCCCCCTAGTACAGATTGATATTCAGCAGTCTCCCACTGTTCATTAGTCTCTGATTAATATTTACGAGGCTCTCAACTTTCATGCCTGCTTAGTATAATAAAATCTTGCACAGTACTAGACCGAACACAGTTTGTCTAATATTTGTCAGAATGTGTATAGAAAATTGCAGACTGTGAGAAATGAGAGAAATTTAACCTTAATCTTGTAATCATTTATTTAACTAAGAAACTAATGCAAATAGGAAAGTATGACCTCTCAGCATGGCTTAGCAGAAATTTGGTAAGAAAAGTTAGAGTGATTTTTTTTTCTTTTCCAAATTATTTTCTTTTTCTGAATGTCTAATCAGTATAGTTCATTATAATGTTCCTAAGTAAGTTCAACTTTAATTGTTGTTTTTATATTTTAAGGTGAGGTTCTGGGGTGATTCATAAACAGAGAAGTTATTTTGGAAAAATAAGGGTTTTCACTCTAGACTGATCTAGTTTCATGATACATTTTTTCAATATAATAGGATTGTGACCTCATGTAAAATCCTTGATTTACAAGAGTTTCAATTCCCTCATCAGTAGGAACAGTCTAAAGTACTATCTGTCTTTGATGATGAAAGTAAATGTGTATTTCAAAACTAATAGATTCTCAAAATATGGACCTTGTCCATGTTTATACCTTAAGGAATATAACACCCCATTATTAACCAAATAAGATATTTCTTTGGCACAACAGATTATTTGGGTCCATGAATGTGAAATATATTTTTTGAACAGCTGGTTTTCCCATAATGTTAAAAATAAACATGGAGTTATTCAAAGGTGACTAGATTTTCTGGTCAAGAATTCAATAGCAATCACATTGAGAATAAAATACCACTTTTTAAAAATCTTGTTCTCACTTGAACAACAAGAGTCTATGTCTAGTTCACATCTTACCCAATTACCAAACCCTTCACATTGTTAGAAATGAAGGCAGTTTACCTCACCCCATCTTCTTAAAAGGTGGTGCTTCAGCTATTACTGGAAGCCTGGAGCAACAAGCTACAGAGCAGCAGGACATGGTGGAGGACGTGAACTTGAACTCTATATAGATGATGGAATTTGAAATAGATTCCTGACTCATTTAATAAGATACTCAAAAAACCTAACACAAAATTGTGTGGCTGACTTTTGGACCTGTATATGTAAGGAACAGAGAGCTGTAGTCAGAATTTACCTCATGACAATTCAAGAGCCTTGCAAAGAAAGCTATTTGGCAGGGAGGAAAGGAAGGGATATTTAGAGAGCAACATAGTTGAAGCAAAATGAAGCCTAGTAAAGAGTAACTAATCAAAGACCTCCACATGCTACAAGAACAGGCTGAATTTCTTGTCTTTCAGTAATGAGTGATTCCTCAATTCCCTCACTTACACAGTCCCCGAATAGATCTGATCACACAGCATCTCACACAGCACTTTGCAGTCACTGTCACCTCACAGTGTCTGTCATGCTATTCTGCTACTGTCCTGTTTTCAAATCTATCACCTTGGAGGATACTGAAGGCATCTTACAATTGCAATTAATGACTGTATTAACTGGCCATGGCAGTGCCATGAGTACTGATACCCCAAGGTCTGATATAAAGAAAAAGGATGTTTAAACAGTAAAAAAAAGAAAATGAAATTAAGAATCCTGTGAAACTTGCAAAATAATAATTATTTTATCTCCCGAGTCTTAATGTAGACTCTCTGCTTGTTCCCAGAGAATCCAGTGTCTCACCTGAACAGTTTTCTTTACTGCTGACTTTTAATATTTAACCACTGAGGATCAATCCCCACACTCCAAGCTGGGAAGGGTGCCAGATGCTGTCTTGCCATTCCTACATCATATCTGTCTTCAAGCCTTCTCACCTGAAACTCTGCGGATTTTAAAACCAGTCTTGCCATGCATGTAAGTGCATGCAAATAGGTCATAAATAAGAAGAGTATATTTTAGGGCCTCCCCGGTGGCGCAGCGGTTGAGCGCTGCGCCGTGGAGCTGTCGGCAGCGGCGACGCGGGTTCGACGCCCGGCCGGGGAGAATCCCACATGGTGCGGCAGACCTCTCCTGCCTCGCCCGCTGCTCCCCTCAGCAGTGTATTTCTGATCTGCCTGTTCTGCTCCCCGCTCTGTCTCTGGTGAGCCCTCTCGCCGCCCCATGCCTCTGGCCTGTACCCCAGCTTGTATGCATAAATAAATAAATCTTAAAAAAAAAAAGAAAAAGAAGAGTATATTTTAGCACTTTATTAGCCAGACACTCTATCTTATTGTAAAAGCATCCTTGCTGCAATACACATCTAAAACAATAGTATTCCCCAAATCATTTCTAATGTCTCAACTATAAAATTCAAATTCTTTGAAATAGACTGAGAGAACAAAATCATTTTTTGGCAGCCCAAGAAATTAGTTGTAGATATAGATGAAAATTTATACCCAAAACATATGATCAAGTAATTTTAACTTTATAAATAACAATGTGCAAGATAATTTTAAAATTGTTTTTTTATGCATACACGATCTGGGGTATAGGCCAGAGGTATAGGGGGTGAGAGGATTCACCAGAGACAGAGTGGGGAGTAGAACAGGCAGATATACTGATACACACGGCTAAAGGGAGCAGCGGGCAAGACAGGAGAGGTCTGCTGTACCATATGTGAGTTCCCTGGCGGGGGATCAAGTCAGGCCTCAGTGTGAGAGTGCTGAGACTTGACCCCTAGGCCACCAGGGAGGTCCCGATAAGTATTTTTTTTTCTAATTAGATGGCAAATATCTCGTTTTAGCATTTAGAAGGTAAGAAATGGTGAACCCAAAATATATTGAAAGTATAACCTTCCTGCATGTAATAAATATAAACACACAAAGTGATTTTGCAGTGGTATCTTCCATTGGGTTATAGCTGACACAGTTTTCAAGGATTCAAACCATAAATCTGACATGAACAATCACTCACCAGTTTCTGAATTTTTTTATTTAGTTGTTTCTATTATCCCAGAATGACCTTCGTAAAAAAAAAGACTGTGTTGCTCCTACTCAAGTAGCAGAAGATACAGTTTTTATTTGAGTTTTACACAAATAAATCAGTAAAACATACCTGTTCACAAACAACGGTCACATTCATATTTGAGAGAAGGAAAGAGAAATAGAACTGACCATTTAGTCAAGATTTATAACTAAAAGACAATTTCTGCGTAGTTCTAATGCTTAGATATTTGAGCAATGAGAGTACTTTGAAGTTTTTTGTTATCAAAACATAGGTTGGAAAATATAAAATAAATCATAGAATGTCTTCCTATTTGATTTATAGTATATTATAGAAATTACATATTAAATACATTAGCTATATTATATCTTCTTTAGTTTCATTTCTATAAATTATTTTCTTTAAAAAAGCAGGATGTGTTTCTGAATATTTCCTCAGGTGTCCTACTGTTCTGAGTATCTTTTGAAATAATTTTTTTTTAAAACAAATGGAGACATAAATGAATAACTTAATTACAAAACATTTAGGGCATCTAATTTCTTGATAGAATCAATACAATCTAAAGGTATAGCACTCACTTCCTAGTGAGTACCTCGGAAAAAGCCAGATATACTAATAATTCTGTGCACATCACATACCCTAGAAACTATACATCAAACACTAAAGTCCTTAACCTCTTTTGAGGAGCTTACAAGCTTTGGACAAAAAACTGACAGCCATAATTTCTATAAAAGATTGGTTGCTCTTCCTAACTTAGGATTAGAAAAACAACATGAAATTCTGAAAACAGTAGCCTCCCTGATCTTATTTTTCTGATGGATGTTTTTACTCAAGAGTTGATGAATAGATCTGAGGTGACATGGTAGAATAAGGAAAAATAGTTTGTGCGTATGGACATGAAAATAGAAATGCAAGGTAAAATAAAGGCAAGAGCAAATTAAAATCTATTAATCAAGGGCCTCCCTGGTGGCGCAGCGGTTAAGCACTGCGCTGTGGAGCTGTCGGCAGCAGCGACGCAAGTTCGACACCTGGCCAGGGAGATTCCCACATGGCATGGCAGACCTCTCCTGCCTCGCCGGCTGCTCCCCTCAGCAGTGTATTTCCTTCGATCTGCTGTGCTGCTCCCCACTGTGTCTCTGGTGAACCCTCTCACCACCCCACGCCTCTGGCCTGTACCCCAGCTTGTATGCATAAATAAATTAAATCTTTAAAAAAATCCATTAATCAAGATAAAAACAATTATTACCAGCATGTCCATCACACAACTGGAAAACAGAATATTGAGTGAGTCCTGGAATCAGGTCCATGAAAAACCAGGTTTTACAGGAGGTGGGTTCTAGAAGCAAAGTGACCAAATTCCATAGTTATTCACCACCTACTATGTACAGAATACTTTGTAAAGCCCATGATGAAAACAAAGAGGAAATAACTGGTCAGTATATTTAAGGTAATTGTAGTCAGGCAATATGGTGCTTTAACTGCATGCCCTGACTTTCAAAGCGTGTTCAGGGAAACTCTTCAAAGCTTGCAAAGGTATGGTTATGCTACCCAATGGGTATGCTATCCTGTTGTCTCAGCTACTAATTTATATTTTTGTTATGCTAGGTTTTCCTTGAAGAGAGATCTTTGTATCACTCTTAAGCCAGAAAGAAAAGGACAAAGTCAAAGTAGAATAAATCAAGAGGTTTTCAATAAAAAGACTGTTTACAGAGAAATTTAAGTTGAACACAAGGGATAGCAAGTAATAGAAATAATAATGAATCTCTGCCACTACTATGTACTGGAAGAAAGAAGTCATGGAGAGAGGTGTGTGTTGTGAGGAGATGTGACCTTTGATCTAAAGAAATAGTTGCTCTTCTACACATCAACAGACAAGGATCTGAGGGATGGAAATTACACACTTAGGTCTCACCCTCCATGTAATCGCCAATCAAATTTCTCATTGCCCAAACCAACCAGATGCCATATTAGTCTTCTGGGACAGAAAGCAAAGCGGGGAAGGGTAGGCGTGTCTACCAGGAGATAGACATGCAAAACAATAGTCACAAGTGTCCTTGGTTTAATAGTCTGAAAAACTCAAGTCTGGTGAATATACAAAGCTATATGGGGTAAGGACTGTAACATATACATTTGGTTTCTAAATGGGATCATTCAACAGCTGATGAAGAAAAAATGTATAATGTTACAAAGTGGGAGAGGGAAAATTCTTTTTTTTTTTATTAATGCTTATTTGGATAGCATTTTCCTTACTTCTGGGTATAGTTTTAGAAAATATTTTTACCTTTATGATACTGGTAGAATGTTTTTAATAGCTGCCATGTGCTAGATGTTTGTTTGCTACCAACTTCCACCAAATTCATATGTTGAAACCCTAATCTCCAAGGTGATAACATTTGGAGGTGAGGCCTATGTAAAGAAATGAATGAAGATGGAGCTCCTGTGAATGAGACATGAAAGAGATGACATCTGGGCCTTCCTGGTGGTGCAAAGGGTTAAGTCTCAGCATTATGATGCTATCCATAGCCACTGCAGCACAAGTTCGATCTCCGGCCAGAGAGCTTCCCACATGGTGTAACAGACCTCTCCTGTCTTACCTGCTGCTCCCCTCAGCAGTATATTTCAGTCAATCTATCTGTTCTGCTCCCCACTGTCTCTGGTGAATCCTATCAGCACCCCAAACCTCTGGCCTACACCCCAGTTCTTGTATGCATAAATAAATAAATCTTTCAAAAAAAAAAAAAGAGATGACATCTTTCCCTCTACCATTTGAGGACAAAGGAAGAGATGGCAGTGTGCAAACCCAGAAGAGGGCACTCACCAGAACCCAAACATGTTGGAAACTTTGACTTCCCAGACTCCAGAACTGAGAAAAATAAATGTCTGCTGTTTAAGCTGTCCACCCTATAATATTTTGGTAAAACAACTAGAACTAAAAAATAAATTGAAACCAGAAGTTGGAGTGCTGCTGTAACAATTACACTGGTCAACAAATTTTTACAAAAGACATGTTACTGAAATAAAATTAGTCATTTCCTATCAATTTGTATGTGCTCAACACAAATATGACAGTCAAATTCTAAGTTTGGCTCTAGTTGTTTTGTAATCTGCAATAAATTGATGTTTACATCATGAAATGCATGCCAATAATAATTGGCCTACTGTTAATATCTGTAAAAAAGTCAAGTCACAGACTACTTCTTAGATTTCTATGCTTGTCTCTTGCACAGCTCTTCGAGCATCTCTGGGGAGTGTCCAGCAGTAGTCAGCCAGCATTGTAGTGGACCATTTCCCCTGGTATCTTTGTTCCATTGATGTGATATCTTGATGAAAACGTTTGCCATGTTCATCACTAACCATCCCACAGTTTTCAGGGAAGAAATCCAGATGGGAATGAAGGAAGTGGATCTTTAGAGACATACTGCAGCCAAGTTTCTGATACCGCATCAGCATGTCTTATACTAGTTCCTTGTAGTTTTCTGCCCTAACATTCCCAAGAAAGTTTGTGGACACTAGGCGAAAAGCATTCCACGCCTGTTTCGCATCACCCTGCAGCAAGGTATTGAACCGGTCATCTTTGAAAAGCTCTCAAATCTGAGGACCCACAAAAACCCCCTCTTTAATCTTTGCTTCGCTGATTCGAGGACATTTTTCATACAGGTATTGGAAAGCTGGCGAGGTCCGGTCCATGGCTTTCACGAAATACTTCATCAAACACCTAGTTTGTCTGCCTTGTTCTTGGAGAAGTCCAAATCACGAACCAGGTCATTTAGCTCCTTCTGTGTTAGTCTGTGTGGGGTTGATGATGCACCACAGTGAAAATCTGGATGACTGCACACTGATGGAACGAGAGAAGAACAGGTTGGCTCACCCTTGTTCTCATCAGATGAATCAAGAGAATATTCTGCTGGAGGTTCTGGAACAGGAAGTTGCTCACCATGTGGAACTGGTCTCAATGCAGATGGCATGTGTGGGTAGACTATTCTTGACTTCTTTTGCTTCATTATTCCACCAGAAAGAGGAGGAACCAAGCAGAAGGAACAGTCTTTTATGTGGTTGCTTGGCTCTCTCCACACCATGGGGACTGCAAATGGCATTGATGGTCTTTTGCCATTGATCCACTGTGAAAGCTGTGTTGCACATGTAGCACAGCACAGATGCGGGGCCCAAGGCTTGTCTTGGTCACAAACCTTGGATCCAAAGTAAAACATGATAAGCCTTCTTCACTTGAGTAGTGATACTTTTTTTCTGGTTGGCAAATGTCACTTCCCCACAAATAGAGCAGAAATTGTCCATGCTATTAATGCACTTTCGAGGCATTACTGTTCTGTATTGTGCCTAAATGGAAAAATAATAACAGTTCTATGGAATAGTAGCTTAAACTGTCTCACATAAAGTCTGAAATATTTTCAATGCTCAACCCTTCCAACAGGACTTTATATAGGGCACTGCTGACGTCAGCTTACTTCAGCAGCTGCCTGGCAGTAGTATTGCAGCATTGCATCAGAAAGTGATGCAATCAGCTCTGGATGATGTGTGCATGATGGTATTATGCGTTGCTATGCAATATTACATCATTCTAGGCTGATTTAGGATGTTGTTGCAGTCCTACTGGATAAATTTACACGGTGAAACATAGAAAATGGATTATATGAAATATCTTCAAAATGAGAGCTTAACGAAATTAAAAATTTTCAGGGTAATATTCATGTTCAGCACACCAAGATACTACAGATTAGTGCCTTTTTAAGTCAGTAACAATCTCAGTGTTGATCAGTGTAATCTAAAAGTGTGGAAGCAGCTTTAGAACTGGATATTGTGTAGGAACTGGAAGAGTTTTTAGGTACATGCCAGAAAAAGCCAACTTTGATGAAAAAGGGGTTACCAAAGGCAATCCTGGTGAGGTCCTAAAGAGAAAATAGGAGTGCTGGAGTGAACGCCTTCATCTTCTTAGAGCACACAATCAAGAACAGAGTATGGAAATACAGATAGTAAAGTCCACTTTGATGCTGTCAGATGATAATAAGGAACATGTTACTGAAAACTGGAGGAAAGATAATTTTTTTTTTAAGATTTATTTTTTGTTTATACATACAAGCTGGGGCACAGGCCAGAGGCGTGGGGCGGCGAGAGGGTTCACCAGAGACAGAGCGGGGAGCAGAACAGGCAGATCAGAAGTACACTGCTGAGGGGAGCAGCGGGCGAGGCAGGAGAGGTCTGCCGCACCATGTGGGATTCTCCCCAGCCGGGCGTCGAACTCGCGTCGCCGCTGCTGACAACTCCACAGCGCAGCGCTTAACCGCTGTGCCACCGGGGAGGCCCCAAGGAAAGATAATTTCTTATTATAAAGTGTGAAAGAAGTTGGTTAAATTCTTTGAGTTTTCCAGTGTTTTGTGGAAAGTTAGACTTGGGAAAGGTAAAATCAGATTTCCAGTTAGGTGGTTTTGTAAGTGAAGAGTAGAAGGAGTGGTTTGACTACTCTTGGATACTCATAATACAATTCGGGGTGGGCGGGGAATGAATTGAAGAAATTGTTATGTAAAAGGAGAAACAATAAACACTTGAAAATTTTCCAGTCAGTGTATAGTACAAAACCATGAGGATGTATGTTCAAAAGAGAACAATAAGTGTGTGGAACATGAATCTTTTGTTAGGGAGTAGGCGTGTGAACCATAGAACTCATCAGTCACCCAGCAGGGACACCGCCAGTTTGAAATGAAGAGAATGGAGACAAAATGGAATTAAGGAATGGTGTTGGACTTCTTGAATTTAACAGGATGAGACCTGTAAAATGTCACAGGTATCTGTCTGTGAGCATGAATGATTCTTCAATACAAAAGAAAAAATGACTCCAGAGTTTATTCCAAAACCATCAGTGCCATTTTTAAATGACTACAAATTAAAACAAGAAAAAAGAAAATGCTTATTTTCACCAATCTACTGTTAACAATAATAAAGTACATTTAGATCCAACACTCGTAATAATGTGATTAAATGTGTTCTCTCATGTACTGTTGGCCAATGAATAATCATTGTAACCTCTTCAGAGATAATTTAATATCTCATAAAAATTAAAATATGATTGCTTTAGTGAAGCAATAATCTCTCTCAGTATCTTGCCTTAATAAATGCTCCTAAGTGACAACAAATAGACACAAGGATCTTTATTGCAGCACTGGTAGAAATAGGAAATTTAGGAATAATTTAAATGTCAAGTAATACAGGAATGCTTAAATAAACTATGAACTATCCACCAAATGAAATCTTATACTGAAATTATATAAATGAGAGTGCATTAGTAATGACACAGAAGTATCTTCAAAACTTCACTTTTAAACAAATACATTGCAAATTAAATAGGATAGCGTACATTTTCATGTACTTTACACTACTGCTTCAATTAATGAACTGAAAAATTCTCAACAACCTATTCCAGAAAAAAAATGCTGTTTTGAGTGTTTATAAAAAGAGACTTCTACTTATTACTATATAAAATTCTGCATAATTTAATATTGTTATCATACATCAAAACATAAAGAAAATATGCCACTTCATTATTTTTTAACACACAGCAAAATTAGAGCAGATAGATGCCATTTTCATTTCTCAAATTAAGAAAACGTAATGTTAAAGACCATTCAATGAAACTGGCACTGTCTTATACTGCTAATAGTGTAACTTGCATGTACAAAATAATTAGTTATTAGCATCAAGTATCCTTCACATATTTCTGCCTTTTTTAGTGTCAATTCACTTCCGAGTTGACTATCCTGAGGTAATAATAATAAATATAAATAAAACTTTATGCACAAGTATATTCCTAACATTAGTATGCTTAGTAGCAAAAATTTCTAAACAACTCAAAAGCCCATATTAAAGTGGCTTTATGTAAATGATGGTATAGTCACTTGATGCAAGAAAATATACAAGTTTAAGATATTATTGAAAGATTTTAAATACTAATTTAAAATAAATGTTCAATTAACAGCTATATGAAATGAAAGAATCATATAACTAAGCCATTTAAAATAAAATAAACATAGCCCATAGATAACAATGCTTGAAAGTTAACTAGTCAAACTTGGAATAAGTATGTTTTGTTCTTTGAAGAATGTCATTGAGATTTTTATTGGAATAGCATTGAATCTGTAAATTGCTTTTGGGAGGAATGCCATTTTGATAATGTTAATCCTCCAATCCATGAACTGGCGATCTTTCCATTTTCTTGTGTCTTCTTGTATTTCTTTCAACAGTGTTTTGTAGTTTTCTTTGTATAAGTCTTTAACATCTTTTGTTAGATTTATTCCCAGATATTTGATATTTTTGGTTTTGATTTTGAAGGGGATGGATTTTTTAATTTCTTCTTCTTCAGATTGGGTGTTTGCATATAGGAAGGCTACTGATTTTTGTGATTTTGTATTCTGCTACTTTACTGAACTGGTCTATAATTTTGAGTAGTTTTTCTATGGAGTTCTTAGGCTTTTGTATATATATTGTATTGTCTGCAAACAGAGGCAGTTTAATTATATTGTCTGAAAACAGAGACAGTTTAAGAGAGAGTCTTCTTTTCCTATTTGGACTCCTTGAATGTCTTTCTCTTGTCTTATTGCTCTGGTGAGGACTTCCAGAATTATATTGAAAAACAAGGGTGAGAGTGGACACCCTTGCCTTGTTCCTGATCGTAGTGGAAAGGCCTTCAGCTTCTCACTGTTGAGGATAATGTTGGCTGTGGGTTTGTCGTATATGGCTTTTATTATGTTGAGGTATGTTCCTTCTATCCTAAGGATTTCAAGGGCTTTTATCATGAATGGATGTTGCACTTTGTCAAATGCTTTCTCAGCATCTATTGATATGATCATATGGTCTTTATTTTTCTTTTTGTTGATGTGTTGGATTACATTGATTGATTTTCGGATGTTGAACCATCCTTGTGTCCCTGGGATAAATCCCACTTGGTCGTGGTGTATTATCTTTTGGATGAATTGTTGGATCCTGTTGGCTAAGATTTTGTTAAATATTTTTGCATCAGTGTTCATTAGAGAGATTGGTCTGTAGTTTTCTTTTTTTGTGTTATTTTTGTCTGGTTTTGCTATTAGAGTAATGTTTGCTTCACAGAAATAGATCAAATACTGATGAAATTCATATGGAATCACTAAAAACCTCACATAGCTAAAGCCCTCCTGACTAAAAAGAAAGAAAATGGAGGAATTTCACTCCCTGATTTCAAACTATACTACAAAGCCATAATAACTAAAACAGCATGGTACTGGAACCAAAACAGACACAAAGACCTATGGAACTGAATAGAATACCCAGAATTAAAGCCGCATATCTATGAACAACTAATCTTTGAGAAAGGAGCAAAGAAAATGCAGTGGAAGAAGGACAGTCTATTCAATAAATGGTGCTGGGAAAACTGGACAGCCACATGCAAAAAAATGAAGCTAGACTACTGTCTCACACCCTGCATAAAAAACAACTCAAAATGGATAAAAGACCTAGACGTAAGACCTGAAACCCTAAAATTTATAGAAGAAAACATAGGCAAGACTCTACACAACATACATCTCAGCAAAATCTTTAATGACACATCCCCCAAAGCGAAGGCAGTGAAGGACAAGATAAACAGGTGGGATTACATCAAAATAAAAAGCTTCTGTACAGCAAAAGAGACATTAACCAAAACAAACAGATACCCTACCAACTGCGAAAAGATCTTTGCACACAATACATCCAATAAAGGACTGATAACAAAAATTTACAAGGAACTCATACAACTCACCAAAAACAAAGCCAATAACCCAGACAAAAAATGGGCAGAAGAGCTCAAAAGGCACTTCTCCAAAGAAGAAAAGCAAATGGCCAACAGATACATGAAAAAATGTTCAACATCACTTATAATCAAGGAAACGCAAATCAAAACCACTATGATACCACCTCACACCTGTGAGGATGGCACACATTAAAAATATAGGCAACAACAAATGTTGGAAAGGATCTGGAGAACAAGGAACTCTTCTACACTGCTGGTTGGTATGCGAACTGGTCCAACCACTATGGAAAGCTGTATGGCGTTTCCTCAAACTGCTAACCATGGAGCTTCCATACGACCCAGCATACTACTTTTGGGAATCTACCCAAAGGACATAAAGACACTAATCCGAAAGGATACATGCACCCGTATGTTCATTGCGGCACTGTTCACAATAGCAAAGGTATGGAAGCAACCCAGATGTCCAAAAATAGATGACTGGATCAAGAAGATGTGGTACATATACACAATAGAACACTATTCAGCATGGAAAGAAGATAAACACATGCAATTTGCAGCAGCATGGATGGAATTAGAGGGGATCATACTCAGCGAAACAAGCCAGAAAGAAAGAGAAAAGTATCAAACGGTTTCACTTATAACAGGACTATAGGGAAACCAAATAGGCGAGAGACACTTGGGGGGTGTAAGGAGGGGGAGGATAAGGGCACAAAATGGAGTAGAAAAGGACACAAGGGACCACGGAGCTGGATCATGGGTGAATTGGTGGTGGGTTACCCAAGGGGAATACAAAATGTGAAAGATATCAATAACAATAAAAATATATATTAAAAAAATATGTCATGATCTATTATAAATAAATCTGCACACTTTCTTTAAAGAGTACTGTCTACTTTTGTAGACAAATAACTATTTTTTTTAAAGATTTATTTTATTTATACATACAAGCTGGGGTACAGGCCAGAGGTGTGGGGCGGCGAGAGGGTTCACCAGAGACAGAGTGGGTAGCAGAACAGGCAGATCAGAACTACACTGCTGAGGGGAGCAGCGGGCGAGGCAGGAGAGGTCTGCCGCACCATGTGGGATTCTCCCCGGCCGGGCGTCGAACTCGCGTCACCGCTGCCGACAGCTCCACAGCGCAGTGCTTAACCGCTGCACCACCAGGGAGGCCCCCAAATAACTATTTTTTTAATAGAGGTGAAATAAAAGGTAGGGATGCCAGATAAAAAGGCCATTCTTGGACCTTCTTGGTGGCGCAACGGGTTAAGCACAGCACTATGAAGCTATCCAGAGCCACCGCAGCACGAGTTCAATACCCGGCCAAGGAGATTCCCAAATGGCGCAGAAGACCTCTCCTGTCTCACCTGGTGCTCCCCTCAGCAGTGTATTTTAGTCAATATGCCTGTTCTGCTTCCTTTTCTGTCTCTGGTGAATCCTCTTACCACCCCACACCTCTGGCCTACACCCCAGCTTGTATGCATAAAAAAATCAATCTTTTATATATATATATATATATATATATATATATATATACACATTAGTTTCTTTAAAAAAAAGACAGTTCTTATTTAATTGTTGATCAATATTTCAATTTTTAATCTTCATTTACTAAGTGCCTAAGAAAAACATGGACTGTGTGTTGCTTCAGTAAAATGAATCACCTGTGTGAGAACTCATTTCAAAGAACTAAAGATATACTGAAATATAATTAAATTATTTCAATATATTTGGGTATCAAACCAAATGAAAATCATACAAATAAATTAGTAAATTCACTGATTCAACCAAGGAGATAACGGGACTATTAATTAACAATACAAGTTTAAAGGATATAGTAACTAAGTATTTGACAGAGGACCAATGGTAATGCTATGATCTGTGACAGCACTTTGTTCTGCAGCCACTCAAGACAAGTCTTAACTTGGAAGTTTATTTGATTTCAAGGCACCATATACCAATCTGAGTGCACTGCCTCTTTCTTCTATTTCTCCTTGTCCTCTGTGAACAGAGGGCAGCTTTGAATATCACCTAGGGAGCTCTCTAGTTTGCAAACCAATACTTTCTGCTCATAAGATATCATTTCAAAATGTTAGAGATTGTTTTTTATATTTCTCTAAACTATTCTCTCTTTGAAAACCTGTTTTGAAATCCAAGCTGGCATAACTAATTAGTTTTTTAATACTCTCTACTCAAAATAGTACCTTTGATAATTCTCTTAACTCTCATGTCAAGTATATTGGAAGATTTTCCATTTTTATTTATTTATTTTTTTGTTCAAGCTGGGGTATAGGCCAGAGGTGGGGGGCAGCGAGAGGGTTCACCAGAGACAGAGCGGGGAGCAGAACAGGCAGATCAGAAATACACTGCTGAGGGGAGCAGCGGGCGAGGCAGGAGAGGTCTGCCGCACCATGTGGGACTCTCCCCCTCCCCGGCGGGACTCGCCCTGGCTGGGCGTCGAACCCGAACCCGCATCCCCTCATCGCGCGCCGCCGACAGCTCCACAGCGCAGAGATCAACCGCTGCGCCACCAAGGAGGCCCAGATTTTCCATTTTTAAATCTATTATGTGTAATTTGATCCCTTAACATCAGAATTTAAAACTGAATGTGATTTTATCACAAGTCTCTGGAAAGGCATATTTATTTCTGGGACTGAATCAAGCACACATACTATAGAAATCAGGACAGACAAGACTGAGGTAGTTGAGTCTGTTATAACTACTTGATCAATTCTGCTTGAATACATAATCTTATTAACTTTAATAGTCTTTTCTTGGCATAATGATGCTATAGAGAAACATGCAAAACATTAAAAGGAAGAAAATAGAAATAGAAAAACCAAAACATGCCCGATCCACACCTTGTAACTCAACCCAAATCCTGTAATTTATTTGGTTTTTTGTTTTTATAATGGTGATCATGCCAGCTAATACCCAGACATTATGAGAATTAATTGGATTTAAAAATCTCAGTGCTTTAGATCATTAAATTATTATGAAGAGCAATGCAAACAACATATAACTACAATGTTTGTAATAATGAAATAAAAATTGGTTGTATTCTTCATAATGGAAATTAGATTGCTTCTACCTTTTAAAAATACATAACTAATGTTAAATGACATGTTTACTACTTAAATACATTGACATAATTTTTACAAAATTATTTGCTTTACTCTTTCCTTTTTATGAATCATAGAATTTTAAAGTGATTTTCATATCTCAATGTGTCTATCAGTCTATTAAGGACACCAAGGAACATAAGACACCAAGGAACTACTTCTCCAAGGAACTAAGTATAGCTAACATTTCTGTTAACAGTTGTAGAGAAAAGGAAATGTAAGACAGAAAACATTCATAAAGATCACGATATTCCAACAAAAAACAATTTCACAAATTATGGGCAAAATTTTTGATATTTTTTGGAAATATTTCAAGCAAAAATTTATATAATATGTATTAACACTAATACTCTGAATTAATTACTAATAGAAGTTATTTGACTCTAAGATTGAGTCAAATAACTATATAAGACTCTACTCCCTAGCAGGATCTACATAGCTGAATTATACTGTTTAACACTTAAAATATTAGGACCTGAACAATACCTTTTGGAAATGATAACATACTGTGTTTTAGTGTTTTCCTAATGTGTCTCAATACAATCCAGGATCTATGGGTTGCATAAATTCTCTTGATTTGAGTGATAGTGAGATACAGATTTGTTTCTGTGAGGAAGGGACTTGGATGCCTTTTCTAACCTGAGGTTTGAAACAAATTACTCCATTTTGAGCCTACTTCTATAATAGTTATAAAACCTTAGACCAAGTCAGTTAATTTTCCTTGCTCTGTGCTATAAGTAAATCCTACTTAATATATTTAAATATAGAATAAAATATTAACATTCAAATCCTTATTAATTATAAAGCAGACATACTTATAGGAAATATAAACAGGTAAATTTACAGTAACAGAGAGCATATTTGTGGCTTTCATGATTTGGTTCATTGGGAAATGAAAAGTGACTGCTTATTGAGTATTGGTTCCTTTTTGGAGGTGATAAAACATTTTGGAACATTTTGAAACTAAACAGGGGTAATGGTTGTGCAATACCATCAAGACATTAATGCCACAAGTTGTAGACTTTTGTGTTATGTGAACTTACTTCTATAAAATATTAAACACAAGTAATCTAAATATAAATGTCAGTTGATGACCACACTAAAATTACTGCCTGCAAAAAAAAGTAGAAATTGCTAATCTGCTCATGATAACATACACTGATGATATCAAATAATTTTGTCCTTGCCTTGTGGTACATTTGAACAGTAGTTTTACCCCATCCTCAGCCCATTCCTAATTTTAGTTAATGGGTAAATAAAACACAAGCAATTAAAACATAAGCATTGCATAGATCATTACAGTCATTAAATGTAAAAAAAAATTAAAACAAAAATGTTATCCAATAATTTAATGGTTATTTCACTGGATAAAGTAAAGAGTGTATCTATGTATATTTTATGTGCACTTAGAAATATTCTAGGTTGACCATAATTTAAAGCCATGCTTCTCGAATCCTTGTGTAATTTTAGTATGTAGTTCAAAGTGGATATTTATTTTTTAATGAGAATATCACTCAGATACTTTAAATATTCCTCAGTGTTATATAGGAAGACAACTTAGATAGCTATCTAATATTCATTAGTTGAATTCATAAAAAGCAAAAAGAAAATGTTATAGGTAGAGAGGAAACAAAAACAAGAAATAATTCAGAAAATAAAAGAAATAAAGAACAACACACCAGAAATCGCAGAAGCATACTAATTGTAAACTATTTTTTCCCACTTGTAATGGAAAACAATAACAGAGTTATTAATTTATTTCCTTCAAATAATTATGCGAATTCAAATTTTGAGCAAGAATATTCCATTTCAGATTCTAAATGACTGTATAGTGAAAATTGTGTTTTGGAGTCAGGACTAAATGTGAGTCCTGGTCTCCCATATGATGACATCTTGGTTATGCTATTAGATCTGAGCTTTGGTATTTTATTTTGTTTTGTGTTCTAATAATGTAATAAAAGTGATAATTAGAGAAATAAAAATGCAAAGTCTGATATGCTACAGGCATACAGTTAATTATATCTATCATCTTTAATGATAATTGCAACATGTCAAGAAAATATAGATTAAAATAACAAATAATGCAAATATCAAGCATTGGCTTATTTTCAAGAATTTAAATCATTTCCCTAAAAAGGAAGACAGATGCATTTAAGAGTTATGATTTATTTTCCTATGTTCACTTTCTTCTGAAGTTTACTTAGCTATTTTTGTTTTAAGATAATCTCTCATCTTTAACTACTCAAAAAGATACACGTTGCATTATGTTGACTAATATAGCATTTCAGAATACCAGTTGCTTGATTTGCTTTGATGTTTTTTAATTTATGTCTACAGTGGATGTGTGGATATTGGATGGCCTGAACAGATCATTTATTTATTCAGAGAACTTAGCACACCAATCTTCAGAAATGTCATATGGAAGAATATTTATGCTTAGCATATTCAGGTATATGAACCTATGCTTACTTTCAACCTGATCTGTCTTTATTGATGAGCTTTTCAATTCCACTCTGTCAACATGATTTTCCGTAAGTCAATGATATAATGCAGTGCATAATTGTATTATTGTTCTACCAAGGGAAAATGTAAAAGTTTCAGCTGATCATAAGGTCATTAAATGCCCCTCCTTTGCTCTGATGACTATGAAAGTTTAAGTGTATTGTCAGATTGACATGGCTAATTAGAATAAAAAGTTTATTTCATGGAACTGACAGAGCCAGTTACCTTTCATTTAACTCTTTAATTTATTTGTGTTATTAACCATTTTAAATTATCAAATATATTTCTCAAAATCTTGTCCTTTTATTTTAAATGTGATTAAGATCTTTATCTGCAATCTCAACATTCCATAGCTTTAGCTATGCACAAGTGTGACACTTTTCTTCGAGTTAATTTCTGCAAGTTTAAAATATTCTGCATGAAACCATAACCAAATATGGAGCTCTTTCTTGTCTATGTAAATTGTCCATTTCCCTGTGGAGCCTCATATTTTTAATATTCAGTCACTATATTAAAATCTGTGCATCTGAAAGCATCTCTTTTTAAGTTGTTTATTTAACAACCATAAAATGTACTTATTATTTTAATTTTCAATGGTAGCCTAATTCTGAACAGCATATTAAGTAGATATTTATTTAGCTGCTTTGTTTAACTTTAGCAAATTTTGCTCAAAACTCAACAACTCTTAAAGGCTATGCAATTGAGTTAACTTTTCTATCTTGTGTTCAAAAGATATTCATAAAATAATTTTTGCGCATTATTTCTCACTAATTTTCAGTAAGGCCACCCTATGCACCAGCTAATTTTATAGTTACTAATTTTTCTAATATGTATCATCCTTCCTCAACTTTTTGATTTCTTCTTCTCATGGTATCACTGAATGTGCAACAAGAAGTTTCGAGTTGTTTTTAGTCTAGGATAATAAGGTGGTTTTGGGCACTAGACTATCTGACTTTAAATCACACCACATACTAACCTTGCAGCCCTCAGAGGTCTAGTTTCCATACCTGTAAAATGTATACGATTACAATATAACATCTATTCATAGGGGTTTTGTGAGTACTGAATTAATTCACATAAGACTAATAAAATTGTGTCTTGCACATATTCACTGCCATATGTTTGTGAAATAATTATTTCAAAGAGACACTAATGAATACACAAATTACTCAATACAATGCACTGAGTGCTATCATTAAGCATGAAATTCCACTGGAAAATAGATATTTTATACAGACTGATAGAGATTAGATTATGAATGCCTTTCTGGAGTAAATAAAGTAAATCTTGCAAAATGGTGGTCAGATTAAGAAGTGGGAAATATCTCAAATGTGTAGGGAACAAAACAAGCAACATGATCAGTATGATTAGCTATAGGCTGCCTTGAATGACGCAAGTGAAATGTGTAGAGACACTAATTTTATCTCTGTTCCTAAGCTCCTTGAAAGGCAAGAAGCATTGGTGTAGCACATCCTCAGTACTTGCAGTCTCTAAAACAGCTTTACATACTCGATGAGCTCATGCATTATTCCCAAAATAGCTTCCTGGGGTTCTCTTAAACACTCTTCTCAAGCACATTTCAATGCACTCCATGTAGAGCCAAGATCAACCTACAATGCACACATAACCCCTGAAAGGAAGAGTAGGCTAAAGAAGTTCAGTTGCTCATGTTACCATTGACAACGCTGATACTTTCCTGTTCTAGTATTATTCATACTCTTCACAATGATATGGCTTCTTTACTCTTTATTCAGCTTCCTCCATTCTTCTACCTAAATCATATATTTGCTTACATATTTGAAAAAGTATATAGCTCCCCCAACATTATTTAAATATCACAGTTTAAAAAACTGTAGTGGCTAAAACAGGGAAAACAACATAAAACGAAAAATATTCCTGAAGGGAAGAGATTGCTTTCTTGAATGCTGTTTAGTTCTGAATACCCTGTTTTTGAGAACTAACCCTCCTGAAGCTCCTGTCCTTGCATGTAACTTATACGTGAAATTTTCTCTCTGGTGTCCACCTATGTCCT
This sequence comes from Scalopus aquaticus, assembly GCA_004024925.1. Classification (NCBI taxonomy): domain Eukaryota; kingdom Metazoa; phylum Chordata; class Mammalia; order Eulipotyphla; family Talpidae; genus Scalopus; species Scalopus aquaticus. The sequence goes on from PVIJ01000048.1 coordinate 438,426, forward strand.
CTTAGAATATAAACTCCCAACAATCAACATGACACTTTTCCAACGAAAATCAGATTCTGTTCCATCTCTGTTCAAAATCTTCAAAGGCTCCTACCATAATAAAAGCAACTCACTCTACTTTTCCCAAATCATATACCTTTAGAATCTCAGTGGTCTCTTTGATGTTTCTCAAAATCGTCACAATGATTTCCATTTAACAAGTACATTCACAGTTCCTTCTGCCTAAAATACTGCGTTTGATTCTTCTCAATTAGTATCACTTTCTTTTCAGTCAACATCATCTTTTACACACACACTGCCATAATTCTCACTGTCATAAATTTACATTCTAATATCTTCCTCAGTATTTCATGCTTTCATGAGCTAGAATCAAATTGCAGAGTTTCTGGTTATTCCTGGGTATGTTAAGTATTAATCTACAGGCACTAAAATTAGAGACCAGTTTCTGAGCTTTGTGATCTAGACAAGGACTACCCAGTGATATTCTGCTCATCTCCAGCAGGTTGTCCTTGGGTTGGCATTCTAAAATGTCCAAGTGTCAGCTTCTATTAATGTCTATAAATTACTCTGTTGAAGGATTTTAGAGAATACTGTCATACAAAAAGTACCCAGTAAGCTGCCTGAGTCCACATGGTAAGGGGGATCTACTATTATAACATTAGCTGTCCTAATGAAGTTTATGAGATTTCTGTACAAGAAAACTTAATCTTTCCTCCTTGGTTAATTAGAACTTTATTAAGAGCTAGAACCAATTTTCCTATTTAAATTACTTTAGAATATGCCAGAAAACGGATAGCTTTGGATTAGCCCAGAGAAAATGAAACTAGCAATCCATGAGAGCTAAAGATGTGATGACACTAATATAGCTAGGAGAAGCTGAGCATTTAGACTGGGTCTGAGGGCTGTCTACACTGCCTGTCCTTCATTTCTTCAGCTGACTCTATAACAAAAACAGCAGTGGTTTGAGCATTCCCTGCAGGATGCCTAAATGCTACTCTTCAAAGTACCGTAGGGAATTTATTTTATTTTTCTTAAATAAATCATACTATAATGCAACACATTTCTTTCGCAGAGAAAGAGTATCAAAGAAGCAGAGAATTGCCTTTGAAAGGACCTATGGACTGAAAACACATTATAGCATATTACGGTCCCATTACAGCTTCTCCTATCTATTTGCAAAGGCATTTATATTGCACTTATTACCTAGTACCTGTTAAAGCTGTTTATGGAGACCACAAGAAAGAAATAATTTTTATGTACCTTTTAGTTTGCTATAAATCCAGAAACAATTTTGCTTGAACAGCTGATCTGTGAATTAATAATGAGAGACTATAACTTTTTTCAGTACAGTATGTCAAGTACTTCTTTTGTGCTTAAAAATTGATGAGGCTCAAAACTCTATTTCTTTACATGAAACAGATTTCAAAAGCATATGGGGCATGCACTATCTTCTTCATATGGGATATTCTTTCCAAGATCTTATCTTGCCTAGTAAAAGAAAAATAAATAAAAACAGTTTAGCTTTAAGTACCAAATACAGCATTAAAAACCTTCTTTGGGACTTCCTAAAAATTACTGGTCTGAAAAATCAAGTGAATGATTTCTAGTAAAATGTATCAGGCTGTATCTCATAAATGCTGGCTATCCAAAGGAAAATTAACTGAGTCTTTTCATAATGTGAATAATGTTCTCAGTTGATTTCAGGGGAATTATGTGTTTGGATTTTATACCAACTGTTTTTAAAGCAGGATAATTCTCCCTGCTATATTTTTCATTCTGTATTAGCTTAATTTATCAAAATGAAGATATTAGTGAGGTGAATATTCCATCACCGGACTAATCAGACAAACCTAAGCCATGATGAAAATATCCTCTTTGGCGGATATGATGTCTCAGTCCTGAACATGGACACATTAACAGTTAAAACAAAGTCAACTAGAAAGTGACTGGTAACAGTGGGCAGACAAGCTTTGCTAGTAATTTAAGTGGTTCATCATCAGATGGAGGGGTAAGACACATGGTAAATTTAAAAAATTGTTTACATTATCCATGTAGTAAGAGTAATTCTTAAAACAGTGCTAATATAATTATATGGGAAATAGAATGTTCATTCATTCAAAATAGTGACTTCATGGAACATAGGGTATAGCAGTCAATGATATAGTATCTTGAAGGCAAGTAGTCTGTGCTTCTTAAGGGTTTATGTTTTGAAAGACAGGCAGAGACTTTCCTAAATAGTATCTTTAGAAGGATTAACTTTTGTTTGATTTAAAAAGCTTATACCTCCTCTAAATTTTTTTAAAAAGATAATTATTGGCTTTCTTTGTATAATTTTCCCTTTCTAGCTCTTTACTCACTTTTCCTATGTAAATGGTTTCTTTCGTCTTTCCTGTTTTCTCTAAGAATCAGTATGCTAGTAAGATTTTGTAAATATCCAGTTTCTAGCATAGATATCAATATTATCAGAAAATGACAGAACACTACTTCGGATCTTTGCAGATACACTCTACAAGTGAACACTGATTTTAAGAAATTTAAAAATACATAGTTCATCTATGTTGTTGGAAGGTTTTTCTTTTTTATAGGCAGACACTAAAGTTAAAGAGATATTCTAGTTGGAAAAGAAATATTTTCATGTCATTAAATTTTATTATCTTGATCTAACATTCAGGTTTTATATATTTTGATACTAGTTATCAAGGTATGTCAAACACTAAATCCAGCAACTATTTCATGTGTCTTCTCCTGGGAGAATGTCAACAGAAGGGTCAACAGAACAGGTTAAGACTAGGATTTATTCGTAGTTAGACATATACTTGGCAATGTGATGTATTATAAATTGTATTATAGTTATTCTAGATCTTTGATTGTGCAGTGCATTATAATAGCTATATTCATTGCTCAGGGAGTTCCTGATCCAAGTATATTTGTCTCCTTTGAGAGAATGATTAATATTTGGTTGTTGTTAAATAAAACCACAAGCGATTAGAAACAACAGCACAGAGCCAGGTGGTCTAGTCTGAGGCAATCTTAAGACCTTAGAGTTTGCTTTGGAGTTCGAGGGACTTTGGAGTGATCTGGTTAAATCCTTTCATTTTACAGATGAAAATCTTGAAACCCAGTGAGATTAAAGGATACACCTGAAGTCACAAGCTCACTTATTGAAGAGCTTGGATTAGATCCTATGTTCCTAAATTCTATCCTATTCCCTTCTCAGGAGGAAATGGTCACTGTGGGGCTTAAATATGTTTTGGGGAATTTTCTTTAAAACTTGGAACATGAGAAAAAAGAAAACAGCATGAAAAAGGAAAGTTAACTATTTAGGAATCAATTGAAGATTCTAAACACACAAAAAATGGGTTAGAAAAAGCAAAAAAGTACTTTTTAGCTAGTATCTTTATATACTATGTATTATGTAAGTTACAAGTATTTTTACGTTTTTCACTGTATTCAGAACTTTACTAAAATTAGTTAAGTATACATTATGTTAGATAATTTTAAGTTATTAATTTTATTTATTTCTGTAATACCCATGTTACATGCAGTGTCATCCATGAGAATGATACTAATAGTTCTACTGTGGGGACTTAATTACCCAGGGTCTTAGCTGTTCTGCTTTGAAGTCTGTGGTGGCTTTTGTGACATGACCATGTTTTCAACAGACTGCACTAAGCTACAGCCTGAACTTAGAACTGGTAACAAAGCAGGTCCACTTCTACCAGATAGGAAGCAACTTTGATGGGAAGCCTAGCTCTAAAATTTCCAACATCACTGCATTTGCTTTGCTGGAATGCTATTATTATGCAATTTTTTTTGCTGGTTGTCTCATGGTAACAATGATTAATAGGAATTTTCTAATACATAAAAGCTAAACATACCTATTCTTCTTAATGGAGATAGATCAAAGATCTATGGAGATTTTATATATATATATATATATATATATGTATATGTGTATACATATATATGTGTGTGTGTGTGTAGTTAGACATCCAAGTATATATCCAAGTGTATATATATATATATATATATATATACACACACACACACACACACACATATAGTCAACTTTTCATGTAGAGGACACAAAAGAATGCTTCCATTTGGAGGGATAAATTTACCAATGTGCCTATAAGAGCATGCAACTACTGATAATAACCCTTAAGATAGGACAAATATTCAGATAGCCATTTCTTATTTCATCCTTCATTTGTTAGGGAAATTCTAAAGATTCTTCCAACTCTTCAGAAGAATTTGGCTATTGACTATCCACTTGCTAATATATGGAACTAAGTAGCCCTGCGCGCATACTGGAGAAGGGGTGAGATGATGTTCAATTTTCTGGGCAAACTATCTGCCAACATTTTCACCATCCAAGCTTTACTTTCATCAATTTCTTCAAAAGACATTGCATGCATCACCATTACTGTCACACTTCTCTCCAAAAAGGCTGATTGTTTCACCTCTTGTTTTTTTAAAGATTTATTTATTTATGCATACAAGCTGGGGTACAGGCCAGAGGCACAGGGCGGTGAGTGGGTTCTCCAGAGACAGAGCGGGGAGCAGAACAGGCAGATTGAGGGAAATACACTGCTGAGGGGAGCAGCGGGCGACAGGTGAGGTCTGCCCACGCCATGTGGGAATCTCCACGGCAGGGTGTCGAACTCACATCGCTGCTGCCGACAGCTCCACAGAGAGGCCCTGATTGCTTCACTTCTATTAGAAATGTCTTGACACTACTTCTATTATGGTATTTATAATGCATCAAATTATGCTTATGCGTTAACCTCTTTTATTGGGTTATAAATAAACTGAGGTCCAGTCTTCATTAAAACATGTGTTAAAAATTTCTGTATCCAATTCCTCAGTCTATACCTATGTTTACATGCAGATGATCAGATTCAGTCTGTTGAAAAATCAGAACATTTCAGTGATTCCGAAATGAATGTTAGCTCTTACTTAAAATAGAAAGTGAGAGTTTCCTAAGTAATTTCAAGATTATAAAGGAGTTTTTTGAAATGTTTTCAAGCAACTTCTCTACTGTTTAATCATTTCATTACTTAGCATTCTGAATAGGTTCCATGTGTCACATATATCACTATATGTTGAACACAAATAAATTATAGTTATAATTCCATAATTAGGACCATATTTTCACAGAGAAAACAGACTTATGAATGAGAAAACATTTGAAAAAATAACATTTGCTAAATTATTTTATCACAGAAGCCTTCACGGTATCATATAAAAAATATATAATTTTGGCCTCCCTGGTGGCGCAGCGGTTGAGTGCTGCGCTTTGGAGCTGTCGGCAGCGCGCGACGCGAGTTCGACGCCCAGCCAGGGAGAGTCCCACATGGTGCGGGAGACCTCTCCTGCCTTGCCCACTGCTCTGCTCAGCAGTGTATTTCTGATCTGCCTGTTCTGCTCCCCACTCTGTCTCTGGTGAACCCTCTCGCCGCCCCACGCCTCTGACCTGTACCCCAGCTTGTATGTATAAATAAATCTTTAAAAAAAAAAAAAAAAAAAAAAAAAAAAAAAAAAAATATATATATATATATATATATATATATATATATATATATATATATATATATATATATAATTTTGAGGAACTGGAGTAGGTTCAACACTCCAGTCCAAAAGAATCTGGGAGAGAAGAAGTAATGTGAGAGGTTTGACAGAAGTATAAAATTAATATTAGGAAGTAAAAGCTGTGGATGAAATAAAAAACCGAGAAGAACTAAGTCACAAATGACCTTGATTCCTTGAAAAGTATTCAATCTTTTTTTTAGAAATAAAGAGTACGATTGTCATATTTTTGCAATGACTTGATATATTGCAATATAAGTAATAGAATCAATTAGAACCATAAGAATACATTCTGGATATAGACTCAGTAGTGTTTTTTGACTTTGTAAAAGTGGGAAATGAGAAGTTGGATGAGTTGTCCACTTAGAAGCAAAAATCACTAGTCAAACTTGGTATGGAGAGGAAGCTAAACACTTTTATATGGTTTTATTAAGTAATTGTTGCTAAGAGGTAGCTTGGATACTGTAACAAAACAAACACAAGTTGAAAGTAATACAATTGAGATGGAGTATTACAGACTTCTAGAGGGAATGATTAGGGCGTTTTTCTCATTTTTGGTGAGGACCAGTGATCTGTGAATGACAGTGTGGGTAAAAATAGTAAAGACAAATAACTCTCTCCATCAATCTCACACATAAGTGGACTGTTTAGAATAAGAAACTAGACATTTGCTCAAAAGTGGAGAATGACTTACTAAAGACGAGGGTGGCGAAAAATGATAAAGGTCTGTGTATGTAAGAAAATTTAACTCAAATAGTAAGTCAAATAACTGTCTATAAAAGAGGGAAAATATTGAAACTTCTGAAGTGATCTTGACCCATGAGCTCTTCTGGCTATTTGAGGTTTTCAACATTTTATTGTTAAGTGGACAAATATTGTTACTAGTTTTCACCATGAGTGAACAGCTTATGGTGAAAATAAATTTCCCATTCAACAAAAGCATTTCACAAGATCTTTCATCTGTTACCTTTTAATTTTACTCTTTATCTATTACTAATGACAAAAAATATAGACTGCTCAATTATCATCTTAGATCGTTGTAGACCGATAGTTTTACAATGTCGATGAAAAGAGTATTTATAAAAGTCGAAGGAACACCAGGGCTTATTTTTCAGTTCTACAATTCATAAAACTAAATGAACATAAGATAATTAAATTGAATTAAATTATCATTGCTCTACAAGGATTCAAAAGTAAAATAAAATCGATGAATCTAATGAAATGAATTAACTATGATACTCAAGACACTTGAATTTTTAACAGAATATTTAATTATCATATATAAAGAACATTACAAAAGAGACAAGCCATCTACTTTGAATTAATACATTAGAAGTAAAAATCTATTTTAGAAATAGTGATTTCTTTCCCTGATAGTTGAAAGAGAAGCCTGTATTATTTTTTTTTAAAGCCTTTGACAGTATTATCTGATAGTGAGTAGAAATATCTTTAACCAGAGATTTTTACACATTTGTAGTGATGGATAATAATGTTAGATGATGATAAAAATAAAAAAAAAATAAGATGTTTCTTTCTAGGGAAGTAATTAAAACTTTGAAAAATACCAGAACATAGCACTACTCAATTATTCTAAAACACATATTATAAACAATATAATTTAATTGATTCAATATGCTGTTATATGCTATGCCATTTATTACATATTGGCAATACGGAACATTCAAAAGACTGCCTACAAAACAAACTTTGGAAATACATATGACCACCTAGCAGTTTCACCATCACTCCATAAAACAAACAGACAAAATTGAAGGTTACTAGGTAAACTAAACAAGGGTAAATTTTAAATGGATGTGTGTGTATATATGTGTTGGAGGAGTGGGTGAGTCGGGGGCATGAAGTTCCTCAGCAAAGCAAAGTGTATAAGAATACTCAAACAGGGCCTCCCCAGTGGCACAGCGGTTGGGCGCTGCACTGTGGAGCTGTTGGCCACTGGCGATGCCGGTTCGACGCCCAGCCGAGGAGAATCCCACATGGTGCGGCAGACCTCTCCTGCCTCGCCCACTGCTCTCCTCAGCAGTGTGTTTCTGATCTGCCTGTTCTGCTCCCCACTCTGTCTCTGGTGAGCCCTCTTACCGCCCCACGCCTCTGGCCTGTACCCCAGCTTGTATACATAAAATAAATTAAAAAAATTAAAAAAAAAAAAAAGAATACTCAAACAGTGAGCTTCAACTAGATGATGTAGGTTTATATCCCAACTGGACAATTTAATAACTGATGGGAAGTAAGTTATTTAATTTCTCTGTAGGTCTCTGTCTTAACTCAAGAAATGGAACTAGTATGCTCATTATGATTAATAGGTTAAAACATGCAAGGATTAAATATTGCCTAGTAGAGATTAACTATTTAATAAAGATCAGTTATCTGCAAAGTGAGAGTAAAAAATATGATTAACAGATAGGTCATAACCAATTAGAATGCATAACAACCTGGTATTTACTTGCATCATACCTGATTATTTAATACACACATATATTTGCACATTTTAAACATGTATACACATATTTGCATATGTAAAGTATATGTACATAAAGGTATTTTCCAAGTATTCATCAGATTGAGTTGGTTCTGAGCAATTCATGCCATACCCTGGCATATTTTCTCTAAGTGACTGAAGACGTGTTATTGCCATTTTCAGAAACTGCAGGTCCTGACAGAAATAATGTCAAACAATATGGTATCTGCTAATATAATCAGAGTCATTGAAAAGAATAAGATGATTTTGCAGACCATCTTATAATAACAAGGCTACTTTTAATTTTATTTTCCTTTTAAAGCAGGAAAAGCACTGCATAAATGTTACCTAGGAGATACTGTGCTGAAAACGAACATGTCATCATCAAGCATTTAAGGGATTTACCAACATACAGATCTTTATTCCAATCATTTTTTTCATAAAAACCAATATTAATAATAATATATTATCTGGGCCTGTTGATAAAGTGTTTGTTTTCTTTCCCCATACATCTACAGAAAGTTTCTGACAACCTCATTTTCCAAAAGGATAGGGTTCTCCCTTGTTTTCCTCATGCTATTCTGACTTTCCTAATGAACCAGCTGGTGCTTTGTTTTTTCTGTTGAAAACACTGACCTGCCTCTGGACCTGCCAGGTATCATATCCTGATGACTTCTCATTTTAAAGATTCTTATTTTTACCACATTTCCCTTCCAGTCTTGAGGAAATGGAAGTCTCTATCATGGCTGTCACGTCACCTCCTAATGATGTTTTACTTCAAAGGGTGTGACCTGAATTTAAGTAGCAGATTGGTGTCTGCAAAGACATATAATAGTGAACATAACTATGAGAAATTCTTTATTAATTTATTTTGAGTAAAGTTGATGTTCCTAGTAAATAAAGTAATGCATTTTGCTGTGTTAGAACATTTTCCTGCCTGATGCTTATTAGGTAATTAGAATAAAATTTATCATTTAATATTTTGTCACTGATGTTGAAAAAGTTATCCAGTAGTCCATTCAACAAGTATTTCTTTAGAAATCTTCCATGTCACATTTTTATTGAATGTTTATTTTTTTTTTAAGATTTTATTTTATTTATTTATACATACAGCTGGGGTACAAGCCAGAGGTGTGGAGTGGTGAGAGGCTTCACCAGAGACAGAGTGGGGAGCAGAACAGGCAGATCAGAAATACACTGCTGAGGGGAGCAGCGGGCAAGGAAGGAGAGGTCTGCCGCACCATGTGGGATTCTCCCCGGCTGGGCGTCGAACTTGCATCGCTGCTGCCGAGAGCTCCACAGCGCAGTGCTTAACCGCTACTCTACCAGGGAGGCCCTATTGAATGGTTTTCATTAAATATTTCTGACCAGATATGAGGTACATACTAGAGCTAACAAGAGTTGTGAAAATGTGCAGTGCTTGCTATTGGCAAAACAGCTATCCTTGGTTATAAATATCTACCTATATTTTGTTTGATGAAAAGTAGGAATTGCTTTCTCTACAGCACCAATATTGAAGTTCCAAATTAAAATGAGCCAAAAAAAAAAAACAAGGTTTCTTGAGCTTTATGTCATTTAATAAAACTTTCAAAAGTGAACTACAGATGGTAATGCTCTTCATCACATTACACTAAAATTCCATTAAAAAAAGAAATGTACTCTTTGGAGAAATACTAGTCATGGTGTGGTTAAAGTTCTAACTTATAAACCTTAGCAATTATTCAACATTGCTATAAATTTGGTTGATTCTAAATTAAGACTTGGAAGCCTAATGAAATAACCACTCTAACATACATTGCTTTGAAGCAGAAAAAATTCACTGAGTATCATATGTATTCATACTTTAAGGGCTCCAACTGATGGAGAGGTGGGGCAATTGAGATTTAGCAATTTAAGTTATCAATTAAAAGTAACTACTTGTTTATGAAGACACTGATAAAGTTCCAAGTATTAGCATCATTTAGTTTTGGCCAACAGATTGATATAAATTAAGAGAACCTAAATCATAATCAGAAAGAGCATTTCCATTGATTAAATGAAAACTGCTCCAGTTCACATTGACTGGACCATAAAATACATGTAAGTCATTTTTAGGAACTAAAGTTGCTAAAGGAGGTGGCATCAACATGGTTTGGGTTTAACCTTTATACACTAGGAAATACATTGTTTTTTTTTTTTTTTTTCTTTTAACTACAGGCTTGCATCACCAGAGCTATCAAGTTAGGAAGAGAAATCTAGTGGTTCTCTGTTAGATGAATAAGTAGAAGATGAGAAATTCTGAGAACAAGAAAGAGTTAATTGCATTAGCAAAGTGAGAGGTAAGGGAATATCTTCAGGCTGTCTGTGAGACTGAAGAGAGCAGATTAACTATTATCAAGTTAGACATAAGTAGAAAACAAAAAATTACTGCAGGGTCTTAAGGGACTGTAGACACACCACACCATATTTTTCTCTGTCCCTTCTGAAATCATTTGCCTTTGGAAGAAGAAAATCAAGCTGATCTAAGCGATATGAAATATTGTGTTAAAGGTCTCAGAAGAGTTGAAGTGCCAGTTTACATTCCGGGTCTGTGGGAATCTCAGCTACAAATGAGAAATAATGAAAATTCAAAATGCCAAGGGGACTCCAATTAGGGAAATTATAACAAATTTTATAAAAGGTGGCTTTGAGAGAAGCCTTGAAGGATTTATTAGGGAGACAATGAAGAAACAAACCATTCTGCAAATAAATGCAGGTAAGTGAGAAAATATGTTGTGAAGATTATCATTTTGTTGTAGAAGAGCCACATAAAAGCAGAAAAGGGAATGTTTTAAAAGGTGAGCTTAGGATATGTGTGGAGCACATCTCTCATTGGGTTTTACCCTGAAAAAAAAAAGACTTGAATACTATAATATATTAAGTGTTAAGACACTGAATTTAAACAGGACTGTGTTTATAGCTGGTTCTAACACTTATAAGTTAAGTGATTCACCATATGTACAAGAGGGATAAAAATTTATGTAGCTGATAGTTTTAAATGAGGCAGTACATAAAATATTCTTGGCTTAGTGTCTGGCATAGAAAAAGTGCTCAGTGTTTCTTAATAACTATGTATTAACATTATATAATAGCTATAGTAATCAGTGCAAGCACTACAACTAAGCAACACAAACTGAAGGCATGTAATTGATACATGAATGTAGACTTGACTTCACAAACTCATAATTTAGTTTATATTAAAATAAGAAAATTACAGAGAACTAATTTAACCGACAATTGTATGCAGTACAAGAGGCAAGTTAGGAATTACTTATGAAACCGCTAAATAATAGGAGCAAATAGTAGTGTGTCGCCTCTATTTCCAGTAAGTTTCTCATGTACCTAGTCCAATTGTCCTTAACACTTTCATATATTCCCTGATAAAACAAAAACCTTGGTTGACTTATGTGTATGACTTGGGGAATCATTCAGAGTTTATCATAAAAAGTGAATGCCCTTAAATTATTTATATTATGGACATTTCATAAAAAGTTAAAGCAAATGTTTATATTTCATTTGTATAAGTACAATAAGGAAAAAATGTTTCCTTAATGAATTTGACATTTTAGTAATGACCTTTTGAATCAGAAAAATAAAATTGATCTCCTTACTGCAAACCCTAACACTGTGGTAGTCCAAAAAGTGTTGTGAAGTATTTAAAGATATTAAAAGATCGAAAAGTTGGGAGCAGCCAACAAGTGCAGCTTTGCTGGAGCACATTGACGTGGGTGACTGCAAGATGACCCGGTAGAGTAGGCAGGGCAGGCCTGGAGCCCAGGGGTGGTGAGTGATCTGCCTCCCTCTCTGCTATCACCCATCCAGAGCATGGTGTGGACACTCTAACACACAATCAACCTGGAGCACCACAGCAGGGACTGGGGGAAGAACGATTTCCACCCTTGACCTGGAGCAATGCAGTTGCCCAGGGAGAGGAAAGACAGCAGCTTAGTTCAGGGTAAAAGTCATTCACAAACGAGGAGCAAACTTCCCTGTTACCCAGCAACAGGACTGTAGTGAACCTGTGGTCCAAGACCTGGCACAGTATGTCAAAGAGGTTGAAGGAGAAGAGATTGCGGACTTTTCAGAAACTCATTTTTAAAGATAATCTCTGAGAAATTAATACAACCAAATTTTCAAACAGAACTTAAGCAATACATATTTTAGTTAATTAAAATTATCAGTAATTTTCCCATCACTCAAAATTGATGAATGATCTTGATTTACATTATTAGAGGAAACATCAAAGTTATTTTAAGGGTTTTCTTGGCTTAGTTATATAATTCAACCACTTCTTTCATAATCTATGCAAATCATGATTCCCTTTTGTCTCAAAGAAACTAACAGGTCTATTTATGTATCCTAAATTACATAAGCATAAAAACAAGCTTTAAGACTATGGCACAACAATTAATTACTGTAATTTTATATTGTTTGAAAATCAGTTAATAGAGAAAAAATTATAAATCATTCATCATCTCCATCCTAAAATAAAAAGAGAAAAGAAGATCCCATATTACAAAAAAATTCACCTAACCTCAGTGTATACACATATAGAAAGAGTGATATAATTTCACTTTCATGGAATGATTATTTTTCCCATGGAGAAGCTTTAAAGAATCATATGTCAAACCCAAACTCTTGTTAATCATTTTTTTGCTATAATTTAAGAATAACTAACCCAATTTGCATTTTTAATAGTCACTTAAGGAAACAGTCATTTTCTTTTTCCCTGAAGCTATTTCTATTCACTTTTGAGGTATATACATCCTTCGACATGCTTTTATAGTAACCAAAGGAAGAACCCTGGCAACTTGGCACCCATCACCTAATGTTCTATATATACTCAAGTCATTTGTTGAATATTTCTACTCAAGATTGATGAGAGATTAACTTAGTAGATTCTTCAGGTATTTACTAATTTGGTAGATTTTTTGTTGCAGTTAAGTTTAAAGGTTCTCTGATATCCTTTTCACTTACTTTAGTTTTATTTAAACTAAGTCTTAAAGAACTTTAAAAACTGACATTTTGGTGCATGATTTCTTTTCAAAAGAGAAGCAAGACATAGACATTGTACCATCACAATAATGTTAAACAAGTTAACATTATTGATTTAATTTAAATGAAAAACCAAAGAATGCTTTTTCTAAATATTCCTTGAAAGACTCACGATAACCAATGACTTCCTTCACCTACAATGATAGTATAGTGAAGATACCTCCACAGATTTACAACTAACTTAAAATGATATGAAATATTTACTGAGGTGGATTCACAATGAATAATTTTTAGTCTCCCAGCACTGAGAAGATGAAGAATGGACAACCAACATTGTCCATTAATTTTAGAGTTAAATTAACTTTACTTTCGTGGTCAAAAAAAATTGAAAAGTAACATGCATATACAAAATAAGCATTAACTCAGAATCACAGGAACCTTCCAAAATATAAAATTGACTGTTATCATTAAGTTGTACATTTTTTCTCAAAGACAAAATTGTTTATCTAATAGTGGTTCTCTGAACACGGTTGGAGTTTTCATTCAAAAAAGAGTTTTTGTAGTGTAATGAGACTTGTACTTAAAGTTTTAGCATTTTGGAACACGCCCCCAAACATGGCAGCAAACAGACGCTAGGATTAGGCTCTCCCACAAAATTCAGATTTATGGATCTCAGGATAACTGAATGCCCTACACAATACAATCATCCCTGTGGGTGCTTTAGACTTAAAGATAAACCGAAAAGTCGGAGTAAAAAGAAGACAAAAGACACCGAACACCACACAGAGGAACAAAAGAAAGGAGAGAAGGACAAACCAGCTTTATGGAATACAAGGTTAGAAACCGTGGTGGGGTCAGAGGGCTCTGGCCAACTAACGGGAGCACGACCCCCACTCCCCCACCCCAGGAGCCCCCTCTCTTCCCTGCGTGGCAGCTCTGAAGTGCAGGAAAGCTGGAGGGTCACTGCTTTCCATCCCCCACCTGGGGCTAGGTAACGTCTTAGTAGGGAAGACAAACTGCCAGCACCCTGTGGAGTCCTAATCCCTCACTGGTTGCTAGGTGATATATTGGCTTGAGAAACTGGTCTAGCCGGAAAAAATGCAGAGACCACCTCAAACAATCTCCTCCCTACTCTGTAACCTGACACCAAGAGCTGATGTTAGAGAACTCTACTTTTCTCTAACCTGACTGGAGGTAACCTGACCCGGAATACAAACTACTGCTGGAACTGTCTCCAACCACACCCTCCTCCACAAAGTGTCTGCATCGTGGCACACAGGAGGGCTACAGAAAAGAAAATAGGGCTCCCCCCCACCCCCTGCCATAGCCCCACACCCAACTTCTAGAAGGTTGCACAGTGGCCCCCCAGAACCTAGGTGGGTTCTGCTGCTCACAACCTCCACCCCTGCACCCCCTTGTGGAGAAGTGGGGTCCAAGCAGCAGAAAAGAAAATTAAGATAAGGAACTCTCAACCCCTCCCCACCAGACATAACCACAGGGGCAGGGATAACCCCCAGGCAAACACTGAGGGGAAGAAGAAAAATAAAAAGGGGGGCAGAGAGAGAAAGAACAGAAAAACTACTAGCAACTATAAAACGGCAGCAGCCACAGTAGGACAACAGCAACATCTGACACTGGAAATGGGGGGTTGAACCCTAGCAGGGGCTACCCAGAAACTCCAACTCCAAAACCTAAAAACTATAAAACTCTCCCCAAGCTTACATCTACCCAATACCTTTTTTATTTTTTTCTACTTTATTTTTTTATTTATATATATATATATATATATATATATATGTATGTGTGTGTGTGTGTGTATATATATATATATATATATATATAATTTTTTTAATTTTTTTTAACTACAATCCACCACCCCTTTTTCTACCCTAATCCCACCTGGAACCGAAAACACATTGGAGACACGCCACAAAACACAGAAATTCAACAGAGAAAAAAGAAAATCCAGGAGATACCCAGCCACAGCCGAGGCAACTCAGACACTAGGAAACAACAAACACTCCTCTGCAAGTAGAACCAAGAACCATGCCTGCTGGCACCAACAGCACAGGAATGCAAAGATCAGAGCAAAGCAGATGGTCAACAACAGGAAGAAAAAAAATTACAAATGACCCTCAAAACAATGCACCACAGAAAGAAAATCCCTCTTCAGAACCCAATAATATGGACATAGAAGATTACATCTGCCTAACAGATAAAGAATTCAGAATTGCCATAATAAAAAAAAATAATAGAATTAAATGAAAAGAACAAAGAACTGAGGAATATAAATGAAGAACTGAAAAATGAGAATGAATCCATAAAGAAGAAAAAGAAGGAAATGGAGGATTTACAAACATTAGTAGAGAGCCATAAAAGTAGATTAAAACACATGGAGGAAAGAATAAGCACTCTGGAAGATAAAGATACTGAAAGAACCAAGACAGAAAAGGGAAAAAGAAAAACAAAGGAAGAAGAATGAGGAAAAGCTTCAGGAACTATCTGACACCATGAGAAAAGGAAATATCAGAATCATAGGAATCCCAGAAGGAGAGGAGAGAGAGAAAGGAACAGAGAAACTTCTCAAGGAGATAATTGAAGAGAACTTTCCAAACATGAAAAAGGAAACAAAAATTGACATACAGGAAGCCAAAAGATCTCCAAATTATTACAATGAAAGGAAAAAAACAGAAAGACATATGATAGTAAAACTATCAAAAATTCAAGACAAGGAAAATATATTGAAAATGATGAGGACAAAGAAACAAATAACCTACAAAGGAAAGCCAATCAGGCTGACATCAGATTTCTCTGAAGAAACATTAAAGGCAAGAAGAGAATGGAGAGACATATGTAATATACTACATGCCAACAAATGTCAACCAAAAATACTCTACCCTGCAAAGCTCTCCTTCCTC